>RJVU01071502.1:4805620-4839341 GCA_003731715.1 Anabarilius grahami
GTGGGCACCAGGATTATATACTATATTCCTTGCTTTTTACTGTATTAGTGGTGATTGCTAAAGCAAGCATCACTATTGCTCTTAGCGATCTGAACAAACCTCTAACCCTATAAGTATCAAAGTTAGAAACTTGTCCTAATCCATTTGTACTGCATCCACAAATGATACCTCAAATCATACTACTTTTCTAAGCCATCAGATTTATGACTTTTAAATGATAAAATATGGGGGGGGAAATCCCATAGTCTTACATTGAAGGAAAAGAGTCTTGAGTAGATAACATATTATAGAGATTTGAGGATGGATAATTAACCACATAGCAACAACCAAAAACAACCTTAGCAATGACCCAGAAGTCCCTATAGCAACTGTATAGCAATGTGCTTAAAACAGCACAGAAAACTTTGCAACCAGTTAGCAACAACATTGTGGCTGCGATTATGGCATGGCCATGCAGTCACATTTTTAATTACGATTTAATAACAGATCTGTCATTTTGTTGGCCAAACCGATTATTTGCTATTGGCTCCTCAAATGTAGTATATATAGCAGTTTTGGATGAGTAAAATACACTCTGTGGTTAACATTACTTAAATCTACACAAATAACATACCGTCATATCTTAAACGTATATGTTAGACTTTAAGCTACTTTGTTTTTTGAAAGTTGCCGCTAACCACATATTTTAAAGGGGAATTATAATGCCCTTTTTACATGAAGTATTATATTACTCTGGTGTCCCCAGAGTAATATAAGTCTCAGATCATTTATTATAGCTCGTCAAATTTGCCCCTATTTGGGTGTGAGCAAAAACACGGCGTTTTTGTATGTGTGTCCCTTTAAATGCAAATGAGCTGCTGCTCCCGGCCCACTTACCAGAAGAGGGCGGGGCTTTGGTTGCTCAACAACAACAAAGCTGGAGAATCTCATGCAGCCAAAATGATGAATGTCGGTAATGGTGTTCAGCCTTACATTGTTCAAACCATTGTCGGACACTGATGGACAAACTCAGGAAGACGTTACAACTTTTAGAATGCAGCTGGACATTTCTTAATGGTTAGTGGATAAATGTATGTAGTTGCTGTGGAGTTGATTTAACTCATCGATGGCATGTGCCGTCATGTTAATTTTTTGTGTGAATCCAGCGTTGAATTGACCCTCATTTGTGAAGCAGTCCGGCGTAAAACGACAGCATGGCAACAACACTCTATTACAACAACTCTTCCTCTTCTCTAAAGAAGCTCAACATGGCCTTTGTTGCGGTATACCGGGTGCAGGGTTTATGTACATTTTGGGGTTTGTGATGTCACCCACCTGGGAAGAAGCTTGTTGTAGTCCCTACCAGCCATCTGTTGTAGTCCTTAAAAAGGGATTTCTGTAAAAGAAACTATCTCCCTTTGCATTGATCTTTGAACATTTTAACTTTGCAGATGTTTATGCTCAAACAGCAACATTACACACTAACTAAAGTTAAAAAAGTGAAATCATAATCAAGGACCCTTTTAAAAGCCGATATTTTTTAAATGAACCCATGGCTCAGAAATGATATTCATAACTATAAAGTTTAAAAAAAGTTTTAATAGAGAATATGGAAGTTCACACCACTGCTATAACGACAACGACACAGAGGAACGATATCGTTGTAATCACTTTCAATAAGTTTTTTCCAGCTGATGAACAATAAAAACATTGACATCCATTAAGAATCCACTGACCTTAACGAATTCAAGCATTTAGAGAGCCAGATCCCAGATGACATAACTACTGCTTTTAATAAGCAGAATGTTATCATCCATTGGTGTGGACGCTAACATAGTTATTGTTATAGTTATCATTCTTGGCATTAATTCTTTTTATATGACTTTATATCTTGCAGTTGTGACTTGTCTCATAATTACAACTTTATATCCATCCCACATTGTGACCTTTTTCTTCTTCTTTTTTTTTTTTTATCTACGAAACAGGCATCCATAGTCTACGTGGGCTTCATTAATTGAGAACATTTTGTGGTTAGCCTATTCTGTGTCACTGAATACATGCGATACTCACAGCAGCAAACGATTCAATTAAACATACAAGAATATTCTAGCAGCAATTTGTGAATAAAAGGACTTTCTTGTTATTGTCTGTTGATCCAGGTATATATGCTGCCCCACTCACTCATTATCAGTCGACTTCCGATTTTCCTGTTTGTGTGGGTTGGCTAGGATATTTTCCTTCTGTGCGTCTAACAGGAAGAGAGTCGACTGGGGGTGGTGCTTTCTCCCTCTCTCTCTTCTGGTGACTCATCAGAACAACCAGCATCCACTCAAAAGCACACTGTGCTGTTCAGCTTTCCTGTGCTACAATAGGACTCACGATCCCTCTCTCTATCGTTCTGGCCTTTATCCCTCCCTGTCTTTCACAAAGACGTACACACTTTCTAACCGTTCTTTTTATGAGACCGTTAAGCAAAAACAGGCTCCTCATGTCAGAACATAATTCTTATACACATTATTCCACGTACTATGCAAAGCCGGGCTGCTTTTGAAGTTACCAACATGACGCAACCCCTTTGAGTTCATGGGTTTTTAAAGATAAAATGTTGCAGTTCTTCAAAGGGTTCTGGAAAGACGGATAATTGCGTTGCTAAGGAGAGCATGGGGAGTATGTGTTTGTGCGTACTTGTTCAACAAGAATAAACATGTTCAATTTATTGCTCTGCCATTGTGTGTCTGTATACTGTCAGAACCAGAAGTCCTGCTGGACTTGGCATTGTTTGGACTAGGTCTCAGGTAGAGCTGCTGACCCTGCTGCCAGATAAAAGCAGAGAAGCATTTTCATCATAATGAAGCCTGTTTCTTGATTCGTGTCTAGCTCAAAATCCCAGAGAGCCTGTTAATTATTCAGGCATGAATAAAACCTCCTAGCCCAAACTTTATGGAGCTAGAATATAATAAAGATTTGGATTTTTAAAATAATTTTAGACATTTTGTCATTTAACTCATGTTGTTTTTAGTTTTGAACATTTGAATGACAGATTTCACAAAATTTTATTTTTTAGGGGTTCAAGCGCGTAGTGCTGAAACCCTATTGTAATTTTTTTGAATTTCCAAGGATCAGCATTCTCCTCTAAAAGTTATCGGGCAGTCCAAACCATAAGTCGTAGAGACTGGAAACTTTGAGGGACTGTAGTACCCACCCCATCTACAATGTCACCAAGGCTTACCCCGATCGGCTTGATGGTGGTGCTACAGCAATCAAAAGTACTTAATGGCTCATAACTCCTAAACCATTCGTCGCAAGCTCAAGCGAATCCTTGGCTCAAGATGAACAAAACACATGTCTCGGATTGGACCATCACAATAAAAAATATCCTAGGTTTTTCTCTCGATCGGAACCAAACCAGTGCAGAAAGATTCTCTGGAGTCTGGTTGTCAATTATTCTAAAAAAAAGCAGAAATTTCAATTCACGTACGTGACGGGACACCAAAAAGTGGGAGTGGCCTCTTTTACTAAAGTGGCTAACCCTCTTGAATGGAATTAGATAATTTCACCAAACTTGGTACACCTATGTATGGGCTCAGTCTGTGGTTGCGTGGAAAAGGACGCAGCAACTGGCCACTTGGTGGTGCTATAAAATGAAAAAACACAAAAACGGCTATAGCTATGCAACAGTTAGTCCAACTGACTTGAAAACTGGAATGTGGTGTCTTTGTCCAAGGTGCCGCGATTGTCAATGAATGACATTCGCGTATCTCGAAAAACATGTCCGCCATTGGCCAATGAAGTTGGAGTGACTATCAGACAAGGTTAATGGAGGCCGATCGGAACGAAACTCACTGGGCTAGTTTGACTCATGGCCCTAAAGGCCTGTGAAAAATTTGAAAGAAAATGGCCCCTGGGGGGCGCCTTCGCATTTTTCACGTGCGTAAAGGATTGTATATCACGCCATTTTTCATACATGCTCCTCGTTCTGAGCAACTTTGCCTCTAGAACCAGCACTGTCAATCGAATTGTTCGTTAAATATTGAAGATTATTTCAAAAAGCTACTTTTGCGAACTAGTCCTAGGTTTTTGGTTCAACCTCGTTAACTGTGAAAAAAGCTTTTGAACATATATTTCCTTAGTAAATTGCCTGTTTTGGCCATAAATAGTCTTTTCCATCTATGATCTGGATGGTTACAGGCTTGCTAAATAAAACATAATACCTTTTTACGCATGTGCTTAAAGGCCTTAAAGCGATTGAACCCTGTTAATTGCTGCCTGCTTTTTGCTCTGAATTTTTTAGAGGTGAAATTAGTTGTAAATATTATATTATATTATATGATATGCTCAAATCAGTTAATCACGATTAATCGCATCTAACATAAAAGTTTGTAAATATATAATATATGTGTGTGTATGTGTATGTGAATATATATAAAAAATTCTAAAGTTCAATTTTTGTCGTTAATCTAGCTTCTCCGGTCCAAACAGGAAAGCGAGATGAGGAGGAGGAATGAGAGAAGAGAGGATTTACGTATAGGTCTCAGGATCAGACGGTGAGTGGATGAGCAGAATACTAATGTGATCGCGTGAGAAGACCAGATCTCTCTGAGCATTTTTTACACAGCTGTGATTTTTTTTTTCCCATTAGTCATCCTCACTAATACTGATGCAGTGCTCTTCTCCTGCAGTCATCCACCACATCACAATGACGGCAGACTCCACGGCAACCAGCGATTTTAAGCGACTGAGAAAGTCACAGAGGGAACATAGAGACATAATTAGAATACATTTTCAGGCACTTCTGTCTTACACTAGAGACAGAAAATAGCTTGTATTGATGTAACGCTGGCAGGTGTTATGACATTAAGATTCTCACTTTAATCAAGACATGAAAGGAAGTAAACTGTCACACAGGAAGTTGAGAGAATGAGGACTGGACTGTTTGTTCCTTGCGGTCTGCCACACTGACAAATACGGGGAGGATCAAGTTGATTTGAATTTCCTGAAGGAAATACAAAGTCCAGTGCTTGTCTTAAAGAATAGCATTAAAGTTTAATAAAAGTTTATCTTTTAGGCTGTGGTTCTGCGTAGATGATTTTGCATCAGAGCATTGTCTTGACACTCATGCAGCATAAAAGCAGCTATAAATGGCTGAATATACGCAAGATGAGACCAATCACAGCTCAGTATGCAAATTGATGTAAATTATGATGCTTTCTCTCTGACCCCAGTCCATTTGTCATCAGAGTTCAGGTTTGGTTGGTGTTCTACGCATCACACCATATCAGGTCCGCTTGAAATGTTGGTCTTGGCAAGAGTCACGAGGTTTGAAAGCAATTTGAAAGTGATCTGCAATTGGTGACATATCATTTGCATGCTGTTGTAGTATAATGCCTTTCTCATTGCTGCTTTTCATCGAAATTCCAAAAACAAAGATTACATGGCACATTCAATACATTAAAAAGCATTTATTTTACTTGGCTACAGACAAGCTTAGAATAATGCATATCATCGGCAGATAAGTGAAAGTGCCTTTCTCTGTGTGTGTAAAGTTTATGTGGTAAATCTAAAGTGACAAAAACATAAATAAAACAGTCTGGAATCTTCTTGTCCTGAGATGTTACCAAGTGACTGTGGTAAACATCTACCACTAGTGATAGTGATGTGGTTCAAACCCAAAAGTAGCCTACAGTGTGAAAAGCTGAATAGGGGCAGGGGAGGGTGGAGGAATGTTTGAAATGTCACCTATATAAATTTGTATGTAGTTTATAACCTTTGTGGACCAAGTTGAAAAAACACTCCATTTCCCAAAATGCATTTCTTGTATTAAAACTCTTTGAATTACAGTTCATTAAAGGGATTCACCCAAAAGTGAAAATGTTGTCATCATTTACTCCCCCTTACAGCATGTTGTTCCAAACCTGTATGATTTTCTTTGTATTGAACACAAAAGAAGATATTTTGAAGAATGTTGGTTATTAGACAATTGATGGTAGCCACTGACTTCATAGTAGGCCTTTTTTTTCTACTACGGAAGTCAGTGGCTACCATCAACTGTCTGGTTACAAACATTCTTCAAAATATCTCAAAGGAAGAAAGAAATTCATACAGGTTTGGAACAACATAAAGGTGAGTAAATGATGACAGAATTTTCATTTTTGTGTGAACTATCCCTTAAGGAGGAATTCCAAAGGGCATTTTTTGCGCCCTTGAAGGGCACTTCGGGAAGGGGATGCCATTTGTAAGGGCATTCCAAAGGAAAGTGAGAAACTAAATCCCTTCACGAAGGGCCCTTCCACACATGTGATGGTCAAGAGAGTAATTTTATTGTTCATGGTCATGTGACCCAGAGTCTTTGCAATTCATTTTAAAGCACTTCAGATTGTGATTTGCCATAAATTCCTCTTCCTTTCATTTAATTAGGCCAATTTAATTGCAGTTCCAATTCAGGAATTGAAAGGAGCTGGAAAGTGAAACTTTTTCAATATATCTCTATGTTCAAGTGAAGAACAGTCTTGGAACGACATGAGAGTAAGCAAATGTTTTTTTCATTTTTTGAGTGTTCCTATAAAAGTAACATATCAATTTAGTTTCAAATCAATTTTGTTGGTCAAAATAAGAACCAAATGTACTTTCATGAAGAACAAGATTACTGCTAATGATACTTCAGACAGACATGCACTAAAAAGTGTCTTCAAGTGTTCCTCCGAATTGAACAAATTTTTTCTGCACTCATAGCAGTTATGTTCTTTGTCTTAGTCCTCATTAAATTAATAATCAAACTTGAAAGGAAAGGGTGCAGGGCAGGTCTGTGCAGTCCTTTCCAATCGTCTCTCCCTTCCTTCCACCCTTACATAAGAGCACAATGTCTGTAACCTGGCTGCAGTCTGTTATATAAGAGACAAGAAGAATCATGTTATATATGGAGAGGTTTGTTTGTGTGTCTGTCAGTTTGTGATGAAGAAGACATTAGAGGCCTGCTCTTCAGCTTCTTGAAGTATGTTCCATATTAATGACTCCTTTGAACAACACAGATTCCTAGGCGTCAATTATTCCCGTGTAGTCCATTATGTGGATAAGCAGTAAATCTACTGGGAAATATTTACATATCGAGGACCAGGTGATTTGAGAAGTGTTTATCTGGGAAAAGAATAATGAAATAAACTTGACCTAGCTGGTATGTGTCTCGCTATCTGATTGATTAATGCTCATGCTCAAAATTATTATTTTTATATTTAATAGTTGAATTATTGGTTGGGAGAAGCTTATACCTTATCCTGTCAATCACTTCTGAGATAATACCACCACAACCACACCTTTATTATTTATATAATATCTCTATTTTTCTCAGTAAAAACTATTCATATGTCACATATAGAGGTTTTTATCCTTCACTCTTACAACAGTACTGTGCAGGTTTTTAATATATGATACATATTTTGCCCTCTTGTTGTTTTTAATATCTAAATCATATATTTGTAACTTTCATTACTTGAAGTCTAGAGTGTGACAAGTCTGTGTATTTCAAGGTGTAGATGAACATGTGGATCTTGTAAAATGCACTATATGTGAAAAATATTATATTAAAGCTGCCTCTTTATTGATATGCTTATCTCATATCACATCAAACCGTGCAAATTATTATTATTGTTATACTTTGTTCTCCAGTTGTTAATGTTAATGTGACTACGTGTATTTAGTGTCCATCAAAATTATAAATGTAATTATTCCAGCTGCTGTGACAAAAGGCTATAAATAATCCGTCACCTGCAGCATCCTCACATGCCATATAGCCTACTAGCTGGGGCTCCCTCTTTATGTAAACAGACGTAACGTAATGACGCAAAGACGAGCAGCGGCATGCTTGAATTTCCCGCAGAAACCCACCAGTACCATTCGAATTAGAAAACATTATTACAAGCTTACCGTTGTGAATCGGGCTAAGGTAAGGAGATAGTTCTGAACACTGGCTGGTTATGTACTTGCTCAAATATTGATTTTGGATCATTTTTAACCAAAAAAAGATTTGGACTGCAGCTTAAAGTAATATTCAGCATTCCATTTCATGGACTTTTAAGTATACAGTGATTGCAAAATTAAGTTCAAATCTATCAAAAAAAAATTTAAAACAGCCTTTGCACATTATCATTATGAGCAATCAACAATGGAATAATTGTTTCACGTATGTAAAGTTTAAAATGATTTCACAATTGCAAGGAAGTCACAATTGGGAAATCAATTGTTGCACTAGAGATATAAAGTCATATTGTGAGATAAAGTCACGATTATGAGAAATTAAATTGCAATCGTAAAATTAAAGGTGCACACACATGCATATATATATTTATGTATTTGAACTACATTACTTCTTGGATAACAACCTGATGTGAGCCATTTGCACTCTCTGCTTCTTTAATCATAGCATATCAGATTGGACCTTTCAGATCCGTTAATCAGTGGCCTGCAATGAAAATTACTCCTTTATGTTGTGTTCTTCCAAAGAATACTTCACTTGAATACAAATATGGTGTTTTCACAAGAAGGAGAAAAAATCTGAGCCCAGAGACACAAGAGAGAGACTATCTGTATCCTGAATGTTCTTCAGAACCACCCAGCTGATGCTGTGTCTCAAGTACTGACCATTAACAAGTCCAGGGAACAAAATGTTCTGAGATTAGAAATCGGTGTTCAAGCAGTATAGTGCTTGATGCATCAGTTTCCGGATAACATTATTGTGTTGGTAGGACCATGATGGCATGCTTTGTTTTTTAATTGGCCATGCATTTTTCAGAGAGTATGAGGACAACTGATGTGGATCAGCTGATTCTGGTGATTTGTTCCTAGTTTGTTGGTAATTACTTCATAGATACAAGTGTTTATACAAACAAAGCCTTGCTGAAATCTTACGTAAGAGTCTTATGTTTCTTTTTGTCTTGTTGACAGATGACGGACAGATTTTTTCAATAATAACATTGTCTTCCTCCCATATGCATTACTGCAGCTGGTTCCTGTTTTGCCCTACTGCTATTTAAACAGCTTTAAGTTCAAGTTCACATTCACTTTATTGTTATTCATCACTTATTTGTGTACCGAAGAGAAGCAAAAATCTTGAAAAAAATATTTGCAATTCAATGCAATTTCTAAATTGCAAACACAAATTTTTAGGCATTGTCAGCATGATATTTTGTATCACCATGATATATTGCATATGTACCGCAATATGATGAGCTACGGTATTCTTTGAATTACCTTTGCGAGTAAATTCTGGCATATGTACACAGTAATCATTCAATATCATGGTATATATCAAAGTACCATGGTATTAGCATCTGACAGCATCATTGTATCAAAGTACCACAAGAGAACTTCTATGTGAGATTAACCTCAAGTATAACTTGCTTGGTTTGTGTTTTTTACCACAGTGTGCAGGCCAAAACAGACAGAGTGAGAAAAAGTTTAGCTCAGTGCCACTGAGTCAGAGCTGAATTGCACATAGATCTCTGTGTGTGAGAGAGAAGTGCCAGTGTGAGAAGGAGGTGCCAATGAGGAACACGTGTGAACTACACATCGTCATGCATCGTTCAGCACTCTAACTTGAAGGTTAATGTCGTAGAAAGAGAGTTGTATTGTTTTCATCTCTTGAAATCTCTGTTTTCTGATCTACATATCTTTGCATGAATGGAGAGTTATGCTTTGTAACTTGAACCATAATTAAAGTCATCATGAAATTAAGATAAAAAAATTATTGCAGTATGTATTGTAAATGATATATCCTTGCACATCATTATTCACGAGTTCACACTTATATATAATAAATAAAGTAAAGGTTATGCGTATTTGGCCTGAACCCAGAGTACTCCCCACATCCCAGGTTGGGATAGGAATAGTTAGAAATGGGAGCTCTAGCACAAGTTTTACCTGGAAGACTCAAATGTCACGTAATTCATTACTCATAGGTCTAGCCAATCATCACTCAACATCTGGAGTATATAAATTCTGTTCCCACCAATTATTTTGTTCACAGATACTGACACCGGCGTTCACCCCCATCCTCTCCACCACCACCAGGTCGGTCCCTGTCCATACATCAGGGGGTACACTCCACCCCTGCCTTCATCTTCAGGCAGGAACTGCAAGTATCTGCTACCCTTTGGATTTGGACTATGGACAGGGCCTACATATATATACTGTATGTATTATATTGTTAATTCAGTTGATTACTGAATGTGCTCCTCTCGTGAAAATTAGGTTAATTATATGAACATGCTCCTCCCGAACTTTGTTAATAAAACATATATTTAAAAAAAAAAAAAAGTGTCCTCAAAATCTTTAATCAAAATATCTTCCCCTTCCTCTTGCAGTGACTTCTCTGATGACATTTACTGGCGTGAGGGCGGGACAACTTGTCACTCATATGACATCACAGCAATAGCAACACACAACCAAGTCCCTGTTCTACATTTTCTTGTTTGAGAAGCTGTTTCACTCAGATACAATAAGGAAGAAAAGACTATTGCAACTTTCATGCCGATTTTAAATTCTGAAATGAGTCTTTATTAACATTCTTTATAAACGTTTTGAAATGGACTATCTGGATACATTTTATTTTATGTTCTGTGGAATGTATAAATATCATATGTAGCTTCTGTAGCTAAAAAAAAAAAGATCTTTAAACAAAAAATTTTACACCCCTGGCTCTTAATGCATCGTGTTGCCACCTTGAGCATCAGTGACTGTTTCCAGCTTTTGTAATAGTTGTGTCCCTCAGTTGTCCTTAATGTGAAAAAGATGGATCTCAAAATCATACAGTCATGGTTTGAAAGGGTTTAAATAAGCAGAAGATGCTAGAAAACCAAAGAATGTTGTCATGGTTGGTTGCAGCAAGGAGATTTGAAGCTAGTGATGGCCGATTTCGAAACACTGCTTCATGAAGCTCCAAAGCTTTATGAATCTTTTGTTTCGAATCAGTCATTCGGAGCGTGTATCAAACTGCCAAAGTCACGTGATTTCAGTAAACGAGGCTTCGTTACGTCATAACTGTTTTGAAACTTTTCGAAACAATTCGAAATTTCAATGGTTCACCAGTAGAGGCCGATGATAAAGTGAACCCATGAATCATGCAGATTCACTGAGAACAATTGATCTAGTGTCTATGGGCTTTACCCTATGTTTTATACATTTGTAGATGTTTTAATTAGATATTAGAATAATTAAAATGAATAATGTTATTAATCTCTTATTGGCCTGTTTAGCTTGAGCCATGGAACAAAAAAAGCCCTGAAAATTAATAAAAGAACACATATTATACAGACACTCTTAATCTTATTAGATGATTAGTTAGTTGGATTTAATAGATTTTACTTTCAATAAAACATTTGCAATTGATTTGTAAAAGCTGTTTTTATGCACAGGCTAAACTAAACTAAACGCACAGAAGCAGAGAATAATAGGAATGCAGGAGTAAGCAAACCAACTATACACTTATGAGAATGGACCAAAACCGACTGAAAATAAGAGGGCTATTTATAAACAGGTTTAGGGAAGGGAGAAAACAAGGAGCAGGTGGAATTAATCAATTAACAAATGAGTAACCATAGCAACAACGTAGGGGCCTTTTTTAACTGAAACCGGGAAACCTTTAATGCGTTTTGATCGTTCATTTACACTAAAACAGTGTTTTGGGGGCCTGAAAATGCAGACTTTTGAAAACGGGTTTCAAAGTGCATGTTATGTCTCCATGTAAACTACAAAAATGCAAATTTGTGAAAATGGTGCTGTCATCCGCATATGTATTACGTGTTCAGTCTTTAGGTGCATAGTGTTTCTTTACAAAGTGACATCTTCAGCTACTAGCATGGCATGCATAATAGGCTTTATGCCGAATGTCACATGAACAAAAAGGAAAACAGGTCTCATTGCATCCGCTTGCCGGAGAAAGCGTTAATAGGAGTACGAACTGAAGTATGGCGATATCTATGGACATTTAAGGTAATCAGCTAACCTATTTTTTTTATTATTTTGTCGTATTCTATTTGATTTAAATATCTAAATGTTAGTGAGAAGAAGAAAAATAAAAAACTTTTAGATATCCATCTGCATATGTGAAGGACATTGATTATGCTCATCTTTGGTAGCTCCTTTGAAGGCATCTTGAGTAAAACAGCTCTATATTTCAGGAAGAACATACAAAAGACTTGAACTGGAAGCGATATGCGACCTGTTTTACAGAATATGGAAGTTTGTTGCGCATAACTCCCACAGCGTTTTTAGTCATTTTCGTGGATCCATGTGAATGGGGATCAATTTGATAATGTCCTCTGTACGTGAAAAACGCAAAAGAAAAACTTTTCAGTTTTTAGTAAATTGTTGTCGTGTAAATGTATCGTAAGTGCAAACTAAACAAAAACCTCAGTTTAACTGCTAAGGACAAACAAGGGTAACAATATAAAGTTATTATTTTGTCTTGTGGACTATATGTAAACATCTCTTATCTGAATATGTGAATTTTACAGATCACAAATATATAAAGTGTGATCTATAAACTTTATAAACAAAATAATTTGTGTGTACTGTGCTGGGATAAACCTGTGATAAACAATGACTATGACTTGCTGTGATCTGGTGTCATTGTTTTTTTTCCCACCAAAGGCCTCTAACCCAGATAACCGTGTTGTAATTGCAGGCAAAGGGAGTTCCCAAACTCTGGATCCTGTTTTCCCTTTTCCCATTTCACATCATTGTTTGCTGAAGCAGCCGGTCATGCTGGATTGTCAGGAGGTCTCACCACAGCCTGACCTTCTTTTCCCAACACACTCAGAATATTGCCTTGAAGGGATGACCTCATCTGTTGTTCGACCTCACATTGAAATACATTGAGACATGATGACATTATTCATGTGTTTGCTTTCATACCAGCCAATCTAAGTAAGGTGCATTTAGTGCAATTGTAAAAAATAAATAAACAAACAAACAAATATTGCAAGATTAATTTTTAACAGGTAATATATTAAAACAGATGTGCGCACATTGCAAAAGTCTTCTATTACAAGCATATTCTGCACTTCATATACAAAGCAGCATTATAAAATACACTAATGGGATTAAAACAATGCAGTGGCACAGATGATTTATAAGTAGCTATGTGGACAGAAACTAGCATGAGTGTTTTTCATTGTTCAGATAATTGTGATTCCATTCATTTTGTATTTGACAGAGGCACCCTGTAAACTCTTTCTGCTCTGTTTGACATGTACAGTAGGAATGTAGATTTTGTTAAGGTTACAGTAAACTCAAAATACTCTTAATCAAGTTAAGTTGCATTCCATTAGAACTGGCTTGTCAGAACAGTCATTCATGGCTTTGCTTGTGGGAACATACCTATGATACCATAGATTGTGGCATGAGTGCAACAATCATTTTCATTTCCCATTTTAGGTATCAGCTTAACTGCAGAACTGCTGATCAAAGAGAAGAGCAACTGCTCTTCAGTGGTTATTAAACTTTCATCATAAACCTCTCAGCTAGACATGTTTTCTTCTCCTTTCAACACAAGCCAGTAAATATATGCAAGACAACAAGCCTGCATGAAAAGATGACATCAGCACATTAACGGCTTCCCCGTTTGCGCCTGGAAAGTGATGATGACTAACCAGTGTGCGCACAGTTTCATGTAAGTCACACGTTCCTCCATGGTGCTTTCTCAGGACATTCCCACATATGTGAGGTCACACCAGGAACACAGATGGCTGATCTTTAGAAATGTTTTTGAACTTCAGTAGCAAGTTCATTCTTCTTCATTTGAATTTATAATCTCAAAAAGAATTAAATGAGTAGTTTTTGCTCACCAGCCACTGTGATTAGTGGTTTTCAAAAGTTACTAGCCACTCAGCATTTTCACTGGCCACAATTTTGACATTGATACCATGGGGAAAAACTGCCATATAGATATTTTTAATATTATTTAATAATTTGGCAGCAGGTATATTAGGCTGCTGTCACTTTAAGACCTGACGCAAAGATCCATTATACTGTTACACATGCGTTTTCTTTCTCAACTGTTTACGTTCACTTAAAACATTAGTGACCGTTTACATGAATACTTGCCAAGACCGGCATTTTGACATTATTTTTGTGTATTTAAAGGACCCAATTTAGTACCGAGAGACTGCTTTATGTGTGCGCACTTTGGGTGTGAGCACAAAATCTGAGGAAATTAGTAAAATTATGTGCAATACTCGCAATCCCACGCTGAAATTCAAGCTCTGTAATAATATTCATCCGGAGCAAATGAAATGAGTGAGTGAAGGACAGTGGGTTTGTGTGTCAACTCGCTGTCTTAGAGATGAGAGAGTGAGAAAGCCCAGCTGGTATGTATCAATTCTGTGGAAAATGAGTATATATATATAGTTATATAGTTTATTATTTCAGATGCCTTTTTAAAAGACTACAACTGAAAAATGTATAGCCTATTTTATATAAAATTCAACCCGCCAAAGTGGCTAGTAGGAGGCTAGTACACGCCACTACTAAAATCCACGCCCGTTTGGCGGGTGTTAATGTCAAACCCTGTATGTATGTATGTATGTATATATACAGCCAGAATAGCTATTTTTGTTGTTTTTGACTGTGTACCTGCAATGTATTTTAATGTATTGATTACTTACAAAACAACATTGGACACCACTTACTTTCATTTATGGAAAAAACTGTTTAAACATTCTTCAAAATCATTTTTTTTGTGTGTTTCACAGGTGAAGGAAATACAGGTTTGGAGTAAACTATTCCTTTAAACAGGCAAACCTTGAATTAACCTTGCCTTAAATGAGATATCTGGGGATACATTTCCGACTCTCACAGCATTAAAATTATTTAAACTGGCACAACATGTACAAATAGGCATTCCTACACCTACACTGGCCGAGTACATAGTCTCACAGTTCATCATGATATGAATTTCCCAGCTATAGCCTGCAGTGGTGTGATTCATAAAGGACTGGCTGAGAGTAGCAGCGTGGACACTGGAGACTGCAGGCCAGCTTTATAAACTTGGGCTTTATCAGGGATCTGATCTCTATGGATACAACAGGGAGATTCACAAACCCACATTCTCTCTGATGTTCCAGTGAAACAGATGAGAAACCCCGTAACCCTCAACAGTCTTTCACTCTCTCTCAACTTCTTTAAGTTTCATCTATTCTTGCTTCATCACAGCTGTCGCTAAAATTCATAGGGTCCAAGACAAGTTTTCAGTCAATTAAAAGGCCTATTCATTTCTTCAACAAGAATGCATTAAATTGATCAAAAGTGACTATAAAGACAATGTTACAAAATATATATCTTTCAAATAATGCTGTTCTTTTGAATTTTTTATTCATCAAAGAAACCTGAAAATAAATGTATCACGGTTTTCACAAAAATATTAAGCAGCACAACTGTTTTCAATATTGATAATAAGAAACGTTTCTTGAGCAGCAAATCAGCATATTAAATTGATGTCTGAAGGATCATGTGACACTGAGTATGCTGAATATTCAGCTTTGTCATCACAGGAATAAATTACACAAAATTTGAAAATATACAAAAACATTTTTTTTTTTTTAATTGTAATAATATTTTACAGTATTACTGTATTTTACTGTAAATAAATGCAGCCTTGGTAAGCATAATTCAAAAACATAATAAAACAAATTATTGGAGCACAAAATTCTATTCATTTTATATTAACCTCAGACCCAGTTTATTTTGCTGTTCTATAAACCCATTAGAAAATCTGGGGAAGTCATGGTGAATTTCAGGTGGGCTACAAACTGATATCACAACTAGCTCTACATAATTAATTTGATTACATGAATTACCACAGGTCTATTACAAAGAACCTGCAGGTATGAGAAAATGCACAAGGCTGCCTTTGTGTTGTAGACATTGTTTAAGAATTGATGACAGGAAGTGGGTGTTTCTTTTATTCTGTAATTGCTAAACACACACACACACACACACACACACAGGTTTGTTTTGCTATCTTAGTGGGGACTCTCCATAGGCGTAATGGTTTTTATACTGTACAAACTGTATATTCTATCCCCCTATACCCCCATCCCTAAACCTAACCATCACAGGAAACATTCTGCATTTTTACATTTTCAAAAAAACATAATTTAGTATGTTTATTAATCCATTTCCCTCGTGGGGACCGCTGGCTGGACCCCACGATGTAGGTGATCTCAGGTTTTTATTACATCATGTAATATAAACAAGAACAAACACAAACACACACACACACACACACACACACACACACTGGGCTGAAAGGGAGTAAGAGAAGCTGGAAGCATCTGCAGAGGATATGTGTGGCATCCTTCCTCAGTTGTCCAGGAAACAGAAGAACGGAAACCTGGAGGAATTCCCCCCATGTGATCCAAAGAGAGGATGTCAATTGCAAACAGCAAAACAAAGCAAAACAGACTCTTAAAAACATGAAGAAGATCTAATAAGTGTAAAAAAAAATTGTAAATAAAACAGATTATTGGAGTGTATTTTACAAGAAAATACTAATCTATCTATCTATCTATCTATCTATCTATCTATCTATCTATCTATCTATCTATGTTCTGTGACTAAATATTCTTGTGTACATGCATGCATGTATTTTTCATATTGTTAATGAGATATTTTTGGGCTTGGGACTTTACAGCATTACAGGGCCAAAATGGTCACACAAAAGCTCTATCTGGGCCACAGTCGCATTTATCAACACAATGAATGTAGACAGCTTTGGGAAGATAAGGGATGGGAAACTGTCAAACAGGAAGCAAATGACAATCTGTTGATGTTTTCTTGCTGTGAGGCAGACCCTATTTTAAGCTCAGACCGCTGAGTGTTAAGACTACAAATCATAATTGCGTCATCTTGTCAGTAAAATTGTACCTCACTTCCTTTCATCTGCTGATAATATGCTGTTATACCACAGGAATGGATATACACGACACCTGACGAACTAGATTATTACATTGCCACAATGATTTCTGGGTGATGTTTTTAGATGGTTGCTAACTGGGTCAAGTCAAAAGTATATTCTGATACTTATATGTAGAGCTTTCAGTGAAAGTATATGGGATGTATTGCCTGTTTTTTCTTTTGCCATGTGAAAATCACAAGCTTGATTGTGTATAATAGTAATAGAACATCTGTCCTCAATAAGCTGCACGATTGAGGTATGATTCATGCTGTAGCACAAATGTGGGATGAGTAAGGGCCGTTCACATGATGATAACTAGCCTAGAACTATAAAGTTTTAATAATTGTTCTAATTCTATGAAAATAGGAAACTCTACAAAATAGCTATAACATCTTTTCTTCCTTATTGTGACGTATATCCAAGTGAAACGGCTTTTTGAGCAATAAAAAATGTAGGGTGGGATTTGATTTTGTGCATTGGGAATTTATTGGATTGTTGTGGTTTGCTATTGCTGTAATGTCATGTGAGTGACAGGTTGTCCCGCCCTCATGCCAGTAAACACATCATCGGAGAAGAGAAGAGATGTTGTTGCAAGAGGGAGGGGAAGTTATTTAGATTAAAGATTTCGAGGGCATGAGAATTAAAAAAAATAATGATGTGCACGGATAAATCATTTATAATAAATACTGCAATATTCCATAAAAAAATGAGAAATTCGATTTCATGACATATTGGTGGTATACCAGTATTATTATGAAACATAAAGGGGCTGGTGCCTTACCGGAGAGCCTGACAGGACAGATGTGACACTTTGACATGCATGATGATAACCTCAGCTGAGGCCGGGGTCTTTCTGCATTTCCCTGCTCCTGGGGGTCATCAAAAATGGGCGAGGTGTCCTGAAACGTTGAGGTCCAAGCTCAGGTCAGTGTGATACATTGCAGCAAGACTTCCTAGCTTCCACAAGGAAAAGCACAATGGTGTGAAATGTAACCAACACTGTGTGCTTTGGATGCATTCACAAGCCATGAGTATACATTTCAAGTGATTAATGCGCATTCAACTGATCAGAAGTGACAGTAAAGCCTTTTACATTGTTTGTTACCAAAAATATCAAATTAATGCTATTCTTTTGAATTCTCTGAAGACTGGAGTTGGTCCACCAGCTGCTAGACCACTACCAAAACAGCACTAACTAGCAAAAAGTAGCCTTGACCAACATGGAAGTTGATGCTGGTCTTTTCAAAAGTGTAGTTCTTTTATATTTTCTGCTTAAAATTACAGTGGTGCTCATATATAAACAAATACTGAGAGAGGAAATGTGCACAAAAAGTAGCAATTAGTGTCTAAACCTGGTGAGAGGAACGTGTTGCTAAAATAAAGACCTCCTGTTTCTCACGGATAAGGGAGGGCATGGTCTATATTTAGCATGTCTGAAGCAAAAACACAAGCTGATATGCAGATACCCTGCAAGGGGCTTGATTATCATTTTTCAGTCCTTGTCAGTTGTTTTATGCAGATATACATGACACTTGGCTGGCATTATAGCTTTGATGCAGATGATTTGGTAATTTTAAGTTCCATGGATAACTTGAATTGATCCAGTGAATGTTTTGACAAAAATATTCAGAAATACAGCCTATATTTAAACAATTGGAAAAGAAAAGATTTGAATATTTCTTGCATTTCAATTTATATGTATAAATGAATGAATAGCCTATATAAATAAATGAATAATCAATCCGAAATACAAATCTGTCAAGATGGAAGAATTTACCAGGATTTTTTCATTAAAGAGCAGATACAATCTCTGGGTCTAACTATTGTACATATGTAATAATGCTTCCATTCATACTGTTATAGGAATGTGATTTCAGCAGTCGATGTCAAGCTCAACTGAACAATAAATCTGTATTATTAAATATGCATGACCTTGTACTACTACAATCTGGGACTGACGTCATTGCAGAACAAAATAACATATCAAGTCAGTTCCTGTGAACTGAGGGTCAGAGTAATCACAGAAAACAGTCCTGGCAGAGATTAATTATAGAGGTAGTGATTTTAACACAACAATGGTACAAGAAGAGACAGAAGCTGTGCCCTTTCTTAACAAGATGACAAATGTTCTGAGAGATTTTACTCATCAAGAGTCTTAGGTGGATGAAGAAACTGGTAAAGAGCAAATGTCCAACGAATAAATGCATTAAGTGCTTCACTTCTTGAAGAACATATCAAATATAAAACGAAAACATGAAATAACTGACTCACAAAATTGTTGCGCGGAGTGTTTGCTACTACTGCCACCCTGTGGAATAATGCTGCTGTGACACTTAAATGAATTACAGAATATAGTTGCAAAGCAGTATCCTTTTGGTATCGAGTTACTATTATAGTTTAAAAAAATAATAATTTTGAATCAGTTTTTATTTTTATATTTTCCGTTTTCACTTTTATTTTGATTAAAGTTTTATTAAAGGCACAATATGTAATATTTTTGAAATAAAATATCCAAAAACCACTAGAATAGTTTTATTTATTTTGTTGACTTGTGATAATGACTTACGTTATCCCAACTGTTTCCGAGAATGTTTAAATCCAGAGAAATAAGCAATTTTAACCAGGACACGGACCGCCCATCAATTACATCATACGTGCGTTACTTTCGATTTCCGGTTTTATTTAGTAAAAACCATTGTAAAAACACCAAAGACTCTTTAATATATTATATGTTTTATTAGACAAGGGAACAATTGTTTGGATACATTTATAGACAGAAAATTAATTATTATATAGCTCGTTATAATAATCTCGTTTTCTTGATTATATTAATATGATATTCTTATATCGATCTAGCTTACTGCAGTGTGCAACAAGTGTCTCATAGCAGCCGTGAGTAACGTTATAACATCATTTTCAACACACTCAAATGTATATAATGATAAAACAGCGCTGCGTTACCCCAAATATGTTTGCCTGGAAGAAGCGGAAGCGGCGACTGTGGCATTATAAAAGTTCCCCTGCTCTCAAGCCGGGTGTTGTGTTCGTCTCTCATTAGCAATCGCTCCAGCAGCCTCGTTCAGCTCTCACAGCACTCGGCCCTGCTCTGCTTCATACTACAGTATCCATGAACATCCATGAACATGATTGTCCCGTCGGATTCTTTTCCCCTGGCTGTGAGGTGAAGACATCTCCCATGATTCCACGCTCAATCTCGCCATCATCAAGCTACGCCTTTGTTTTGAATAGGCGACCTCTAGCGGCGAAAAGTTACATATTGTGCCTTTATTTTGTTGCGTTTGTTTTGTTTGTTTTTGTTTTATTTTATTTATATGCCTATACAAATTTTTTTTAAATATTTTTTTATTTTAGTTTTAGTTATTTTAGTTCATCAAACATTAAATGAAAACTAAAATAATAAATTTTTCAGTTAACATTTATTTTTATTTCAAGCCATGAAATTGTTTTATGGCATAGGTTTTAGTTAACTATATTAACAGTGTTGTAAAGTAAAATCTCCATAAAAGATTTATTATAACAAACTTTGAAAATTGGCTTGACAATTAAGGATTCATAAGTCTTATGTAGCTGAATACTTGGGCAGGTTAAAGGGAAATCTGACATTTTAAGGAATGTAGGCACTGCTAGGTGGTTGCTAGGGCATTGCTAGATAGAATACTGTGGAATGGTCATTCTTGTTATAACAGATGTCATCAGAGATTATTATTAATTGTCAGTATGTACAAATTATTATTGTGTACATAAACATACAATTGCACTGCATAATTATTTTTCATGCCCTTATAAAAATGTGAAAGTTACAAACGTATGAATGTGTAAAGGGCAGTCGTGGCCTAATGGATAGAGAGTCGGACTTGTAACCCAAAGGTCATGGGTTCGAGTCTCAGGTCCGGCAGGGATTGTCGGTGAGGGGAGTGAATGTCCAGCGCTTTCCCCACCCTCAATACCATGCCTTAGGTGAGACCCTTGAGCAAGGCACCGTACCCCCAAATGCTCCCCGGGCGGCGCAGCAATGGCTGCCCACTGCTCCGGGTGTGTGTTCACTGCTGTGTGTGTGCACTTGGGTGGGTCAAATGCAGAGCACACTTGGCCACATGTCACTTCACTTCACTTCACTAAATGTCTATGCTTATTATTAAGTTGACTATAAACCATGCAGACTACTGTGAGGTCTATGAACAGTCCAAATCTAAATCCCTGTTTGCTGAAAATCTGTTTGAAAAGTGTGCCAAAAGCTCTGCGTGCATCATTGGCTCCCTGTGTACATCCGGGAACTGCAGCACAGCCAACCTATGAGGCCAAAGACACCAATATGGCGGAGGTAAGCTGGATAGCTGGAAAAAGTATTCGATTTTAAATCCATCTCTTTAGCGATTCAGTGTGAAAGCTATGGCTTTCGTTAATATATATGCGTAAATTAGAGCCTGATATGTATACGCCTGGGGTTTTAGTAATAATTGTGTAAAACTGACTATGGTAAACCGGTTTAACTGAAGAGTGATCTATCAGGATCGGAGAGGCCTCTGAATTTCATCCCCGTTAGCTCGCAGGAAAAACAAACAAACAAGAAATCGTCGCCTGTAATTGATACATTACTCGATATAAACGTCGTTTTCATGACGCATTGGGCTGTTTTTTAAGGCTTCGTCGTATTTTAATATATTGTGGGCATGCATATGAGCTGTTGACCTGCAGGAAAGGTTTGTTTATGATGTGAGCAAAATGGGATTTTGCAGTATTTGGAGAGGATGGCAGCATCCGTATATAGATGATGGCTGTTTGGTTTGTGTCCGTAATTTTGCTGCATTAATAAGTAGATAAGTGTTCTGATGATTTATAAGAGGGGACACCGTCTTGTATTTACATTGATGTACATTTACTGTCATGGGTTTTAATTTAAATTTTTGCACGCAGACGGATGTAAAATTGGATATTTATTCGATTTCATACGTTTTCTTGTGCTGGTCATTGTACTTTATATTTTGCATTATCTAATAATCCATTTATTTTTACTTTTTCTTTACATCTGTCTGTACAGGCTTCCTTTGGGAGTTCGAGCCCTGGTAGGTTTATTGTTTTAATGTATTATTTATTATTATTGTTTTTATGGTATTGTTAGTAGTAATAAGAGTAATAGTTGATGTACAGACACTTAAAAACTGAAAATTTGCATTATCAATTGACAGTTGTGGGTAGATATTGGAGTGTGTGTGTGTGTGTGTGTAAATACGTACATCATTTCTTTCAAGTTCCTCCAAACACTCAAATAATTTTCATTTCTTTTCGCAGTTGGCTCTTTGTCCTCAGAGGATCACGATTTTGATCCAACAGCAGAGATGTTAATTCATGAATATGATGATGAGAGAACTTTGGAGGAGGAAGAGCTTTTGGATGGAGAGAAGAATTTCAGTGCAGAATTATCAGACTTGGAGAGGGTAACATGCTTTCATAACAATCCAATTGTTTTCCTCATTCAAAAGTGTATGCATTGTGTTCACTCTGTTACACTCTATGGGTCACATTTCTGTTGTGACACATTTCTCTTTTAACATGAACAGGAGGGGAACATGCCGATTGAGGAATTGTTGGCTATGTATCGTTATGAGGCGTCAGTCAGTACAGGGGCGGGATCTAGCATGGACAGTTCTTCTGTTGAACTAGCTGATGATTTGCCTGACATGACCCTGGATAAGGTAATTGACATGATTTTGTTTCAGTGCCAGCCATGTCAACAAGTTGAAATCACTAATGGTCTTCTGCTGCAGGAGGAGATAGCGAAAGATCTCTTATCAGGAGATTATGAGGAGGAGACCCAGTCCTCTGCGGATGATCTGACCCCTTCTGTTACCTCCCACGATGCCACAGACTTTTTCCCTAGAACACTCAGATGTGAGAAAATCATTACTATCTTCTACTAGTACAGTTTGTGTTTTTACATAGTACTTAACTGTTCATGTTCTTTTTGAATGCTGGAGGTGTTTTATAGTTTAATCATTTAATGTATTATAAACTTATGAGACACAATATAGAAAGTGATAAGGGGTCATAATAATTATATTTACATTTCTTTTTTTACTGAGAATTTAAAACTTGTGTAGACTGCATGGAAAAAGTCATAATTTAAAAATGTAATTTGACTCCTTCAAGCATATTTTTGGTATATGCAAATATATTTAATGCACTAAATTTATGATTTTTCTTCCAGCCAATGCAACATATGATGGTGATAAAGAATCTGAGGGGGAGGAGGATGGTGTGAGCAGTGAAGATTCTAGAAAGGTTAGTCTCAAATTATTCATATGTTGTACACATTCTCTTTAATATTTAGATTAATTCTTGAATATAAATTACTTTATTTATTTATCTTTTTATTGTAATGTTCAAAAGTTCGAGGTTGGTAAGATTTTTTTAAAAATATTTTCATTTCAAAGAGTTACTATAACATCTTTAGCTAATCAGCTTGAGATCCTTTCCATCTAAACTTGTTATCTCTTAAAGGAACACTCGACTTTTTTTGAAAATAGGCTCATTTTCCAACTCCCCTAGAGTTAAACAGTTGAGTTTTACCGTTTTCAAATCCATTCAGCCGATCTTCGGGTTTGGCGGTACCACTTTTAGCATAGCTTAGCATAGTTCATTGAATCTGATAAGACCAATAGCATCTCGCTCAAAAAATGACCAAAGAGTTTCGATATTTTTCCTATTTAAAACTTGACTCTTCTGTAGTTACATCGTATGATACAATATCATTGTGCCTGCTGAACCCATGGTACGGCAGCAAAGTTCCTTGATTATGCCAGAATGAGAGTATAGTTCCTAGCCATATCGGCCTAGAAAATCGCAACTTTTCATTTTCTGTCGGTCTTAGTACACGATGTAACTACAGAAGAGTCAAGTTTTAAATGGGAAAAATATCGAAACTCTTCGGTCATTTTTTTTTGAGCGAGATGCTATTGGTCTCATCAGATTCAATGAACTATGCTAAGCTATGCTAAAAGTGGTACCGCCAGACCCGGAGATCGGCTGAATGATCGGTTTTCAAAAAAGTGGAGTGTTCCTTTAAGCCTAGTAGTGAATGTTTTATGAGCAGTAGGATAACCATATTCATCTGCACAGTCACACAGAGCCGAAGCACAAGCAAAACAATGTTCTTCTGTAAAATGCATGCAGTTGTTTTTAAACCTCTAGAGAGACAGAAGTTATATTGTGTACCTTTTAATAATAGTTGGATGTGGGGATTGGCTTTGTTGTATTTTAAATTTGTTTATCTTGCACTGGTTTGTGTAAATGGCTGATGAAGGTCATGGGACTGAAATGTTGCTAAATAAATTCTGATTAATTCTGAAAGTTGGTATAGTGTGTGGGATTTCTTTTTCTAGATTACTGCATTGGGTTTTGATAATTGCCTATGTCATACACACCGATTAAGTACTTGCAGGTGTGCTAGGGTAATTGTTCATTGAAAATATTTTTGAAAGTAATCTTAGGCCACTGTCAATTGTAATATATTAAATGCAATTTATTTCTGTAATGGCAAAGCTAAATTTTCAGCAGCCATTACTACTTTTGTGATTCGAAAGTTAAACAGAAGTCTCTTGAACCATTTTTTTTCTTCAAAATGCAGGAAATAATGGTTGGGTCTCAGTATCAAGCAGAAGTTCCTATGGGACTCTGCCACTACAATGATGATGAAAAGGGTGAGTGTTTTAATTGCTTATTGTGATTTCTGACTGAAATAAACCATAGTAAACACTGTGTATCACTAGGGCTGGGTTGAAAATATTGTTTTCTCGATTTAATCGATTCTCATTTTGATGATCCGATACTGATTCATAAATCCCAAGAATCTGCTTTTTTCCAGTTGATGGGTGAACAAAACTTCTCTAAACTAAACTTTCTTCTGCTTTACTACTAGTTATAGCACAAAATATACATGAATGAACATCAGAAGGTATGCTGAAAGATACAGTACAATTTACCTAAATGAAATCGCTCAATACATTTTTTTTAATCGTGGAAAGACGTCAATAAAACAGCTCGTACATAATGTCTCGTAATGTTACATTTACCTCAGAGAAGCCATTCAGTGTCCAAAAACTCATTAGTTAGCTAGAAAAATTATTGAGTCACACAGAAATCACTGCGAATGAGACTAATTTGAATGTGTATTGTGTTTAAAGTGTACGAGGAGGACGATCAGCTGCTGTGGTGTCCTGACGTGCTGTCAGAGTGTAAAGTGAGAGACTACCTCAGAGAAGCGCTGTCACAGTCTACAGATGACAGCACACAAGATCCCACATCTGAACACATACGAGATAACGAACAGGTCTGTGCTCTACAAAAGCTCCTATTAATTAAAATAATTCATGTTAAGATCATCCGCCCATTTGAAAGCTGCTGCTATGGTTTTAATTGCATTTAAATTTTTTCAATGACCTCCTTTTTAGGCCTTGTTTGAGCTTTTGAAATGTAAATACAACACCCGTGAGGCACTGACGCGATACCGCAGTAATGTGAAGACCTCGAAGGGTAGGCTGTTCAGTACAGGACCAGTTTAAAATCTTTTGTACCTGCAGTGGCAGAAACGTTAACTTCTTTGTTGTTTTGATAGAAGAATCCCCACCGTGGTCAGAGGATGAATGTAGGAACTTTGAACATGCGCTGCAGATTTATGAGAAAAACTTCCATCTTATTCAGAAACACAAGGCAAGTAATGTATGTTCTCTCTTTCACTGGGCTCATCAACTGGTGGAAAGTATTACTTGACTAATGTTGTTGTTTTTTTTCTATCTACACTTCTGTTCAAAAGTTTGGGGTTGGTAAAGTTTTTAAAAGAAGACTCTATGCTCACCAAGTCTGCATTTATTTGATCAAAAATACAGTAAAAACAGTAATATTGTGAAATGTTGCTATAATTTAAAATAAGTTTTCTAATTTATTTTAAAATGTTTTTTCTTAGAGCTGAATTTTCAGCAGCCATTACTCCAAACTTCAGTGTCACATGATCCTTCATAAATCATTCTAATATGCTGATTTGCTGCTCAAGAAATATTGAAAAAATTGTGCTGCTTCATATTTTTGTGGTAACATTTTTTTTTTCAGGATTCTTTGATGAATGGAAAGTTCAAAAGAACCACATTTATTTGATTTTTAAAAGTCTTACTGACTCCAAACTTTTCAATGGTAGTGAAGTTAAATATGAAAATTCTGTTTTTGTATACTTAAAATTGTGGATTTTTTTTTATATAGATTAATGCATATGCATAAATTAATATGCAGTGATAGTTATACATTGTAAAAAGTCATTGTGCAATTCTGTTTAGTTATCCAGACATTATACACTTCACATTTATTTTCTTTTTCTTGTCCGTGGCTATATTCTCATAGCTTCTTTCTTTTTTCTTTTCAGGTTCAGACACGGACTGTAGCAGAATGTGTGGCTTTTTATTACATGTGGAAAAAGTCCGAACGGTTTGACTACTTTGCTCAACAGAACCGATTTGGCAAGAAGAAGTACAGTTGTTACCCGGGTGTGACGTAAGTACTGGGATGCGAAATTGATGCTTGTGTCTGTTGAGTAATGTGTGTTTCAAAGAAAATATGTGTTGGTTTTGTCCTCAGAGACCTGATGGACAGGCTGGTGGATGAGGCGGAGGGTCTGGCGGTAGACAGCTCGTTATCCGTATGTTCAGCAGGAGCAGGGGGAAGGATGGAGGCGTCGACAGAGCAACAGCTTGGACTGCTCAACTCCATCACTGCCAGCGACCTCACAGGTGAGCTCAGCTGTAGTCATAATTCATGAACAAATGATTAATTCTTATGAATTTTTTAAAATCATTTTTATTCTGGTTCTTTTAATGAATCCCTCAAATAGATGATAAAATGATTGTTAGCAGTTTGAATCAGATAAACCCTCCATGGAGTGAACTGAATCAATCAGAGCAGTTACTAAATCATATGACTAATTCACTGACTGATTGTTCATTCATATAACAAAATGTTGTTAAAGATACATTTGCCACTGTCTTTCTCTTTTTGTATTATTTGAATAAAAAAGAATTTAAAATATTTATTTAAACATTAAAATAAATGTTTAATAAAATATTTATTAAACATTGAATAAAATTAATACATTTTATTTAAAAAAATGAATTTCTTTCTTTTCCCATACTTTTAATTGGTAGTGTATCACATTTCCACAAAAATATGAAGCTGTTATGCAACTGTCTTCAACCTTGGTGTTAATAAGAAATTTTTTAGGAGCAAATCAGCATATTAGAATGATTTCTGAAAGATATCATGTGACAATGAAGACTGGAATAATGACTGCTCTAAATTCAGCTTTGTCTTCACAGGAATACATTACATTTTAAAATGGGAAACAGTGTAATATTTCACAATATTGCTGTTTTTACTGTATTTTTGATTGAATAAATGCAGTCTTGGTGAGCATTGATGAGCAAATCCTATTATTCCAAACTTTTGACCTCCAGTGTATATTTGTAAAATTCTTACTACTGCAATCATGCATTTTGACAACATACAAAATTATAAATAGTCTGATGTATAAAAATGTTTTTTCGTTTTTTTTTTCTTGCAGCCCTTAGTAACAGTGTAGCAACTGTGTGCAACGGTCCAGGAGACATGAGCTGTTTAGACTCCCCTTATTTCCCCCCTCTGGAGAGTTTACACAGAGGAGCCATGAGCCATGATGATCAGCTCAACTACGCCACGAACGGAGACAGTGGCTGCCTCAACATGCTGGATTCTGGCTTCTACCGCTCCGATCTGGGCCAGATCAGCATGTGCAGCACCAAAGACTGCGAACGGCCCTCCAAGAGGCTCAAGATGGGCCTTTCGGACTCCTTCATTAACGACGTGTCCGTAACTAACCTGGGCGTGGACTTTGAGAGCAGACGCGCACATCGCATTACAGGCGCCACAATGGCGGTGTCGGTCACAGACTTCAGCAGCATAGGGAGCGGCGAAGCCAACGGTTTCATTGGCTCTCATTCACGACACCACCAACACACTGCACTTCAGTCTGACTGACTCCTTTCTGCCATCCAGACACATTCATCCGCTCACTGACTATTAGTTCTTTTTTAAATTAAGAAAAAATATCTATATATAAATATATGAATATACTTTTTGGTCGTTTTTTTGTTTTTGTAATATGACATCAGTGATGTCTTTATTGTACAGAGCTAAGAAATCTTGATTTCTCAAGAGTTTAAATAGCCATTTATTTTTCTGGTCCTTCAGATATTTAATATCCTTTTTGTTTTCGATGATATAGAGTTAAACCTAAATGCTGGAGCTAAAGTCTCTTACTGTACTCATCCCAACGCCTGCATCTTTCAGTTTTGTTTTCTCACGAAAAAATTGCTGCCGCCAAAACTGCATTTTTCGTTGTCGTTGTTTTAGGCTTATCATGTATGTATGTCTGTTTCAAAAATGGGTACTTTTGTCAGAGTTTACACCGCCCGAGATAGACTAAACCTTGGGAAATGTAGCATTTTGTATATCAGGAAACTGGCTTTTGTAATTGAAAATAGTGATTTCCTTGGAGCAGAAGACCTATATGTTTAAACAAGAGCACTTTGTATCGTTTTTGGTTGGTCTTCGAGTTAGGATGTTTTTAAGTGTAAGCTTTAATAACTCAATTTATTGTGGTAATCTGAACATTTAATAACTTCTTTTGGGTTTGATCTTTTTTCAGATTTTTTTTACATTTTGTGAATTACCAAAATTTTGCCGGAAAGTTTTTCTTTTACATTTTGCTTTATTCTCAAGTTTCAGATGAGAAGAACGCAGATTGAATCTTTCTCAGCTGTGCACTGTTAGAAATGTAGATTTTCCAGTGCCCAAATTTTCCGCTATAGATTTTTATTTTTTTTTGTCGTCCATGATTTGGCACTCAAATAATAATAGTAACATTTTATGAGACAGATTGGCTCTATGGGGCAGTCGCCTGCACTTCACAGTATTGGCATAAATCATGTATAAATATTAGACCGTGAGAAGCATGCAGGATTTTTATGATTCTCCTTTGAGCTTGCAAAGCTATTTACATGCTAGTCATTACCTTCACAGGTCACTTTTACAAATCATAAATAACGCCTGCTGGAGCTTCAAACTGCAGGTGTTATAGTACCAATTGAACCAGTGTTATTTTTTTATTTTATTTTTTTTAAGCTATGCATTATGTATATTTTGTAGCTGCCAGGGGTACTGAGAACACCTGAAAGTTAATTGAGCTAATTGTTAATCACTCTGGACCTCTTTTTATGTTAAGCTCTCTATCTTAAGTTCTTTACCATTGTTGTATATTGTATGCATGAAGCAGATTGGACTCTTGTTGATCCTTTGACACATTTCAAGCTGATTAATACTAAATGCCAAAAAGCAATCAGCTTGCCGCACTGTATCAAAAACCGATACTGCCTCTGAGCTCGAGTCCTTCCTGCTATTTGCATTTAAAACAATTTACCATAATATTAAATTGTATACTAAAAGCCCTGACTTTGAGTAGGGTAATGCAAAAATGCTAAAAAGTTTTTGTTTATGGCAATAATATGTAGATATGTATAGATTGTTGTACTTCTGTAAGTCTTACAGTATCCATATCTTATTCTTGCCTTTGATTCTTTACTGCAGTAAGAGACGTCAAAAACATGCATGCCGATGGTGGTCGTTTGCAAAAATACCACAGCATTTCTTTTTTTTTTGAGAGAGAGATGTGTAGAAATGTGTGGCACATGTTTTTTGGACACTCCCATTTAAATCTATTTGTTCAGCTCTTTGCTCAGTGGACTGAGGAGTTTCATTAGTTCACCGTGATTCTTACATCCTTGATACATAACGGCTGCTAATAGTAATGTGAAGAGTCTATTTTCTATTGAATGCACTGCAGTTATAAGTTGAGTTGAAAGAGTCTTGTGCATCTACATAGTGAAAACGTAGGGAAGTACTCGTTAGTAGCATGTTTGGAGCTGCAATTACAGAAGCTGATTGAAATGGATCCATAGATGCTATTATTCCTTGACGAGATAGAAAGCACTACAAAGAGTTTATCTCTTGTCAGTCTTTTTTTGTTCAGATGTTTTCAGTGTCCGTACATCAAGCAGAGAAGTTTATCATGCACAAATGTAGTACTTGGTGCTCATATAAAAAGTTTTTTTATTTTCATACTTAAAGTCTCTGTGCTCCTACTATTCTGTATTAGTACTTTTTATAAATGAAACAGTGAACTTCAGCTAGATTTGCTGAAGTACATTGACAGTAATTTTACCCCCAAATGTTTTGCATATTGTTTCATTTTAAAGACAAGCTAAAATACCAGAATGTACAGGTTGTTTTGACCTATAGAAGTAAATGTTTTACATCTTAAAACTATTGAGAAAAGTTTGGTGAAGTGGATGTGTGTTTTATGTATTTAATTTAGACATTTTAAAGAATTAGTAAATGGAGGTTTTTACATTCAACCATGGAGGAGGAGGACAATGGTAAAACTTGTGAATAAAACCAACAAATCCTATAAATGTATATCCATATATACAGACAATCATAACATTTAATTACAGAATTATTCAGATATCTATTGTTTATAAAATATGTAAATATAATTGTATTGCTTTTTGGTTGGTTTTCATTATTTTGTATTTTTGTTGTACTTTATTACTTGGTGTAAAAAGCTCCAGAAATAAAAGCTCTGGAAACAAATGTGGTCACTTGATTGAAAACATCCTACTCAATTATGTCAAAGTCCCCCTGTAATCATTGATTTCATCCCTTAAAACCCATCTTTGATTACCAAAATTACATATTTAAAAGTTTTATCCTGTGAAAAAAATAAATTCTTAATGAAAAAATAGCTTGAATGTAACTACACCCTTGACTCATTTAGTATACGCAGATCTATGAATATGCTAATAAGCCCCGCCTCCACTCGCTCGCGCCAGCTCAAGAGATGAACTCGGTCAACTTACTGAGGTAAACGCTGCACAATGGTATCGTATTTTACAACGTCAGACAGATGGTAATTAATATTAGTCTTTGTTATCAAACAGCGTATAATGTGTTGCTAATGTTACACAAACCATGTTCCCATTCGCGAGTCAGACAGCTGTCTTCTAAAAATCAGTATCCTTAGAAACGCTTTGAACGTCAATGGAGAAAGGTATATAGTTCATCATAACATTGTAATATACATCATAAACCCGCTATATTACTAAATCTACCCGATTTTTCATATCAACAGAAAAATATACCGGGATAACCTTTGCTTGAGACTCTCCTGCTTCATATCGGTCATAGTTAATGATATGCATAAGCCCGCCGGCACGTTGATGTGATTGGTTACAAGGTAGTTCGTGACGTCAGAAACACCAGCAATTTCAATATGAGTTTTTGAAACGGTCTTTAGCTCACTGCAGTTTTAAAGAGAAAATACTCAGCAATGGTGTTGACAATTTTTCACATGGTTCGTCTTAAAGCATATTAAAAACACCACATAGATATATAAACAAAAATTTCACCACAGGGGGTCTTTAAGTAAAAAATTATATACAGAAATGGTGGTTATGATTAGATAAAGAAGGAAAATAAAAATGAAAACACACTTTCAAAAATTAGTAAACATTTTAATTGTTCAGGTACTCGTAGTGATCCACTTAGTTCACAATCCTGTAGAATATGCTGGCACTGCCTAACCCTTCAGAATATATAATGAAATGGAAGAAGAAATTAATCAACTATGTTCTTGATGGTCAGAGGAGGTGCTGGCCAGAGAGGCCAATACAACACAGATGGATTGAAGAATAAGAAGGCAAAGAGTTTTGCATTTTAATGTAAATACAGAGCACTTGAATAATAAGACAACCAATTGTAGGCTTTACAACTGTCAAATGATAATCTGTATGTACAATATAACTATAATTTATTTAGATGACATTATGAACCCCTCTTATACTGAGAAAAAAAATAAGTCAGTCAACGGATTTTGGAGTCTGAATAAACTGGACCAGATGGGTCACTCTGGTCCGCCTCGCTGCAAGAGAGAAAACAAACTATGGTCAATGGTTCGTCCATATTCTGGTCTATTTTTGTTCTAAACATTACAAATGCATTTATATTTCTCTAAGGTCCAAACAGAGCAGATTTAGAAGATTGTTAAAACTGAAATGAAATGCGTTCTTTCAAATGTAAATGTGCTGATTCTGTCTTTTCAAATGGTGAACTGTAAAAACAAATGAACACTAACCTGGATGTAGTCCATTTCATCTAATGCAAGGGTTCTTCTGCGGTATTTCTGAGGGAGATCTTTAACTACAGAGACGCTGTCTGGGGTGCCCGGCAGTCGGCTGATGGGTCCCGGTGGTCTGGGAGGAGGTGATATTGACGTTGCAGGTGGAGGTGCGGTTGGGGAGATCTGTGGGAGACTGGCTGTAAGAATCTTCAGTGCCTCTTGTACTGGAAACACAGTAAATAAAATGTTAACAAACTAGTAATGCCAACTTTGAAGTTTGCTACCATGATTTAAATATTAAAATCAATGCAAGTAGGTTACACATCAACCACAATGTAAACTAGGTAAAAAAACTAATGTTTGGTCCTCTTAAAATGTACTGCACCTATTATAAGGAGCAGTTTGGAGAGCTTCTAATGCATTACACAAATAAAAATGGTGTATTTCACAGAGTAACAGAGATGAATTAATGGCAAAAATATAGGCAATACATAGGCTTGCTACTGACCATTTGGCATAGGGACACTCTTTCGATCTGGAAATTTAATTAAAGGTGCATGAGGTCGCACAACCTGCAAAGGAACAAATGTAATGAGAAAAATTAAACCAGGTCTGCCAAGTGACTTATCTATGCTCAATTTTAAAAGACTAAACAACCGTAGACAGTTATGAACACAATTTTAATATTTAGGTATTGCGTATTATTGCATATAATGCTTAACGCGTGGATGAGATGATATTGTGTTTTATAGGAGTGAAATAAAGCGATATACAGAGAGGAAACTAGCCCTGCATCCCAATGTGCATACTATCCACCCTATCCGCCCTAAATAGTATTGAATATTACTAGTGTCACATACTATTTAGGATGGATATTATGCACATTGAGACGCAGGCTTGGTCTGTCCACAAGGGCATCAGTCAAACCATTGAAATCAGTGCATTTTGGTGCAGTAAAAGCACTCAAGATCAAAATTACTGAATACTATGCGGATAAGAGATCATCGTTTCAACAACGAGCTCAAATGAGCGAGATGTCACAGCAAAATGTACGGTATTCAGGCTGACGCAAGTGTTTACCTGCACGACCCGACTGGCAGCTGCCATCTTGCCACTCACTTTGCTTCCCATGACGACATCCGATCACTGCTTCCGGTTCAAACATATCGACAAGACCACAAAGTGAAGACATTAGCAACCTGAAGAGGGCACTGTTGTATTATAACTTAAAGGACAGTCTGAGTCGTTTCCGCGAATCGGTTCTTTTGAACAGTTCGTGTAAAAGAACTGGTTCAAAAATCAATTTTGCCAGTTTTACTACGTGTGGTCGTTTGCCTTTAAAAAACATGTTTTAATAATAATAATAATAATAATAATAGTAGTAATGATGACGATGATGATCATAATGATGATGATGATGATGATGATAAAAATTATTATAATAAAAATAATGCTACAGCCAATTCCGCTTCATATGCGTGTCGATAAAACTGTCATACAAAAAAAAAACAAAAAAAAAACTATCA
>RJVU01071502.1:4839352-4854986 GCA_003731715.1 Anabarilius grahami
CGAACTGTTCAGACCGATTTTGCGAACCGGCTCAAATGATTCACTGAAAAGATTCGACCCAAAAGAAGGGTTTACATTTGGCAACCAGACGAGGGCATGTAAGGACTATCATATAAGACAATTAGTACTTAAATATCGCTTTAATTATCCAGAAGGAACTGCATTTGTTATGTTCGAGTCTGTAGCAGAAAAGCTGTCACATTAGTTGCATCAGTAAATCATAGTGAATGAACTTGAAACAGTCTGTCAATTCATTCACATGTAAATGCGAATTCATCCAATTCATGAGCTTTGATGTCATACATCAATAAAACATTACTGCAGAAAAAAGCTCAATTTATTCACTGTACCCTTACCCTAGCTCATCCTGCTAATATTCATTACAAGTGGTTCTGCCTTTAAAATAGCGTTACATTTAAAATATATAGAGCCCCGCTTTATAATAAGCACAATAAACATGCATTCTTACCATCAATACGCTATCTAGTAGTGCAGTAACCTTATTTTTCCATGTTGACCTCCGAAACACACTAAACACCGTAATGACAGTGGCCTGTGACGGCCAATCCTTTATTTCTGCTCATGCTTGGCTTGATTCAGGTGGGCGGGGTTTCGCGGATCACCAAGTCACATGACTGTCACGTGGCGTCACGACTTCCTGGCGGCAGTTTCGGACAGGATTGCAGTTGCGCGGCTTGGAATCTAGTAACGAAAAAGTGATATTAGTAAACAAAAACATCAAGAGCAAGAACCGGAAGCGACAGTAAGTGAGACGAGTTGTTTACATATACTCACTTTGTGAGTGTAATCTTTTAAACCCTTAGTTCCAGTATTTTTTTTTAAATTTCTGCACAGGCATGCAAGATGAGTTCCAGTAATCATGATGGACCCTCTTCAGATAGCGACCCTGCTGAAACGAACAACAGCCTGCCTGATCCGTCGTCTGCTTCTGATGAAGTGACACCCACACGTTTGCTAAAGTGATTTTCCATTCTTTCGTTGTTTTATTTGTATGATTTGTTGTTATGGTCTTGCACCAATGCGTAGAGTACAAATTAACAGTACTACTACTGTTATGTACTATGTATTATATATACAGTATGTAATAGATAAGTGTAACTATGCTCATTCTGTTTCTTGTATGTCTTGTTTTTTCAAGAATGAAAGAAATAATGGAAAATCAGTGTTTTGAAATGAATGTTAAAGTCAGCATGGGTAAGCTAAATTTATATGTGAATAAACAAAACACTTGTGCAAATATTAACCACTAAAAATTAACCTAATTCTAATTGTGTTTAATTCTTAGGAAAACACAAAGAGTCACATGAAGCTGAAGAAGATCTGTAAGTGTGTTCGAAATTTGTTTGTATATACCATTATAAAATAACCCAACATTCATCTTTTATATCTTTTTATTCATCTGTAGATCCAAGTATGAAAGTGCAATAGAGCAGGCAAGACTCTCATACTTCAACAAGACACTGGTATTAAACAGGTAAAGATGCTGTGGTATCAAGCTTCTTTTTTGCAATACAATCTCTGATGGTGTTTAAAATGTTTTTGTGTGTGTTCTAGAATGCAGATTTGGAATGCCATCATTGAAAAGATGATTCAGAATGATGCAGATGCTGAGTGAGTGAACCTTAATTTAAATAAATCTAATCTATGTAGTCTGATATCCAGTTGTCCTAACAGTAATCTGAACTTTCCTCATACAGGGCACTAAAGGAATTGACCAATCAGAACACTGAGCTCTGTGAAAAGACCATGAAAATTATAAAGGTGGGACATTGGCTGTTCTGCTATAGGTTTTAGAAAAATTAATTCTCATATTTATGTATAATTCCATATCTAAACAGTTTTATGGCCATACAATGCTTAATTACTGATCCTGTTTTATCCAGGAAACACGAGAGCTTCAGGACCAGATCACAGATATTCAAAAGGAAAGACTTGGTACTTATTAAGGCCCACATGGAATCATACTTTTCATACACATTTTCTTCAAATGAAAGCCTTTTAAGCTTGTTTAATGTTATATTTTGACAAGATGTCAAAATTGTTTTAAAACCTAAGAAAAAGCTGCATTCACATTTTCAAAATGCGATTTAGTAGAAAACAACCATATCTCATTCATGTTTTCCTAGACCTAAAAGGACAAATTAAGAAAAAAATGCAGGAGATAAATGAGTTGAAACAGGTGAAGGAAAATCAGGGAGAGGTTCAGCAGAGAGCCAAGGAAAGAGCTGAAGCGGTTCTACAGAAATACCAGAAAGTCACCACCATTTTACAAAATGTGCTTCGGGTACGTGGCTTCTCAATGTTTGCTCGTGTACTTCTCATCATTCTTATTTAATCTGTCTTGCTTTGTTTTTTTAGGATCACTATGCATTTTGAACCTCTTTGTTATAAAAATCTTGTTTTTCAGGGAATTATACTGGCCAGTAAAGTAAACTGGAGAGATGATCCAAAATTAAGAGACATTGCGATGGGACTAGAAAACATACCTAACTAAAGAGGACCTATTTGAACACAGTTCTCTGATTAATGTATATACTTCACCTGTAAATGTGCTCACTGTTACCATGTTCAGTGTATGTTTTTTTTTTGTACATTTATGTCAAGAGCTATGGCAAGGATGTTTCACTGAAACATGCACAATGTATAGTTAAGCTTTTCATAACAGCTCATCTTTTTTATATATAAACTGTAGAGAATATATTAGAAACATCCTGAATGTGATTGATATTAGATGACCTCCATTTACAGATAAAATTACCGTTTAAAAATAAAGTTCAAATGGATCCTTAATAAAAAGTAATGAAACCATGTTAACAACTAGTTTTACTTCTGTAATGTCATGCATTTGAGTGAAACAGGTTATTCAATAAGGAAATGGTTGTTAAATGATGGAAACAGACCTGGAATCCTTAATGGCTAGTTGGCTTTTGAATAGCCTGTGCGGTCTGCCATTACAATAGCTGAATCTATTTTCATAAATAAATAAACATTTTCATTAAAGGATTAGTCCACTTTCAAATAAAATTTTCCTGATAATTTACTCACCCCCATGTCCAAGATGTTTATGTCTTTCTTCAGAAATTAAAGGTTTTTGATGAAAACATTCCAGGATTATTCTCCTGATAGTGGACTTCAATGGCCTCCAAACGGTTGAAGGTCAAAATTACAGTTTCAGTGATAAGACCCTTATTCCTCGTCTGGTATCGTTTAAAGCCCTTTGAAGCTGCACTGAAACTGTAATTTTGACTTTCAACCATCTGGAGGACATTGAAGTCCACTATATGGAGAATAATCCTGGAATGTTTACATCAAAAACCTTAATTTCTTTCCGACTGAAGAAAGAAAGACATGAACAGCTCGGATGACATGGGGGTTAGTAAATTATCAGGAATTTTTTTTTTGAAAGTGAACTAATCCTTTAAATAATACAACATTTTTTGCACTGATAAATCGTTCACAATAGAGAATGTGCAAGCTCAGTTTCTTTTAAACATAACTAGACATTAACTGGACAAAACTGCCTTTTACAAAGTATTTTATTTTCTAGCCACTTTAAGTGAAAAGATTTCATACAGACATAAAAAAAAATACAGACATGATTTAATAAAGTTCAAGCAATAGAAAAGGTATATTGTATCATATTTTCACCACCTGTCCTGCTATACATGGGCTCAATCTCTTCCCATCCACCAGCACAGGGTTCGGCTGAATGAGTAATCGTCCGTAAGTCCCGCCCACCTGTCCTTTAGTGAGACGGCCAGGATTGACACATACACAGCCAATCACATCCTGGGAAATAATGGCAAATTTTTTTCCAGTCAGAATTGAAGTTGGAACATTTTTTGTTATGGTATATAAATAAACTTTTCTGAAATGTGATTTACCTTGATGAAATACCGAAGTTCAGAAGGAACGATGAGAACATCAGGTGTGAGGTTCATTTGGCTGAACTGTTGAAACTTCTCATAATCCATGTTAACTTCCTCCGCAGGAGGATAGAGAGGATAGTAGCTAAAAGAACAATTAAACTGAAGATTTACAACTGTATATCACAGGAGCAGCAAAGAAGAGTACAGACAAACATTTTAGTACTAAAGCCAGAGGAAATTTCATTTAAAGATGAGAAATGTTCTACAAACCTCCTCTGGGTCAACATGTGTTTCATGATCCTTGAGAAACGTTCTGTGCCAGTGCCACTATAAAAACGGTAATGACAAATCAGTGCTTGTGCGCACATTCTTCTGAAGCAGTTTTTTTTTTTAAATTCAATGACATCAATGAAATAATGAATCAGAAATGACTACAAAACAGTACATTTTATACAAAAGTTCTTTTACTCTTGTTCCTAAAGTAGCCACAGTGTAAATGTACATGTCAGTTGTAGGTTGTTTTCAAGCTACAATCATCAGTTGGTTCAGTGGTATTACCTGCTGATCTCTTCAGCTCCCATATGAAACACAATGTCTGTAGATGTCAGGCCAAAAGTCACATTACCAATGAGGAGCGTGCAGGGGTCACTCGCTAAGGTCACTCTCTAAGGGTGGAAAATGAGTATTGCATTATATGGACTCACAGAAATGGATTATTAGTCTAAAAATCTTAATTTGTGTTTATCTGAAGAAAGAAAGTCATATACATCGGGGACGGCATGATGGTGAATAAATGATGAGAATTTTCATTTTTGGGTGAATTATCCCTTTAAGTTTGCCCTGAATCACGCTAATTGATCCAATATTAATCACCAGCAGTTAAGAATAAAAAAGGATGGCCAATTAAATCAAAATGAACAGAGATTTTAGCTAATCATCTCACCGCTGTATCATCTTTGCTGAGGTTGGTCAGGTTGAAGGGTGGCTGAGGATAAATGTAATGATGATGGACATCCCTCTGAGACGGCACAAACACCAACCTGCATCCCGACCTATAATAGAAGAATGCAAGCAATGAAAACACAATCATACATTGGCGAGTACTTTCTAGAAAGCTGTGAGAAAAAGGACAGACACACACACACCCTTTGGTTCCTTCCACTATGCTGTCCACACATCTCTTGAAGATGGATTCAAATGTTTCTGTTACCTGGTTTTTCTGTTAAAAAGGTAGAAAATCCAGTGCTTAAATTTGTGGCCATGATGAAAAATTCTAGGAATTTCAAATCCATACAAAATCTGGTTTACCTCAATCTGCTCATGTTTGGAATCAACAAATGGCCCAAACTATGAGAGAAATAAACAGTTAATTACTAGCCAAAATTTCAGATTCAAATACATGTTTAAATGTCCAGAAAAGCAGTCATTCTGCGAGATAAATTAGGTTTTATCATAACAAGCAGCTCTTTGGACTAAAAAAAACCCCACAGAAATGGGCATGAAGCTGTACCCACCAGAATGCATACATCAGGACGATCTTTATTGATGATAGTTATGAGGTCAAGCAGAGGGTCATAGGTCAAACTTTCAGAGGGGGTGTACGGTCCACAAGCCATCATGACCATTACAGGCTCAGACACTGAAAAATTGTGTTATGAAGGGTTTAATGTGAGCCATGATCTCATCAGGCATGTTCTTGATACATTTTCACCAATCTTACCTTCATCCATTTCCTGTTTCACTTCAGACGGGCAGTAAAAAGGCAGGGGAATACCCTAGTGGACAAACAAATCATTTAATAAATATCATTCATAATTCAACAAATTGTAAACTTAACCTAAACAAGGTCTAAACTAAAAAGGGTAATAGTGAGAGATACCTCGTACAGTTTAGTAGCTACAAACTTCTCCCCAGAGGGATTCATACCTTCCATGACAACAACCTACAAAAAAACAAGAGTAAAAGAATGTATGCCAAAACACACTGCCTGGTAATAACTAGAGATGGGGAAAAATACATTCTCTGATACATCACTATTCATTCTCAAATCTACTAAAACTAATAATGAGAATTTTAAAATGCCCCTATGATGCTTTTTTTTTTCAGATATTACCTTTCATGTAGTGTGTAATATAGCCGTTTGTGAATGTAAAAGGTCGGCATAGTTTCAAAGATCAAAGTGCGCGATAAATGTTATTGTCTTCCAAAAGAAAGAACCCGATTCTAAACTATTTGAAACGAGCTGACTGTTCAGTCTTCCTGCACGAACCAATGTAGGTTTGTAACAAATAATGCCAGCCTATAGTCTTCATTGGCTGCCCGCAAACAACATCTAGAAGACGCTATTTTATGTGCTGCAAAAGCAAATCCACTTTGCACGCACTTCTGGACCTGAAATTCAGAAATTCAATGGATGTTTAGTTTCCGACACGCGCTATAAGAGGTAGACCAGTCATAACAGACTGGGCCATCTGACCAATCAGAGCAGAATCGGCTCTCAGAAAGGAGGGGTTTAGAGAGACCGAACCATTTCAGACAGTCAGAAAAGAGCTGATGCTGCAATGTATATTATGAGAAAATTTAAGTATTTTTTGATCTTGGATGCATGTAAACCTATTGTAACAAATTTAGGAGCCTTTAAAATAAAGTAGCATAATAGGGGCACTTTAAATTAAAATGATTAATAATATAATATTACTTAGCAATTAGTTAAAAACAAACATAAAAGAAAAGGAAAAAAGCAGTATGTGCATCAAATCGTAGGTGTATATCTCACCTGTCCAGGGAAGAGTGAGAACTCTTTGAGCTCGGACAGATCCACAGGCACCTGTCTGCCTCCCTGTTCCTGTCCAGCCTCCAGCAGCACAGACTGGGCATTGAGCTTCCCGTTACTGTCACAACACACCTGCCCCAGTACTGTGATGTTATCCTGCAGGAAAGAGAGTGAGAGCAAGGCTAATCAATTCACCAAAATGGTTACACATACTCCAAAATTAACTTTTGCACACCAGCCATAAATATGTTCTTTTTTATCACTTGGACAACTGAATTATTGAGCCGTTATGATGATATCTGTGCTTGTACCTGAACAGGTAGTGAAACTGGAGAGAATTCCTCTATGTTAAAATGACTCCGCAATTCCTCTCCGAGCTCTTCAATCTTTTCAGTCAGAACTACAGACAAGATGGAGAACATAAATCAATATATATGTGAATATATAAAGAGACAGTCTGTATGCATCATGCAATTTACATACAATTTGGAAACATATAAAATGACAATTCGTATGTCATTCAGCAACAACAACAAAACAAATTTACTTCCTGCCATGTATGTTGAAGTGTTTCAGCAATTGTCAAACAAAACAAACATATAATAATATTTGAATATTTATATATATAATATTTGAGTCAGTGCAGCAATGAGAACATGGGGCAGTTGTGGCCTGATGGTTAGAGCGTCAGACTTGTAACACGAAGGTCGTGGGTTTTAGTCTCAGTAACAGGAAATGTAGGTGGGGAAAGTGAATGAACAGCACTCTCTTCCATTCCCATTACCCACAACTGAGGTGCCCTTGAACAAGACACCAACCCTCAATCGCTGCCTGGGTGTGTGTGTTCACTTTAATGGGAAATGGAGAGCACAAATTCCGAGTATGGAACACCATACTTGGCTACACGTCACTCCACTTTTTTCACTTTCATGTACTCACCATCCCGCACATCTCTAAGTCTCTGGAACATATATTTGTAGCTGCTGATGAGTGAATTCTCTCCTCCTTCCAGGATCTCCACCCTCACACTGGTCTGTCCTTTACCCGTCCAGCGTGGACCCTGTACTGCCCCAAACGACGAAACTACCTCTCCTCGTCCCCCACGCATGCCATATTTTTGAGAAGGTGTTGCACTACACAAACACATAATACAACTTTATGTTAGATTAAATGTATTATATCATCTTGAAGTGAAAAGACAGAGTCAGATTGCCATGATAATTTTTCCATGTTTTCTTTAGGGTGATTTTGTTAAAGGGTTAGTTCACCCAAAAATGAAAATTCTGTCATTTATTACTTAACCTCATGTCGTTCCACACCCGTAAGACCTTCGTTAATCTTCGGAACACAAATTAAAATATTTTAGTTGAAATCCGATTGCTCCGTGAGGCCTACATAGGGAGCAATGACATTTCCTCTCTCAAGATCCATAAAGGTACTAAAAACACATCTAAATCAGTTCATGCGAGTACAGTGGTTCAATATTAATATTATAAAGCGACGAGAATATTTTTGGTGCGCCAAAAAAACTAAATAACGACTTATTTAGTGATGGTCGATTTCAAAACACTGCTTCAGAAGCTTCGGAGCATAAATTAATCAGTGTATCGAATCATGATTCAGATCTCGTGTCAAACTGCCAACGGCTGAAATCACGTGACTTTGGCGCTTCGAACAGCAGATTCGATACGCTGATTCTTTGTGCTCCGATGCTTCCTGAAGCAGTGTTTTGAAATCGGCCATCACTTTATAAGTCGTTATTTTGTTTTTTTTTGCCGCACCAAAAATATTCTCGTCGCTTTATAATATTAATATTGAACCACTGTACTCACATGAACTGATTTAAATATGTTTTTAGTACCTTTATGGATCTTGAGAGAGGAAATGTCATTGCTCCCTATGTAGGCCTCACGGAGCCATCGGATTTCAACTAAAATATCTTAATTTGTGTTCTGAAGATTAACGAAGGTCTTACCGGTGTGGAACGGCATGAGGGTAAGTAATAAATGACAGAATTTTCATTTTTGGGTGAACTAACCCTTTAATGGTTTGTTTGCCTTATAAAGACCTCATATATTCAAAGATATCTTAATAAAAGTTTGGTGAATTTGTTACCTTGGTGAGAAGCTGGCAGGTGACAGCATTAGACTGGGACTGGCGAGTCGGGCCACACCTCTCTTGGACTGAGGATGTTCTGGGGTGGTCAACGCTCGCTTCTGAGAGCCCTGTGGTAACACACGGATAAAGACAGTAATACATTTACATTTCTTATCAATCCAAATACAAAGAAAGTACATTTCAAATTACAGCATTTCAACAGGTCAAATAAAAGTTGGGTTAGAAGACAAAATGAGATTTACTTTTAAGAGCTGAGCTATACAATACTTTCCCATTTGGAACCAATAATGCATTTCTATCAGTGCATCTACATTTCCATCAAGCCTCCCCTATTAATCTGTGTCCCATTTTTCTCACCTTAGCCGGTGTTGAATAGGCATCCAACAAGTTCTCCTCTTCCTCTTCTGCTCGGATTCTATGCAACTCTGTTAAGAAGACCACTGTGAACATTTAGGGCAAAAAATTTTAATAAAATTATGTCAAATTAAACCTAGTGATGGTTTGAGCTAAAAAGGATACAGTTCCTGGATAGAGTTGATGTCTCTAGTCTTGTTAAACTGGCTTCCCTTTGATGAGCCTTTTGACTTTTTCTTCTTGTTCAGTATCTGTAAGGAGTATATAAGCAATATGCAAATCAGGCAGGGAAACATAGGGTATCTTATTTATTAAGGCATCTCAAGAGATCCCAGAAAATCTGTGCTGCAGTTGACATGCAGCAGTATGTGTTTATAATGGCCTTGTACTAACTTCATGTTCAAACTGGTCCAGGTTCTCAAGAGTGAGTGGCAGCTGGTTTTTAGAGGCGCTGAAAGCAAACCACTCGCATACAATATCATCCCCCTTCAGCCTGTGACACACACACTGCTCCAACACTACAAGATACAAGAGGTGTGTGTGAATAAATATGCTTTATAAATATATGCTTATATATATCCAGTACAGACCAAAAGTTTGGAACCACTAAGATTTTTAATGTTTTTAAAAGAAGTTTCGTCTGCTCACCAAGGCTACATTTATTTAATTAAAAATACAGTAAAAAACAGTAATATTGTGAAATATTATTACAATTTAAAATAACTGTGTACTATTTAAATATATTTGACAAAGTAATTTATTCCTGTGATGCAAAGCTGAATTTTCAGCATCATTACTCCAGTCTTCAGTGTCACATGATCCTTCAGAAATCATTCTAATATGCTGATTTGCTGCTCAATAAACATTTATGATTATTTTCAATGTTGAAAACAGTTGTGTACTTTTTTTTTCAGGATTCCTTGATGAATAGAAAGTTCAAAAGAACAGCATTTATCTGAAATACAAAGCTTCTGTAGCATTATACACTACCGTTCAAAAGTTTGGGGTCAGTAAGAATTTTTATTTTTATTTTTTTGAAAAGAAATTAAAGAAATGAATACTTTTATTCAGCAAGGATGCATTAAATCAATCAAAAGTGGCAGTAAAGACATTTATAATGTTACAAAAGATTAGATTTCAGATAAACACTGTTCTTTTGAACTTTCTATTCATCAAATAATCCTGAAAAAAAATATTGTACACAAATATTTTGTACAATTGTACACATTAAATGTTTCTTGAGCAGCAGATCAGCATATTAGAATGATTTCTGAAGGATCATGTGACACTGAAGACTGGAGTAATGATGCTGAAAATTCAGCTTTGCATCACAGGAATAAATTACTTTGTCAAATATATTTAAATAGTACACAGTTATTTTAAATTGTAATAATATTTCACAATATTACTGTTTTTTACTGTATTTTTAATTAAATAAATGTAGCCTTGGTGAGCAGACGAAACTTCTTTTAAAAACATTAAAAATCTTAGTGGTTCCAAACCTTTGGACTGTACTGTATATATATATATATGAAAAGTCCATAAAAACAATAAATAAGAAACTTGATGTTTACGTTTGTCCACAGTGTCATCGTTGAAGGCTATGTTGAAAGTGTCCAGCTCAGACTTGATGTCCTCTGCAGTGACTGATGCCATTGTTGTGTCCGCTGATTTTCAAATATGAAATATCTGTAAGCAAAAACAGAAACACCCTCAAGATATAATCGTTCCGAATCACACATTTCATCAATCGCAATTGTAAAAGCGCGAACTTTTAGAGTCTCACTAAATAAAACACTGAAATGGCGCTAAACACAATAACCTAACGTTAACCTAATTTGCTTTCTAAATACAATTTTATTCAGCTGAAGACAGAGCTCGAAATAAGCTATCTTCAACACAGATAATGCAATAATATGAAAGATTACCTTCTATTTTAAAATGTAAAATCAGCTGTCATATTCCTCAACAGTCTTTGCATCACGTTCGGATTGCCGCGAAAAAGTACCAGCAAAACAGCACTGAAAGGTCACTTCCGGTTTCTCTACGCGTCCTCCAGGACGCCAGAGGGAGCTTGAGGCTGTCAACTGAATTTCCATCCGATCAGCTGAAAGGAACTAAGGCCTGTATGTGATACATGTGCTTATGGTATCGTAAACGTATACTCACATTTGTACATTAAATTTCACTCTTTGGAATCTCAGACATTACTTATCAAAATGCCAAAGGTTAAAGCCGAGAAAAAATCTCGAAAACATCAGGAGGTGAAGAGTCAAGGTAGGTTTCCTTGAGATGTTTTGTACTGCATGCTGTCTGACGAGTTAGTAAAGTCTGTTCTTAGATCTGTAGTGAAAGTTAAACATGTTATGAATTTCATTTGGATTGAGGGGAGAACCTTTAGAAACCTGTCAACAACACGTCCAGGTCACATAATGGAAATTAAACCTATTTTTCTGAGCATAGAACATTGTGACATTATTTACATACAGTTAAGCACATTTTCATGCCAAGTCCCATCACTGTAGCGCGTAATAAACGTTTACTTTTGATGTTATGAATACATATATGAAAAATATATATATACACATACACACACAATATTAATGTGCTTAATTGTAATGACAGTAATATCAATTTATAATATCAGAATAATATCAAGATTAAACAAACATACAAACAAAAAAAAACATTTGATGGGATTATGTTTTGACACGAATCTATAAAATTGCTTAGAGTCAGTCCACCCATAAATGTTACGAAGAAAAAAAATATTCTTGATGTGTTTCAGGAATTATGTTCAATACTGGTATTGGTCAGCATATTTTGAAAAACCCTTTGGTTGTCAACGCCATCATAGAGAAGGTCAGTAATGTGGATTGTGACTTTTTTTTGGCAACTCTGTCATTTGCCTTTTAAAAAAAGTGACAGCTGAACAAGATTTCTAAATGTGTGACCACATTGTCACGGCACAATATAATCAGTGAGTGTATTGGTTAAATACAAAAATATCTTTCCAGGCAGCACTACGACCAACAGATGTGGTTTTGGAAGTTGGTCCTGGAACTGGTAACATGACTGTCAAACTCCTGGAGAAAGCCAAGAAAGTAAATAAGTGAATGTTTATTGCTAGAGTTTAAGTAGTGATTAATTTCCTTTACTATATTGATTAAGTAGTGATTAATTTCATTAACTTCATTTACTATAATTCAAAGGTTGTTGCATGCGAGTTGGACACCAGGCTTGTTGCTGAGCTTCAGAAAAGAGTCCAGTGCACGTAAATGTTTTTCATACACATTCATTTCTACCACTGTCAAAACCCCAGCAGCAACTTAAGCATCTGTTTGATTGAAAAATCTGTTTTCTTGAACAGTCCAATGCAGAACAAGCTTCAGATCCTCATAGGGGATGTCCTAAAGGCGGAGCTCCCCTTTTTTGACTTGTGCGTGGCTAACTTGCCTTATCAGGTATTGGTTCAAAGATTTTTCTCTTTGGTTGCTGTAGATCCGTCTTCTGATCCACTGGTAACACTATATAAAAGGGTTAGTTCACCCAAAAACGAAAATTCTTTCATTAAATACTCACCCTCATGTCGTTCCAAACCTGTAAGACCTTTGTTCATCTTCAGAACACAAATTAAGATATTTTTGATCAAATCCGATGGCTCAGTGAGGCCTCCATTGCCAGCAAGACAATTAACACTTTCAATGCCCAGAAAGGAGATGTATTTAAAACAGTTCGTGTGACTACAGTGGTTTGACCTTAATGTTATTAAGCGATGAGAATACCTTTTGTGCACCAAAAAAACAAAATAACGACTTTATTCAACAATATCTAGTAATGGGCGATTTCAAAACACTGTTTCATGAAGCTTTGAAGCTTTACAAATCTTTTGTTTCAAATCAGTAGTTTGGTGCGTGTATCAAACTGCCAAAGTCACGTGATTTCAGTAAACGAGGCTTCGTTAGATCATGTTTTCGAAATCTCAATGGTTCACAACTGAGGGGCGTGACTTTGGCAGTTTGTCATTCGGCCCTGCTCTGCTTCATACTACAGTAATTTTAATAATCTCATCCATGAACATGATTTCTGCCCGAGTCCTATCAGATTCTTTTCTACACACTGTGAGGTGAAGATGACATCTCCCATGATTCTGCGCTGAATCTCGGCGTCATCAAGCTATGTATTTGTTTTGAATAGGTGACCTCTTGCGGCGTAAAAGTTACATGTTGTGCCTTTAAGCCTTGTCTGTGAAACCGGCCAATAAACACTTTTAATAACACTTTTAGTAAGACAAGAACAGGTTTTGGAAGAAGGATTGATGATGTATTGACTCATTATTTAAATTTTGAACAAAAAAGGTACCAATGTTAACAAATTGAACCTTACTGTAAAGTGTTACCAAATCGCAGATATTCACACTGAGATTTTTTCCCCCCCTAGATATCATCACCTTTCGTGTTCAAACTGTTACTTCACAGGCCATTTTTTAGGTAAGAAATTGGATAAACTTTTTTTTTGGACTGATTCAGTAAATGTGAGTGCAGTATAGAGTAAAAATCAATGGGACTTTAATTCCTGCTGCCATCATATTGAGCGTTTTGATATCTTTCATTCACATTTTATGCTGTCTGTAGGTGTGCTGTGCTGATGTTTCAGAGGGAATTTGCCATGCGCTTAGTGGCTAAACCAGGAGACAAGCTATACTGCAGATTGTCCATCAACACACAGCTACTAGCCCGCGTGGATCATCTCATGAAGGTTTGGAGAGTTCTTCAGTTCATTAATTAGTTCATTAAGTTGACTGCTGCTTGAGAATGGATAAATTCTCAAGTTTGTGTGGAATGCATAGTTTGACATTGTCATATGTAAAGATACTGAAAAGTTATGCTTATGAAGGTAGGAAAAAACAACTTCAGACCACCTCCAAAAGTAGAGTCCAGCGTGGTGAGGATAGAGCCCAAAAATCCTCCGCCGCCTGTCAACTTCCAGGTAAGTGTCCTTAATTATAGTGTATACTGTCTGTGCAGTTATTGGAAATAATATAAGAGTTTTTTTTTCCCCACATTTAAAGGAATGGGATGGTCTTGTCAGAATTGCATTTGTCCGAAAGAACAAAACGCTCAGTGCTGCCTTCAAGTAAGACATCACTAAATGGTGTTTTTGTTGAGTGATCAATAGTAATAAATTCAAGAAGCTGGCCAGTATTGATGTTTTTTTTGTTTTTTTTTTACGCAGGTCAGCTGCAGTTGAGCAATTATTGGAAAAGAACTACAGAATTCACTGTTCTGTGCACAACATAGTGAGTCTGCTTCACTTTGACTGCATTCACACTGTCAGTCGAAATCAGATTATTTATGTATCCGATTGGAATCTGATCTAAATGATTGACTGGCCACACTGTATATCACAACTGTTCAGATCCGATTTGTGTGTCCTGTGGCACTGTTTAATTTTACGAAATATCTGCGTTGGTTTCTATGGCAGTGACGTTGCGTTAGTAGATATACGGCAGAAATAAGATGGAGGGGTTTGCAATGTTGTCTTACAATATGAAAATGTGTTTCTGCAACAACGTCTGATATGTTTATGTTTGTGGCGTGAGAAAGTGACAAGCAAAAAAGCTTTGCAAAATCAGAGCCATCAGACAGAAACGGATTCCCAGAAATGAGATTTGAATAGGTTTTAGCTTGAAATGGATTTTAAAAATCGGATTTAATATTTTATTTTTTTTTTTTTTTTTTGCAGTTCACACTTGCTAAATGTTATTGGATATGCACAAAAATCAGATTTGGACTGACAGTCTGGACAAGGCTTTAGACACTTTAATTATACTTGACCTGGTACACAATTATATTAAAATACATTTCCAAATTGTATTGCAGGAATTACAACAGGATTTCAACATTGCTCAGAAAATTGATGGCATCCTTCAAGAGTCGAAGTTTAATGAAAAGAGGGCACGCTCCATGGATCTAGATGATTTCATGGTGTAAGTATGACATGTTTCACTTCATGAAAAATGCTTTTAAATGTTTTGTTTTTTTTGGACGGTTTCATTAAGCATCTTTTCTGCATCCATATTTTATGGTAGGCTTCTTCATGCATTCAACTCTGCCGGGATACACTTCTCCTAAGACTTAAGGAACAGGGAACAGTTACTAGGTTGACAGGAAGTGATGTCACAGTCTTCTTGGATTCTGGTTATTGCTTTCATCCATGTGAAGAAATGAATGGCATTTCTTTTCATTGGACATTCAGTAGGACACTCAATCTCTCAGGCTGGGAATTTTTTGTGCCTTTGCTCAATGATGAAATATTTACGGACTTCTTTCCGAGGTAAAACTTTAGTTGTGTGCATGCTGACTGTTAAGAGGCTTTGAAGAGGACGTCTGTAATGGCTTCTTACAACTTTCAGCTTTATGTACTCTGTAGTTGTGAGTACACCAGCTGACATTTCGTATAACTGATGTTGTTGTAGAGAATATTGGTCTTTATCCCT
>RJVU01071502.1:4855074-4883149 GCA_003731715.1 Anabarilius grahami
CTGCTCTCCTACCCATTACTCTTCAATGCTGAACTGTCAAAATGAGAAATAACCTGCTAACACTTCACAATAAAGTTCAGTTGGTTAACATTAGTTAATGTATTAAGTGTCATGAACTAATTGTTTTCAACTAACAATGAGCAGCAATTTTTGCAGCATTTTTTATTTAGGTTAATGTTAATTTATAATTATACTAATTGCTAATTCAAGTTTGTTTATAATACATTAACTTGTATAAAAATTAGCATTTTATTAATAGATTAATAGATGCTGTAAAAGTATTATTCATTGTTAGCTATTGCATTAACTGTTAACAAGTTGAAACTTACTGTCAAGGTGTTACCTATAAATCTTTATTAACATTCTACCCACAGTTAATGTAACTAGTATGTAAACTTTGATGTGTAAATATAATTGCTAATTGTGTAATAGGTGATTGACCTATTCTCAGATTCATTTAAGGCATTTTTCTTAGGAAGGCTTAGCTGTACAAGTTCAGTAAAACCATGGAAAATCATGTTTTGTGTTAAATCTGCATACAAATTTAAAAGAAACTTGATCTGTTTTGCTCACCATATGTGAGTCTTTTCAGTTGTGTTTCTATTATGAATCACTTTGAACTGTTCAAAGATGCTCTCAACTGCTTTAAATTGTTCTGTCAAGCAGAGTTTCAGATCCTCCTTCTGTTTTGGTGTGGGAGGAAAGTTAAACATGGAAATCTGAACTTGGGAAAAGTTGCTTTGATGCAACAATTATATGGTGAAGTTTTTTTGCTGTATGATAAGCAACACTTGAGTTGGCAGTAAAATCTTGAATACACTACTTGTGCAATGATTTGTTTTCACAAAGAAAATTTTCAAAGCTTTTGATTACATTATGTTAGGCTGACAAATACTTTTTAGGGAGTCTATAAACACTTCACTGTGCTCTGCATTATCTTTAGTATGAATACAAATGAATGACTTCCATGAGGCCTTTGTGCACCATACTAATGTGGACAATCCCCAAGATACTGAGCGTACCCTGCTGAGAAAAAAACAAACAAAAAAAAACACAGCTTAAACCAACCTGTGGCCAGTTACATAAACTGCTTAGTCTTACAAGCAAGTCATTCATTTTTTTTCTTTAAGACTAGTCAACATTTTTTTTTAAGTCGGTTACATAAAATAGATAGGTCTAATTTGAATCCCAAAATTAAGACAGATTACCTCTTGGCTAACTGCTAGTTGGTCAGACTAGTTCTTACACTCTTAACATAGTGGTGGTATTTATCCAACTGGGCCCTAGTTTGTCTGTTGGGCAGTTTTTAGAAGGATTTTGGGCACATTTTTGCTGGTCTGACTCGTTTAAACCAGTCTTTTTTTCTTTCAGCCAAGTACACTCTACAGACTTTAATAAAAATGCCAACTAATTGTGGTCATTCACATGACATAAGATTAAATGAGTGGATTTTATTATTGTTATTACTTTATGGTTGTTGGATTAAATGAGTGGATTATTCCTGTGGCTGTTTCTGACTCTTTCCAGTTGTTTGTTGTCAATACTATATTTGACCACTAGATGGCTCTCGAGTACCATTATAGATATTTACATGAATAATGTAAAATGTACGAGAAACCTAATAGCAGCTATGTCTTTCTTCCTTTTTTTGTTGAACTTAATGAAATTAAATTCTGCATGTTTCCCCCTTACAAAAGTCTTTCTTTTCACTCCTACCAACACCATAATGTCACTGCATGTCTGGACTGAAGGTTCTTACCGCAGAAGAATTGGCAGATCCAGCTCTATTGATTGATAGCTGGCAGGGACTTGTATATTATGGGGTGAAGTGTCTTGCTCTATGGGGAACAGGAAGAAATTGATTTAAGATTAGGAGCACCACAGGTGTACAGCCTCACATGAGTGACAATGGCCTCTACTGTCAATCAATGCAAGGGTCTGTGTTCGTGCACAGTCGAGCAGGAAGATTAGATAGATAGACAGATCTTTTCAAACATTTTGGGTTGGTAGGATTTTTTTTAAACGTATGAAATAAGACTCTTATGCTCACCCAGGCTGTATTTACGTATTTGTTAAAAAAAATAGTAATATTGTGAAATAATATTACTATAAATAAATGACTTCTATTTGAATACATTTTAAAATGTTTTTTTTTGTTGTGATGGTAGAGCTGAATTTGCAGCAGCCATTAATCTAATATGCTGATTTGATGCTCAAGACAGTTGTGCTGCTTAATATTTTTGTGGAAACCATGACACCTTTTTATTCAGAATTCTTTGATGAATAGATTCAAAAGAACAGCATTTATTTGTAAAATAACAGCATTACATCTTTTGTAACATAATAAATGTCTAAAAGTATTTTCTTTCCTGTAGTAGAAAGAAAAGTAGCTTTCCTGTAGCTCAGTGGTTAGAGCGTGGCACTAGCAATGCCAAGGTCATGGGTTCGATCCCAGGGATTGCACATACTCAGATACAAATGTATAGTGTAATGCAATGTAAGTCGCTTTGGATAAAAGCGTCAGCCAAATGCATAAATGTAAATGTAAATATTTATTTCACCAATGGCACATAGACAGAGATGCAGATTATTTGTGACTTTTATGAAAGTTCAGAAACGTCCCACATTGACTCTCAACACTTTTCACAAAGCACACATTTTAAAGTGATGCATAAAACATAAAATTATGAAGCACAAACAGTCATGTTTGACATTTCCAGAGCTAAATGTCATCTGAATAGGTGACACGCTTTATCTTGTCTGCAGGTGTGACTGAATTGTCTGAGAAATGTATGTGGCCTTACGGCAAAATGCTTTCAGCAGTGTTACAAACTTTCCGGCTGAGTCACAAACGCTCCATTATCCTAGCGCAGACTCTCCGTTTTCTGCTTGGCTCCTGAAGTCGTGATGAAAATAATTAATTGGGCTTTAGGTGTGAATCCCTCTTACGCTGCCCAGATACTGTCCTAGTTTTCCTGTATATGCAGGTTCTTGCCAGTCGCTGAGCCTTGGGCCTGCTGATAGGATCGAGATTAGAAATTCAAATGTCTTCCTTCTTTGAAGTAAAGCGAGAGAGCTTTTGAGTCTGGCACCCGGAGGACACGCCAGCCAAATCTACACATTGATCCTGTGAAACGTGTTTGACTTTGAGATTTATTTATTTATCTATATCTACTGTATCTGTCTCTTTTTTCCTGTTAAATTGTTCACTTGGGGCAGACCCTTATATTCTCTTGATCACTGTCTCTAAAAGAGAATAAAGCCGAACTCTGAGCGACTGGAGGCCATGGGAAATATCTGACCTGCAGGTCAAGCATCAGTTATTGAAGGGTTTCATCTGATGCTTACTATTGTGGTTGTAGAAGTTCTTCTTGCCTTCGCTGACCTTCATGTTTTGTTGCCCAGTTGAAAATAGTGGCTTTTTCTAATTGGCTGGTTGCAGCAGACCGTAGAGGTGTCCCATAAATACTCACTGTAGCATTTAGCGGCTGTCAGGGTCAATGGTGCGGGGCTGGTCTTAACAGCCCCCAGACATCGATGCCATGATAAGCTTGTCTTTCAGAGGTCTCCATCATAGGGGTCCATCAAAGGTCCATCACAGTATTAAATTTGTTTCCTGGCTGGCAGTGATGATTTCATTCTATCATATTAGGATCCATCATGGATCTTGCATCTTAGATGTGTCAAAATGTGCTTTTGTTAATTTGTGCCACTATTGATAAGCTCATTTAGCAAGGCAGCATTTCAGGTAGCCATAGTCCAAAAGTAATGCTTGAGAGTGAAATTTCTCTCTTTCATAATTTGCCGTTTTAATAAATTTTAGGAGGGTAGAGAGGACACTAAATGATGTGGAGAAAAGCAAAGAATGATGAGGACATGCATTGGATTAAAACTCGCTCACATACGTTGAAATTGGTGCAAAAGTTATTTTCTTAAAGGGGTCCTTGATTATGATTTCACTTTTTTAACTTTAGTAATTGTGTAATGTTGCTGTTTGAGCATAAACAACATCTGAAAAGTTACGATGCTCAAAGAGATATTTTCTTTTATAGAAATCACGTTTTAAAGACTACAACAAACGGCTGGTAGGGACTAAGAGCGTCTTCCCGGGTTGGTTACATCACAAACCCCAGAATTTACATAAACCCTGCCCCCCGGGAAAATGCAGCAAAGGGGGTGAGGCCATGTTGGGCTGCTTTAGAGAAGAGGAAGAGTTGTTGTAGATGCAGTGTCCGACTCTGGTACAAACATGCAAGGCTGAACACCTCTACTGACAATTTCTGACATTTTGGCTGTGTGAGATTCTCCAGTTTTGTTGTTGTTGAAGCGCAAGCTTTTAAAGCTCCGCCCTCTTCTGGAAAAGGGGCCGGGAACAGCAGCTTATTTGCATTTAAAGGGGCACACACAAAAATGGCATGTTTTTGCTCACACCTAAATAGTAAATGATCTGTGTGTTTTTGCTCACACCCAAATAATAAATGATCTGTTGGGTATTTTGAGCTGAAACTTCACAGACACTTTCTGGGGAACACCAGAGACTTATATTACATCTTGTAAAAGGGGCATTATAGGTCCCCTTTAATATTTTTTCTCTTTTAAAAATGTGTAAAAATACCAGATTTACTAACGGTTTGCGGCAGCACAAACCCTCTTGCGTAAAAGAAAACTGCTGTCGGGATTTACTAAAGACACGCACTGCAAAATTAGCGCTGAAAAGGTGTGGACTGAGTTGTTTTTTCAGATGACCTTATTGCATATGCATTTGTAGGAGTTTCCGTTCAGGTGCCAAATTAATGGGAGGAGAGTATTTAAATGAATCATGCAGCATGTTTACTAATGTTTGCGCTCATCAGTTTACTGGTATTTGCGCCATTATTTAACGCCCAAAAAAAGCATGTCTTAACCCATTTTGCGACATGGCTGCAAATGCTGCTGCTAGGAGGAGACACTGCAGAGAACAGAGAGTCCGTGGTAGAAGGGAGAAGATATTTTCATATTATATATTTTCTCATATTAATTTATTTGAAATGCCAGAGGACGTTATCTGAACATCATTTTGCCAAGCCATGTTGGCCTATATATATGTGTGTACATGTTTGTCAGATTACATGTAACAAGTTACGCCTGTGTCGACCCGCACCTGATAAATATCAGCTCTGCTTATTTGCGACCCAACGCTAATTTGCACTGTTCTTGGTAGATTGCGCTGGTCATTATGTAAATTATTTGACTGTGTCTGTGCTCTTTAATTTGCGTGTCAGCAGTAGATTATGCGCAAAACTGGAGAGGCAAGTTAATTTGCCCCGTTTAGTAAATCTGGCCCTTAAAGCTGTATTGTCCGATTTTTTATTTTTTCCCTTCTCAGACTACATGATCCACTCAGTCAACTCTAATAAACACTACACAATGGCAAGTGGAAATATTGGTTTAATTCAGCCATATACGCTTGTCTGGAAGGGGAGACACCGTGATCAAGAAGGTGGTTCACCCAGGGCAAGGCTCGCCCATTGCACTCCTGCTGTGCTTACTCCTGCCAATTCCCCAAATGTGGGAATCTTGACTGCATGATTAATGGTAGTGGGGGACTGCGTTCACACTCGCCTCTGGACTTTTTTGAGGCAGTCTAATGGTTAGAGAGTCAGATTGATAATCCGAGAGTTGTGGGTTCAATTCTTAATACCTGCAGAAAAATGAACTCAATACTCATGACTGAGGTGCCCTTGAGCAAGGCACCTAACACACAGTCGTTCACAGGGCGCCATGGCAAATGGCTTGTGTGTGTAAGTGAAACAATTTGCCAGTGCACAAAAATACACCAATAATAAAGATACTCTATGAGAACAAGTTGCAATATCTTATGCTGCTCATCTTCTTAAGTAAACTTATCTTGTTTTAAGTATTTTTACAATTTTTTCTCAAAGAAGTCACACAAGACTAATTAAAAACGCATCAAGAAGTCTTTTTTGCAATGTATTGAACTACAGTAAGAATTTCTTCTCTTTCTAAATATTTAACTTTTTTAATATTAAATGCTGTTGACATTACTCCCTTGTTAATTTAATGTGATCCCACACTAGACCTTTGAATTAATGATACCCCAGTTCATTTAAGAGCTTTCACACTGATTAAGCCTGCAACTGTCTGTCTTCTCTTAATATATTTCCTCTCTCAGACTAACGCATGTATGGCGCGGCTGTACGTTGAGGTATTCCCTGCGTGCTCAGTTGGACATGGCACAGGAGCGCGGCTGGGGGCTGACCTGGGCCCCCCGTCGAATATTGATGTCTGCAGATGTTCAAGTACAGAAAGGGCAGCCTCATCCCCTCCTGCTCCTGATAAATCATATAAGGGAGGGATTCACACTGCATTATTGATGGTCCGCAGGGAGGGATGAGAGAGGGCTTACTAGAGAAAGAGAGAGAGAGAGAAAATGCTGTTCAGCCTTTTCAGCTGCCCAAGGTTAGCCAGACACCAGTTAAGAGATCCTGACAGGTGTGTGTGTGTGTGTGTGTGTGAGAGAGAGAGTGAGAGAGAGAGAAAGATTTTCCCCATGGGAGACGATGATCTGGAGTTTTTGAGAGCCAGCCTTGCTGTGACAGGCCTCTCCACAGCAACCTGTCAGGGCAGCCCCTTTCAAGCAGGTTTGAGGGATGTCATGAGGCTGTGGCATGGCGGTCTCTCAGAGGGGGAGGGAGAGCGAGAGAGACAGATTGAATGGAGAGCCGTATTTCCTGCGCTCGCCTCACTGACTATAACAGGCACAGATTTTATGAGACCGTGAAGCTCAATCAGTTAGTGCACACACTCCATGGAAAGAGTGTTTTCGTACTCAACCCTATGCATTCTGCCCTTTAGGCACAAGAAGGAGCTCTGGCTTTGTTCGGAATAGCATACTATACTTCTCTTTCTACTTCTGCAGTGCGTAGTATGTATATTGTGCACAGTGTGCAAATATTTCCCATGCATAAAATACCCAGATGCATTTGCAATGCGCAGTGTATAACAGAGCACAGTGCGCAGAATATTGTGTCCCACAATCCATTGTGCTCAACTTGACCTCACTTTTGCAGTACCAGAAGTCATTACAACGGCAATTTCTGTATCAAGTTTGCTTGTTTGAACAGACTGCCAAAAGTTAGGAATTTTACATTAAAGTGAATTAAAAATAGAAAATAGTTTATATTTATTTTATTTTATAAAACGGTTAGTTCCTGTTCTTGATTCTGATTGGTCAATAGCTGTGTTTTATTCACGATAAAACACGGCTATGAGCGCTTCACCCAACGGTTCTGTGTATCACTACACAACACCCTTAGCAACCAGTCTTAGCAACGTAAACTCTTTGTTCTCAATTGATATTGTTCATTGAAGCTTACTGTATTTAGAAGAGTGTTGTGAGTGAGCGAGTTTATTACCTGCATTCAGATTTAGCATTTTCCTTCAGGTCAGTCCTATGTTCATAATAAAAAAAATCTGTTTAAATGTCCGCTGCAATATCTTGTCATTTTAAAAGTTAAGGGGATTTCCGGTGACTGACAGCGCTAGTCAAAGCGTTTGTCAGTTGTGTCTTGTTCCGTGTTCACAACAATTCAGTCTTTTCAATGTAAAAGTCTTCGCTACTGACTGACACACTCATAAAGACGGTCTTTGCCGCCATCTAATGGCGTAATAATGTAACTTCTGTTGCTGTTCACGGTCAGGGACTATTTTCTTTCCGGCGGAAGGAAGGCTTTTAGTGATTTTACTTCATGAAAGTTGCACTGATAGCCTACTTTTTTATTTTTTTTGGCTTTAATATTTGTATTGTGTGGTAACCTTATTATAAAAGCAATAAGGTGCTCTATTCACGATACAGCACAGCCTCTCGTACCTTATTGCTTACTTATTTTATTTTAAAGACATGTAACATGATGAGGTCATGTGGCATTTGAAATGTGGAATATTGCTTATTGTTTAGTTGTTCAGCCTAAAATTACTGCTAGTATTCCATTCCCAACATAGTCTACTTCATGTCAGTATTGGTGGCCAGCATGTGATAAAATAATAGATATGGACCCTTTTGATGAGTTATTAATATTGTAAATCTAGCTATACGTTTTTTTTAAATATATTTTCATTTTTGAACATTTTAATGTTAATTTCTAACACACATTACCTTGGCATTACATTTCAGAAAACTATAGCGTCTACGTTTCTAATACAATGGGTGAGGGAGTGACGGCAAATTTGACAATTTTCTCTCTTCTAACCACCGTAATCAAACCTCGCAATATTTTCCCCCCTGTTTTGGGAAGTAATAGAAATGCTGTATAATTTCTATTCATATGCTTTTTTTTTTTTTTTTTTTTTTTTTTTTTTTTTTTTTCTAATTAAATTTCTTATTTATTTGATTTGNACTGGGAGAAAAAAAAGAAAAAAAAAAGAAAAGAAAAAAAAGGAAAGAAACATTCTGAAAGCAATTTAAAGGAGATTCCAATTTAATTTATTATTTTACAGTAGCAGCTAACAACTTCTCTTCAACATACCCCTTTTTTCCTTTCACTATGTATTCATTTTACTTCCACCATTTCCACTTCCAGTCAATCAGGATTCAGCTTTTAAAAATGCCTCTAAAATTGAACCTGCCATGCAAACTCAATTCCTCTCTCTCTTCTCTTCTTCACACTGTGGTTCTGAATGAATTAACTCCCTCTTTGATGGCGAGAAGCTTTGAAAGCTTGTCCTCTAGACGCCCAGCTGCCCCCGGCTGTGGTTAATTCCTGGTGCATTGCAGGCTGCCACTGAACCTCCAGAGGGGATGGGACAGGCGTCTAGGGAGCGGGTGAGCAGCCCGCACTCTGTCAACCGGAACAACCCCATTCGCCCGGATACGAGTTCTAGAACTCTGTCTTCTAGAATGTTCTAGAATGCTGTAGAATGCCACAGGGGATGAATTCGATGCATTTCATGCCTGACTAAGGGGGATAAACTCTCCCCTGTGGCAAAGACGAGAAACCGTTAGACAAGATTTTTTAAATTCATGCGCCCAAATCGGCCAAAACTGGGACACATCCTTCACAGTTGGACTTTGAGAGATCTAGAATTGTGATTATGTATAATGAGAAAGTGAAAATTATCATTGTTTACTCGCTCTCATGCTGTTATTATGACTTTTGTTATGCAGTATGTTCACGCTGCTCTTTTCCTTGCAATAAAAGTGAATGGTGACCAGGGGATGTTGAGCTCAAAAAATGACAATTAAGCAACATAAAAGTAGTATAACTTGTGTATGACTTGGTAGTCACATAATAGTCATCAAAAGTGATTTGATACTGTAGCTTTGTGTGAGGAAAAGGCTAATATTTAAAGTTTTAGTTCACCCAAAAATTTAAATTCTGTCATTTATTACTCACCCTCATGTTGTTTCAAACCCGTAAGACTTTCGTTCATTCTCGGAACACAAATTAAGATATTTTTAATGAAATCTGAGAGCTTTCTGTCCTTCCATTGACAGACTACGCAACTACCACTTTCAAGAAAGGTAGTAAAGACATAATTTACCTAAGTAAAGACATGTCTTTACTACCTTTCTGGAGCTTGAAAGTGGTAGTTGTGCAGACTATCAATGGAGGGACAGAAAGCTCTCAGATTTAATTAAAAATATCTTAATTTGTGTTCCGAAGATGAACAAATGTCTTATGGGGTTGGAGCAACATGAGGGTAATGATGATAGAATTTTCATTTTTTGGGTAAACTACAGTAACTCTTTAAGTTGTTATTCACTGTGAATCTTCTCTTTGACTGTAGCGGAAGTTTTAACAAGAAGCACAAACATATTAGATAAAGAAAGAGATATTGTAGGCCTGTTATGTACATTTACAACATTCTCTGCATATAAAGCTCTCTCAGCATAGTACTTTACTCGTAAAAGATTCATGCTGTATCTAATTATGATATTAATCTTCTGTCTTGAGGTAAGTGTACTTGAGCAAACACAAATGCAGTAATTTTTCCTCTTCTATGAGAGGCATATCTTCTTGATAATTTAAAATCCAGGTGTGAAGTAATGTCAGCTCTCTTCTTGAATAACACCATTAAATCCACTCCGGGAGTACTGAGTGCCAAGGACTAGGCTGTTAGTTACCAATAATGTCTCCAGGAGTGCAAGTGGAAGGGAATCTCATTCATTTAATATACTGTCAGGCTGCTAGTTGCTTGTGTGCTTACTGTAATCGGACATGTTCCACGTCCCACAAATCGTGAGTGGGCCAGTTCGAGGAAAATTGCACAGATTACTCCATGTGTTTTATATTAGCATTGAAGCCATTTATATGCTATCACATTACAGAAGGTTGACTAAATTAACGCTCAGCAGATGTACATTACCGTTCAAAAGTTTGGGGTCGGTAAAATATTTGTTTTTGAAATAGATTTTTAAAGTCTCTTATGCCCACTGCATTCACTTAATCAAAAATACAGTAAAAACAGTAATATTGTGAAATTAATCACATGATTTTTCAGAAATCATTCTAATATGCTGATTTGTTGCTCAAGAAACATTTCTTATTAAAAAAACAGCTGTGCTGCTTAATTTTGTTTTTGGAAAGCATGATAAGTTTTTCAGAATTCTTTGATGTTCAAAGGAACAGGATCTAGATCTTTTGTATCATTTATAAATGTCTTTACTCTCACTTTTGACCAATTTAATGTGTCCTTTTATAAGCAATAAAATAAAAGTAATAAAAGTATTAATTTCTTTTTTTATCTCACTGACGCCAAACATTTGATCGGTATGCATTTCAAATGTAAATTCTTTCTCTACCAGAAAAATGGACCAGATTTATTGATGACTCATCCTGTACTACACAGATTTTAGTCCAATCAAATGCTTTCTGAGAATGTCCCTCCCTCTAGTAAGTAGCAAATCATAGTTCATACACTGTAAACCTGGATAAGTTCTACTAACTCAAAAAAATTGAGGCAACTGATTGCCTCTATTTTTGTAAGTTTGCAAAATTAAATCTCACCAGTAAGCATAGCTGTTTTTTTTTTTGTTTTTTTTTTAAATAACTAAATTACAAATAAACATTAATTTAAATCAAAATATATATTTAGTCTTTTGTTCATCTTAACGTTATGCTAGGCGGATGATGTGAATGTAGCTGAAACCAATTAGACCAGTCTGCAACAAGCAATAAACAGCTGAATACTTGCATATTTTTGTAGCTATCGAAATAAAAATGCATGTATTTGGACTTCAATTGACCTGCTGTCGAATCCAACTGCCCTGCGAACATCTGGGTATCTGTGTGGAGGGAAAGCGTCTGAGTGCACGTTCAGCAATGACGTCAGGTTGAATCTATTTTTTTTTTAGTTCCCTGAACTCTAAACTTTAGCAGAGTTGTAAAAGCTGAAAAAAAAATTTGTGTTAACTTAAATCTCTGATAGATGTTGAATGAACTCAAAAATAATAGTAAGTTAAACTTTTTGGCACATTTTGAGTAAAAGGTACTTTCCATTATAAGTTAGTTATGCTGTTTGGGTTTAGAGTGTACCTTTCATGTAACTAATACCAATTAGCTATAAAATCTATTTGTTGTAACATTTGTTGTTATGTGCAAAAAAGCATAGGTCTATGTGATGCCAAGTGTAATAATGGGAAAAACACGTTATCGCTTTTATCATGTTTTGTGTTTATTTTTAAAGATTTCAAGGATATGCATCCCACCCTGGTATACTTCAAGTACATACTAAGTGCGCTGATATCTTTGTTATTGATTCAGCCTTGTCAAGTACTCCGGTCATTGTTTTTCTGGAAATATGACATCCATGTATAGCATTCTCAATTTTCTAGAACTTTCACTAACACCATTTTATATGTCCAGCCCAAACTTGGTAACACTTTACAAAAAAGTTAAGTAAAAGTAAATACTTTTAAGGGGTAATATAATGCCACTTTCACAAGATGTAAAATAAGTCTCTGATGTCCCCAGAGTGTGTATGTGAAGTTCAAAATACCCCACAAATAATTTTTTATAGCATGTTAAATTTGTCACTTTTTGAGGGTGAGCAAAAACGCTCCGTTTTTGAGTGTGTCCTTTAAATTCAAATGAGCTGCTGCTCTCAAGTAGAGGGCGGAGTTTCAAGAGCTCCTGTGAGCAGCGCCAATTACCTCACGCAGACTCACTTAAAACGTTAGAAACTGTTCAGCCTTTTATGGCCCTCTCCCAAATGGCACACTCCGGACTTGTGGACTTCCTCAGAGTCCACACTTTGGTGACGTCATGTAGTGCAGACCAATAGGGCCCTTGGCGCGAGTCCACGAGGGCGCATTGAAAGGTATTTTTGGGACAGACTCGATCGTCACGCCGGAAATAACGGTCTGGTTGTTTTTTGACAGGAGCTGCAGGTTCGGGGAATATTCTGCCTATTGTTGTTGTTGTTGCTGCAAAATATTATCTCCATGTCAACTACACAGCCTGCTTTTGCTTATGCCACCTGGGCATTAGACAATATATGAAGACTTCAGATGCAAAAGCCTCTAAGTGCCATCTGAAATTTTCTTCTAAAATGAGCATTTTTATCAAGCTTGTATGTTTATGTTCAGGTATTTCACTTTAATATCAATGAAAATGACCTATTAATTGCCATTAAAGTGAAATTACTGAAGCTAAACATACGAGCTTGATAAAAATGCTAATTTTAGAAGAAAATTTCAGGCGGCACTTAGAGGATTTTGCATCTGAAGTCTTCATATACATGCTTATTTAAATAATGTATACAGTTGTAATAATACATAATGTTCCATTTGAACTAAGATTACAATTTTAACACATAATAAACATGTGCGTGAGTTTCAGATGAATTTACAGGTTTAAATATAAATACTAGGTTTACATATGACTCAGTAAAGCCCTGACATTCGGTTCTATTTATTTAATGAATCATAATGCGATCGTATTATTCAACACGCTATTATTATGTTTGAGATATCAATCACTGGTCGATGACCATAATGTTTGTATAAACTGTAGGTAACAACTGGTAAAATGTACACCTAGGTCATAAAAACCGTAATGATACCTACACTTAAATATTTTCTTCTTAGCCATGTCATCAATTGCTCTTGAGCGAAATTTCCTTCCATCCGTTGTCTGATTGGCATTTCGCAAGGATTCCTGGGTAGTTAAAGTGTGCGGAGCGTGCATCTATGCGGGCTTCGCGGAAGACCACTTCAAGGGTACAAAGGGGGCGCTGCTGAGCACACTTCAGAGCGTTAAAATGCTGAATGGGACGGCCTACGGACTTGTAGACTCGGCGAGCACGCGCAATTTAAGTCCACGAGACCGAAAGTCCACATGAAGTGCGCCATTTGGACAGGGCCTATGTTCAAAACGGAGTCGGACAATGATGGAGAGACTCAAGAAGAAGTGACAACATGTAGAATGCAACAGGACGCTTCTGAATGGTTAGTTGATGAATTTATGTAGCTGATGTGGAGTTAACTATCTTAAAGTCATTGATTAGCATATTCTGTCATGATAATCTATAAATCGCTCGTGTGGGAACTGCTGTAAGATGCCTACAGAGTCAGAGAATATGCTGCATGAAGATAGAACAGGTATAGTTTAGTTTAATTACGGTTATAACTTGTCATGTTGTCATCTTGCTTTTATGACATGCTATTGCATTTGTGTTACGTACTGTATTGCAATAACATGGCCTCACCCCCTTTGTTGTGTGTTCTCGGGGGTGGGGTTTATGTACATTTTAGGGTTAGTGATGTCACCAACCTGGGAAGAAGCTTGTTGTAGTCCCTACTAGCTGTTTGTTGTAGTCCTTAAACAGAAAATTCTTTAAAAGAAAATATCTCCCTTTGCTTTGAACTTTGAGCGTCCTAACTTTGCAGATGTTGTTTATGCTCAAATAGCAACATTATACACTAACTAAAGTTAAAAAAGTGAAATCATAATCAACCACCCCTTTAAACTTTTCAAGTTTTATAAATGTATGCCCACATGGCACCTTTTAAAGTGTGATTTTCGACCGTAGTTTTAATGCAAGGTATAAAATATGTAAAATTATTCTAGTTCAACCCTTCGACTTCAGAAACATCACTCCAAGGTGACTCTACTACAGTCAGGCCTGCCGTCTGGACCGTGGTGGAGTTCAAAGGCAGGCGTTCGTCAAGCAGAGGTGTTTGGTTGCTAAGCCTTGTATCAGAGTTTTTCTCCGGAGGTTCAAAGACTGAAGGTCAAACTCATGCTAAGCCGCCTCGTTAACTCTCCATCACTGCGCGTCATTGGTCTGTGAGTGCGTGTGCGTGGGGAGGATGTTGACCTCAGGCTAATTTCCTCTTGCTTCCACTGACTTTTTTAATGACACGCAGACAGCTGCCATTTCTGAAGGATGTCTGTCCCACAGGGGTGCTTCATTAAGGTGCGTCTCAACCCACGCTCAAGCATGCAAGCAAAAACAAAGCATGCCGCCACACGCAGACGTCGTTACTGTCTCTGATCACTGTGTTCCGTCAGCAAACTCTGTCAGATGTGATTTCCAGAGCTGCTTTTTTCTTTCTTGCTGTCAGGGGGTGGGGTGTCTGACAATTCTGTTTTTTAAACATAGCACCGTTCTTATAAGAAACATTGAGGCCTAATATATGGGATCACAGATTGTCGTGAAAGGAAAAGCAACTGTTACACAACAGTTCTTTTCTTTACAAGAAAGTTAATTGACCATTATCTAAGCTCTGCCCACCTTGGCTACTGTTGGTAACACAGACAAGCTTTATGAAATCCTTACAGACCAGACACCATGTTTCAAAACGCAAGTGATTCTCAGATTAATTGCAAAGTTTAACCATCATAGAGCGAAAGTTCTTCATTTGTGACACACAGAGCCACGCAGACAGCACGTGAACATCGAATTCCATTCACTTCCGTGTCTATTTGTGCTTGAGCGGACACATACATGCAAAATTATGTCAAAATATCCATCTCTGCGAATATCCTTGCTTATGGCTTAGGTAACGCAAGAGAAAATGTACGTGTATCATTTAGGGCTACACAATTAGCTAATCGAATTTCTAATCGCGATTGCAATTACGGATGCCGTTCAAAGGCGCAATTACAAGGAATTGCGTTATTACGTTATTCTGCGTGTTTAAGAGGTGTGTTTAGAGCATGTCACGTTGTGAGAGGCAAATCACGACTACTTCAGAGTAGGCTATAAAATATGCAAGTTTTTTCCTAACAAAATGAAAATGAACATTCAAATGTTTCAAAAGATCAAATAATATATAAAAGTTTCAAAACAAATGCTCAAATGATAAATCAAATGCTCAAATTATTAAATAATAAATCAAACTCTCAAATGGCTGCTCAAATGATAAATCAAATGCTCAAATGCAGTTTCATTTCCTCATTCGGGGAAGCATGAACTGTATCAAAAATCTAATTAAAACTAATTTGTATTTGATTTTTAATTTTCATTATCAACCCAGTATAAACCTGTCATGATCTATAATTCAATTCTCAAATCATAAATTAAATGCACAAATTATAAATCAAATGCTCAAACGGTCCGTGTATCTTTTGGTCATTCCTTTTTTGATTTAATATAGAAATCGGAAAATGAAAAAACGGCACCTTTTCCGTTTTTCACAGAAAATGAATAAACAACTTGAATATTTGATCTCTACATGTGGGCGGGAATGAAACACCCCTTTCTGCTGATTGGTCAACCAAAAAATAAACCGTGCCGTCTTCAGTTCTTCCGCAGTTCTGTGCAGCAGAATAATAGTCCTCCACTGCGATGGATTCTTAACGTGTTTATTGCAACTACATTTAATCTCTTTCTCATCAAACAGCCAGACTAACGAATGGCCAACGGCTTGACACACCATACCGAGGCAAAGCCTAGACAAGGCTTTCTTCAGTGTCCATAAATTCGGCAACCTATGCATGTTTATCTCATTTATCTCATATCTCAATATTATTATACTAGTTTATCTCATAAACAATTTACTTCGCACCTGCACTCACAACTACCCAATAGCCAACACCTTTGGCACACTGCGTGTTTTTTTATTGCTGAATGTTAAAATAATGTTAGAATAACGTTAGGGGAAAATTAGAATAACGTTATAATAACGTTAGGGGAATGTTATAATAACGTTATAATAACGTTAGGGGAATGTTAGAATAATGTTAGCATTACGTTATAGGAATGTTAAAATAACGTTAGTATAAAGTTAGAATAATGTTGTAGGAATGTTAGAATAACGTTAGGGAAACGTTAGAATAATTTTATAGGAATGTTAGAATAACATTTGAGGAATGTTAGTATAACGTTAAGGGAATGTTAGAATAACATTAGGAGAATGTTAGAATTACGTTATAGGAACATTTGAATAACATTAGGGGAATGTTAGAATAACGTAAGCAGAAGGTTAGAATAACGTTAAGGGAACGTTAAAAAAACGTTAGAATAATGTTAGAATAACATTAGGGGAACGTTAGAATAACATTAAGGGAACGTTAAAATAATGTTAAGGGAACGTTAGAACGTTGGAATGTTAAAATAACATTAGAATAATGTTAGAATAACAGAGGAACATTAGAATAATGTTAGAATAATGTTAAAATAACGTTAGAATAACGTTAAGGGAATGTTATATTAATGTTAGAATAATGTTAAAATAACGTTAAAATAACATTAGAATAACGTTAGAATAATGTTGAATAACGTTGAATAACGTTAAAAAAATGTTAGAATAATGTTAAAATAACATTAGGGGAATGTTAGAATAATGTTAAGGGAAAGTTAAAATAACGTTAGGGGAACGTTAAAATAACGTTAGAATAACATTAGAATAACGTTAAAATGACGTTAAAATAATGTTAAAATAACATTAGAATAACATTAGGGGAATGTTACAATTATGTTAAAATAATGTTAAAATAACATTAGAATAACATTAGGGGAATGTTACAATTATGTTAAAATAATGTTAAAATAACATTAGAATAACATTAGGGGAACGTTAGAATAACATTAGAATAATGTTAAAATTATGTTAAAATAATGTTAAAATAACGTTAGAATAATATTAGGGGAACATTAGAATAATGTTATATTAACGTTAGAATACTGTTAGAATAACGTTAAAATAACGTTAGAATAATGTTAAAATAATGTTAGAATAATGTTGAATAATGTTAAAATAATGTTAGAATAACGTTAAAATAACATTAAAATAATGTAACATTAGAATAACATTAGGGGAACGTTAGAATAATGTTAAAATAACGTTAAAATAACGTTAGAAAAATGTTAAAATAATGCTAAAATAACGTTAAGGGAATGTTATATTAACGTTAGAATAATGATAAAATTACATTAAAATAACATTAGAATAACATTAGGGGAACGTTAGAATAACTTTAGAATAATGTTAAAATGACGTTAAAATAACATTAAAATAATGTTAAAATAACATTAGAATAACATTAGGGGAACGTTAGAATAACGTTAAGGGAATGTTATATTAACGTTAGAATAATGTTAAAATAACGTTAAAATAACGTTAGAATAATGTTAGAATAACGTTACAATAACGTTAAAATAATGTTAAAATAACGTCAGAATAACATTAGAATAATGTTAGAATAACATTAGAATAATGTTAGAATAACATTAAGGGAACGTTAGAATAATGTTAAAATAACGTTAGAAAAATGTTAAAATAATGCTAAAATAACATTAGAATAACGTTAAGGGAATGTTATATTAACGTTAGAATAATGATAAAATGACGTTAAAATAACATTAGGGGAACGTTAGAATAATGTTAAAATATTGTTAAAATAATGTTAGAAAAATGTTAAAATAATGTTAAAATAACGTTTGAATAATATTAGGGGAACGTTAGAATAACGTTAGAATAATTTTAAAATAACGTTAGAAAAATGTTAAAATAATGCTAAAATAACGTTAGAATAACGTTAAGGGAATGTTATATTAACGTTAGAATAATGTTAAAATGACGTTAAAATAATGTTAAAATCACATTAGAATAACATTAGGGGAACGTTAGAATAACATTAGAATAATGTTAAAATGACGTTAAAATAATGTTAGAATAATGTTAAAATAACATTAGAATAATGTTAAAATAACATTAGAATAATGTTAAAATAACATTAGAATAACATTAGGGGAACGTTAGAATAACGTTAGAATAATGTTATATTAACGTTAGAATAATGTTAGAATAATGTTATATTAACGTTAGAATAATGTTAGAATAATGTTAAAATAACGTTAAAATAACGTTATAATAATGTTAGAATAACGTTAAAATGACGTTAAAATAATGTTAGAATAATGTTAGAATAATGTTAGAAAAATGTTAGAATAATGTTAAAATAACATTAGGGGAACGTTAGAATAATGATAGAATAATGTTAAAATAACGTTAAAATAACTTTAGAAAAATGTTAGAATAATGCTAAAATATTGTTAGAATAATGTTAAAATAACATTAAAATAACGTTAGAATAATGTTAAAATAACGTTAGAATAATGTTAAAATAACGTTAGAAAAATGTTAGAATAATGCTAAAATACCGTTAGAATAACGTTAAAATAATGTTAAAATAACGTTAAAGTAACGTTAGTATAACATTAGGGGAACGTTAGAATAATGATAGAATAGCATTAAAATAATCTACACAATCTACTTCATGCCTTCTGTCCTCTGATTGATAATTTATACTTTTTTTTTTATCAAGTAAAGTATTTTTTGCTCAAAAATCTTAAATAAAGTAAATGCAAGATAAACATTTTTTGTACTGAAGCAACTTGGGTTTACCTGATTATTTGTACATTATTTTTTCTATGCATTATATGATACGCACTTTTGGCGTACGTATAATATGCCCCAACCCCACACCACTAATCCTACCCATTGCATATCATCAGGGGCGCCGCTGGCAATTTTGGGCCCTATGAAAGCATATGAGGTTAGGCCCCCTACCGCAGCCATTCCGCACCAAACATATAAACCAAACTAGCTATCCAAAATCTTTGACTGCAATTTAATAATACTGACCTATTACTTTTGCTATTGCTTTTGACCACTAGGTAGCCTATCAGTATTTAGTCAGAGACCTACCATAGCTGTAGCTAGCAGATGATTTAATGGGCAAATGTAAATGTAATTAGACAAATACAGTACAGTAATCAAATATTCATAGAAAATGCAGCATTCTTATTTGCAACATTCTGAATTGACTATCAGGTAGTGGTTACTAGCGTTGGGCGACGTCTACATTGAAACATCGCGATGGACGATGACATCGGGGTGGGGGGATTTTATTCATTGGAATGAATTAAAAATGCTCGCTCTGCTCCGCGCCAGTGGACACGCACATGTGACGCACGTCTGGAGAAAGAAGGCTTGTTTGAGATGCGTCTAGCCTCACCTAAAATGTAGTTAGGGAAGGAGTGAAAAAAGTGCAGACATGACGGACAGTTCTCTGTTCTTGTAGGCTGCTGATCAATTATCATTAATGTTATTTATTGATAGATAGATCATAGATTACACTTTGTATATTACACTGTCTTTAACGAAAACTACTGTTTTGCAGAACGTCCATGCCTACTGTGTTCACACCTTTTACACGGTTTTGACCAGCGGATGTCGCTAGCATTCCACTCCCTTCTGGTCCGCATGCTTTGAAGTAATACAAGAACATTTCTAATTATTATGAGAAACTGGTATCGAATATCGATACTTTTCAAGGTATTGTATCAAAGTTAGAAATTCCAGTATCGTGACAACACCACAGCCTATTTATTCCACGAACTAACTCTACAAACAAGGAAAAGAGTGATAGATGGATCCCTCAAACTTGTGCTAAGGAGAAAATCCAGCATGACTTTGAGCAGACCAAGCAAAACATGATTATTGCTTCAAACAGTGGTATAAAGCTATTCAAAACATCATTCAATGTAAATTGTGATAATTGTAATTAATAATCGCAATTACAATTTCAAGGGAATAATCGACAATTATGATTTTTGTCATAATCGTGCAGCCCTAGTATCATTATATTGGATCCACGCATTCTGTCTTAAAGTGACAGCAGCCTAATATGTCATGAATGTTATCAAACAACAAAATACAAAGAGAAAATCACTTTTGAAGCTTTAACATAGATTAATTGGAAACACTTTACAATAAGGCAATTACAGAATGTTATTGATAACATTGCTCCTGTGAAAGTCAGGAAAAAGAGTGGCAGACAGAAAGCACCGTGGAGAAATTCAACAGCAGTGCAAAATATGAAAAGACAATACAGAAAAACTGAGCGCATGTGGCGAAAGACAAAACTTGAAATCCATTATAACATCTATAAAGATATTCTTCATGCTTTCAATGTGGAATCAGGCAAAGCTAGACAGACCTTCTTCTCAAATATTATAAACAGAAACTTAAACAACACCCGCACTCTTTTTGCAACTGTAGAGAAACTAACAAACCCCCCAAGTCAATACTTGCACCCCTCCTGTTCAACCTATATATGCTGCCATTGAGCCAAATACTGAGAAAGAACCAAATTGCGTACCACAGTTATGCAGATGACACCCAGATTTACCTAGCCCTATCACCTAACGACTACAGCCCCATTGACTCCCTGTGCCAATGCATTGATGAAATAAAAAATTGGATGTGCCTAAACTTCCTTCAGTTAAACAAAGACAAAACTGAAGTCATTGCGTTTGGAAACAAAGATGAAGTTCTCAAAGTGAACATGTACCTTCACTCTAGGGGTCAAACAACTAAAAATCAAGTCAGGAATCTTGGTGTGATTTTGGAGTCAGACCTGAGTTTCAGTAGCCATGTAAAGACAATAACTAAATCAGCATATTATCATCTCAAAAATATTGCAAGAATTAGATGCTTTGTCTCCAGTCAAGACTTAGAGAAACTTGTTCATGCTTTCATCACCAGCGGGGTGGATTATTGTAATGGGCTCCTCACTGGTCTTCCCAAAAAGACCATAAGACAGCTGCAGCTCGTACAGAACGCTGCTGCCAGGATTCTGAGCAGAACCAGAAAACATGAACACATCACACCAGTCCTCAGGTCCTTGCACTGGCTTCCAGTTGCATTTAGAATTGATTTTAAAGTACTGTTACTTGTTTATAAATCACTCAATGGCCTAGGACCTCAATACATTGCAGATATGCTCATAGAATATAAACCTAACAGATCACTCAGATCATCAGGATCAAGTCATTTAGAAATACCAAGGGTTCACTCAAAGCAAGGAGAGTCTGCTTTTAGCTGTTACGCCAGCCGCAGCTGGAACCAGCTTCCAGAAGAGATCAGGTGTGCTCCAACAGTAGCCACATTCAAATCCAGACTCAAAACACATCTTTTTATCTATGCATTTGCTGATTGAGCACTGTGCTATGTCCGAACTGTTTGCACTTTATTTTATACATATTATCTTTTTTTATTCTCTTAATTCCTTTTCCTGTTTTTATTTCATTTTTAATGTATTTTATATCTTTTATGTATCATCTTGTTATTCTGACTTTTAATGCATTTTAAATATTGCTGTCTGGTTGAAAGAGCTGGGAGAATTAGGAAGAAAGTGAAATCTAGAAGAAGCAGACAGAAGGAAAAGAAGGTGAATGCAGAAAGAATTGGCATGTAGGGAAGGAGGATAGAATGTAACTTAACGTTGAGTGGTCATAAGACTTAAGGTCGTAAGGGAATGAGTTGAAGAACTGCGATTTGGGGATGTTGTGTTTGTGTGAGAGCGGTGTGTGTGTGAAATGTAAGAACATCCGTTCAGATCCGCTCTGATGGATAGATTCGTTTAGATCCACTCTGACGGACAACAACAACAACAATAAAAAACTCCCTAGGACTTCCTAGCTCTTCCATCCAGATTGCAAAATTCTGTTTTTACTGTTATTTCTATTCCTTATGTTCTATTTTTATTCTTCTTCTTTATGTAAAGCACTTTGAATTACCATTGTGTATGAAATGTGCTATACAAATAAAATTGCCTTGCCTTGCCTTGCCTAAGGTTCATTAGTTAACATTAGTTAACTACATTAGTTAAAGGTGCAATCTGTAAGAATTTTGCAGTAAAATATCCAAAAACCACTAGGCCAGTGTTATATATTTTGTTCACTTGAGTACTTACAATATCTCAAATGTTTCCAACTATTTGTAAATCGTGAGAAAAATGCAATTTTAAACAAGGCTCCGGGACGTGTGAGGAGTCGCCTGTCAATTGCGTCATACCCGCGTTACCCTCGGTTTCCGGTTTTATTTTGTAGAAACCATGGAAATACTAAAGTCATAATAAAAGTTCCGTTGTTCGCGAGGCGTGTTTGGTTCGTATCTCGTTAACAATCGCTCCAGCGGCCTCATTCAGCTCCAACAACACTCGGTCCTCCTCTGCTTCATACTACAGTAACGTTAATAATCGCATCCATGAACATGATTTCTTCCCGAGTCCTATCCCGATTATTTTCCACCGGCTGTGAGGTGAAGACCACGTGTCCCAAGATTCCGTGCTCAAACTTGGCGTCATCAAGCTATGCCTTTGTTCTGAATAGGCCTCTAGCGAACTCTAGCGGCAGAAATCCTACATATTGCACCTTTAACATGAACTAATAATGAACTGCACTTATACAGCTTTGTTAATGTTCATTTCAACATTTACTAATACATTATTAAAATCTTGTTAACATTAGTTAATGCACTGTGAACTAACACAAACTAACAATGAACAACGGTATTTTCATTAACTAACATTAACGAAGATAACAGTAACAAATGTATTGCTCATGGTTAGTTCATGTTAGTTAATACATGATGTTTACCTAATGAAACTTTTTGTGAAAGTTTTACTGATTAATTGTATTCAATTTATGCAGTGAAGACTGCACAGTGTTATTTTACATTTGATTATTCATACTTAACTGAAAAATATAAAGCACTGTTTATTTCATTTAAATCACCCCAATCATTCTCTAATTATTAATTCTTTCCAAATAGAGCTATTCAAGTAATCTAGTTAATTTATTTCATATTGCAATATATATCGCAGAAAAACAAAATATCGCAATGTCAGTTTTTTTTCCAATATCGTGCAGCCCTAATCCAAACACACTGATCCTCCACATATTAGAAAATAATAAAAGTTTTCCTTAGAAAATTGTGGATGGCAATTGTTGCTAAGGTAGTGAGGTACTGACTAACATCAGTTACATTACCTAAAATCAGCTACAATAGAGAAAATATTGCTTAATTTCAGTCATGTAGTTGCAATTATGACACATTACATTAATGCATTTGACAGATGCTTTTATTCAAAGTGCATTCAAGTACATTGCATTCAAGGTAGTCCTTTACATTTTATCAATTCAAGCATTCCCAGGGAATCAAACCAATGACCTTGTCGTTGCTAGCGTCATGCGCTACCGTTAGGAATGCTAAACTCCAAACACATGCCAACAATCCCTAATGCACAAAATGATTGACATGCAGAATGTGTATGATTGGCTAGTTTTCTTATTGGCTAAGACTCATTTTTGCTGTTTATATATGGCTGTCACATGAGACTTTGTGTGATTTCTCAGATCACTCGTTTTAGTGGTAGCATTTTGTGTGAAACTGATTATAGCGCCTTTACGTATCTTCAAGGAAAATCAATATCCAGGTTCAGCAACTTTTAATAATCAAAAATATCAAGAGTGAGAATTTTGAGCTACTATGGAAGATTTATTTTGTATAGGTGTCATTGACTGGCATTTAAACCAGGAATTTACTGTTTCCATTGGGTTTTATAACACATTTAGTAAAATCTATGAAGAAATTCAATTATGTTTTATTGAACATCAAAACTATCTGGAGGTCCCAGCCTTGATTTTATGAGGTGGGTGTGGACAGGATCCCCTACAAGAACATCAAGGTCACATCGTCTCATCTGTAGAGCTCTTTCTACTCTCATCTTCTCCTTCACCTTTCCCTTCCCCCGACACTCACCTGCAGTCAACCTCCAATGCTGGATTTGAAACTGAATTTAAAACACCGTGCTATAATTCTGTAAACACATTTTTTTGTGGAAACCTTGGTTGGTTTTGATAGGCAAAAGCTTTGCATTGCTGTCTTGCATGATTTCTTGTGCTCATCTGTGTTAAAATATGTCTTTGCATTGTCAAGATAATTTGTTCTGATTTTTTTTGGAGTGAATGGAAAGAGGGATGGTTAATGTTGTTAAGTGTCTTTAGACTCAGCACAAACACATCTGCTCAGATAAACTGGTGGGGATGGGCAGGCAGGTTGAGGCAGATACTGGTCTGTGCGTGAAGTCTCGTTCACAACTTTCCAACCATAATTGGCTGTGTGTTAATGGCATTTAATCTGTAGGGAGAGGGTGACAGAAAGTGAAAAAAGATTTGTGTTTGAGAAAGTGAGACCACACAGAAGCCATAACTTTGACATCAAGTCTTTTATCGCTAAGGACAAAAGCAGTTCCAGTGAAACTGATATGTAAAATGAAAGTCAACGGCCCATGTTTTTTCCACTTGCCATTTAAAACACTCTGTGCCCATCACACTGTCCTGCCCATGCTTGTTCCTTACCTGGTGTTGGCTGGAGTACTGCAGCCAGCGCTCAGGTTTTATTAATCGCTGAAATGCCCTTGTTGTAAATGAGGTGTGACGTGCATCAGCATAACATAAATTTAAAGCTTATAAAATGTTTAATTTGCGGGTTGATAAAATAGGACTGCCAGATGGTTGTGGTCATTGCCCTGAGAACTCTGCAAGAATATCTATCTATCGTTCTATCATTCTATCTGTCTATCGTTCTGTCTATCTATCGTTCTATCATTCTATCTGTCATTTTATCTATCGTTCGTTATACCTATCGTTCTGTCTATCGTTCTGTCGTTCTATCTATCGTTCTATCGATTTGGGCACTGCTAAACATCTGCTGTAATTTAATGAAAAAATAGTGGTATGTATATATATATGTAAACTTTATTTAGAATGATTTATTATTAAATTATTCATTTTGTAATGCTGTCAGTGTAGAAAGATTTGTTTTGGCAGCAAAATGTATAGTGTGGGTTATAGTGCTTAAAAATGTGTAGTGGATTTAGTGTTTAAATTACAGTGTGACATATTACTATATTTAATTCAGATTTCAAAAGCTGTTAGCACACTTTTACTGTGGCTGGGTTAACAAAGGTGTATTAAATCGAATCCTCGTGTATACCTTGGGCATTCAGAAATACAATTTGCATTTTTTTAAACTGTAATTGTGCATATACAGTGGGTACGGAAAGTATTCAGACCCCCTTAAATTTTGCACTCTTTGTTATATTGCAGCCATTTGCTAAAATCATTTGTTCAGTTTTTTTCACAGAAAACACAGAATTGTTGACATTTTTGCAGATTTATTAAAAAAGAAAAACTGAAATATCACATGGTCCTGTATTCAGACCCTTTGCTCAGTATTTAGTAGAAGCACCCTTTTGATCTAATACAGCCATGAGTCTTTTTGGGCAAAGCTCCATGCGGGCTTTCATGTGTCTTGCACTGAGGAGAGGCTTTCGTCGGGCCACTCTGCCATAAAGCCCCGACTGGTGGAGGGCTGCAGTGATGGTTGACTTTCTACAACTTTCTCCCATCTCCCGACTGCATCTCTGGAGCTCAGCCACAGTGATCTTTGGGTACTTCTTTACCTCTCTCACCAAGGCTCTTCTCCCCCGATAGCTCAGTTTGGCCAGACGGCCAGCTCTAGGAAGGGTTCTGGTCATCCCAAACGTCTTCCATTTAAGGATTATGGAGGCCACTGTGCTCCTAGGAACCTTAAGTGCAGCAGACATTTTTTTATAACCTTGGCCAGATCTGTGCCTTGCCACAATTCTGTCTTTGAGGTCTTCAGGCAGTTCCTTTGACCTCATGATTCTCATTTGCTCTGACATGCACTGTGAGCTGTAAGGTCTTATATAGACAGGTGTGTGGCTTTCCTAATCAAGTCCAATCAGTATAATCAAACACAGCTGGACTCAAATGAAGGTGTAGAACCATCTCAAGGATGATCAGAAGAAATGGACAGCACCTGAGTTAAATATATGAGTGTCACAGCAAAGGGTCTGAATACTTAGGACCATGTGATATTTCAGTTTTTCTTTTTTAATAAATCTGCAAAAATGTCAACAATTCTGTGTTTTTCTGTCAATATGGGGTGCTGTGTGTACATTAATGAGGAAAAAAATGAACTTAAATGATTTAAGCAAATGGATGCAATATAACAAAGAGTGAAAAATTTAAGGGGGTCTGAATACTTTCCGTACCCACTGTACGTAGTTGTTCATTTTATTGACTGTGTATTGAAAGCATTTATAAACATACTTCCAACACTCCCACTATTGTACATTTTTACTGAAACCGCCAACCTCTGACATGTTATGCACAATTGAGTCGATTTCTTCCATACCAGTGGACTCGTACTGTCAGCCTTTCGCCAGACACTGAATTCTCAAATTCAGCCTCTCGTGTGAATTTACCACGGTTCTTAAGCAGGAACTGATCCAGAGCAAAATATTGTCAAACCTAAAGAGCAAGTATTTATTTATATTTGCAGATGTATAGCTTTTAAATGAGATATGGAGGTGACCACTGGGCCCTCAGCTCTTGCTCAAATGCTGTGCTCAAACTCCAAAAGTTTAGTTACCAACGTTTTTTTTTTTTTCATGAGTGAGATCTCAAATCTCAGAGCTCTTTCTCAGATTTTTCCTTCTTTCCTTACAAAATGCACTCAAAAGAGAAGATAAATCTGTTTTTTTTAGCATGCAACCATTGTCCTCAAGTATAAAATACCTGCTGTATAATGGAAAAAATAAGACTTTTCTCTCTTTCTGAACACAAAAGCAAATCTCATTACTGTCACTGTCCTTGTGAGTAATAAAAGCCATTCAGAGTATTTAGAGGTGTCTGTACTTTAATACATGGTGAGAGAGAGAGAGAGAGAGAGAGAGAGCATTTACAGTTTATGTCCAGCACTATTTAGCAATCCACTATGGTGGTCTTACTAAAACCATAGACTCCTGGTTAGTCTTAAGATCAGTCATTAATTATTTGGTCATATTGTTCTTATTGACTGTCCTTTGGTGCACATGTGTTGCACAACCTCAAAAGAAATATAAATGAAAAACACAGAATCTGAACTAGGACCTGCAAGCTATCATGAACTGCTACAATGGCAAAACGCATCTGAAAAAAGTAAATTAAAAAGTAATCCATGTGACACTTGGTTGTGATTTGTGGATTAGTTGCAAAGTTTAACCATCATACTGTATAATTTGCCTGTGTTTCTAAATCTTGCCAGTTTAAACATTCAAATGATTTTAAACCATTCAAGTTCAAGAAGAGGCGAAAGAGAACTCAATTAGGTACTTGCGCGCCGTTATCTGTGTGCACACTCAAAGCGCACAGAGAGCCATGTTTTAGACAGTGCACAAACACAGAATTGTTCTCTTTTGCGGACACATACACACAAAATGATCTCAAAATGCCCGTCTCAGCAAAAATTCTCGTAAACACATGTCTTTTATTTCTTAAGTGAAAGTAAACAGTTGAGAAAGAAATCGTATGTGTGTCATTATATTGCATCCGTTCATTAGGTCTTAAAGTGACAGCAACCTATAAATACCTGCTGCTGTCTATATCATTAATGTTAATCAAACAACAAAACCCAGCTTTAATAAAGATTAATCTATTTTAAGTTATACAGTGAACACTATGCAATGTTATTTTACACTTAATTATTACATTTCTGTACCTGAATGCAACTGTTAGACCATACTTTATTTCTAACTTTGATTTAATGTATTTTATTTATCTATGCTTGTAATTTGTGAATTTGTTCTTATTTTTAATACTGACTGTTCACTTGTCTTTAATAACGTTTGAACTTTATTAGTTTGGCTAGTAGTTATTGCTGTGGTATCGAAGAAATACTAAGTATTCTTTAAGTAATAAACCTCCTCTA
>RJVU01071502.1:4883209-4910610 GCA_003731715.1 Anabarilius grahami
ATCCGTGAAAAATGGTAATATGATCTGTACCATGAATTTTGTGATCCGTTGCACCTCTAATGAGAGAATTTTATGAAAATAAACATAATTTTATATGATTAATTATATATTTAGTGAGCTATAACCACACAAGTGTTCTAAAGACAAACATGTATCAGAAAAGTCCATAATTCACTTACATGCATTTTAATTTCATTCAGTTTTCAGTTTTATATTGAAATTTGAATTACAATTCTCAGTTTAAAGGTGGTACAGAGGATCTTTTCGTCGACTGATTTTTTGAAATGAGCGCATGCGTAAGAACAACCCCCCTCCTTCACAGCTCTTTTCAAAGGAACGCCTCCCAAAACTCATGCACGAGTATTGGAACACGAGTGTTTACCACCGGCATTCGCTGTGATATTAAGCCGGGCACACATTTAACGACTAGCTAAAACATTCTAAGACTATGCTCAACATACAGCGATTGTTTCCTGCTCCTGAAGCAGATTTATATACTTTCACATGGAATTTGAACACCGACTGTAATCGCAGACTGAACGCAACTGGCTCTGACTGGACGCGTTTGAGCGCGATCAGTCATAAGTATCAATTTACATTCATAATCGGCCTTACAATCGTTAAGTGTGTGCGCGACTTAAAGCCGCGCACACACTTAGTGGATTCATTATGTCGGACTCACCGCAGGTAACTCATAATCTGCAGTTGTTACTCCTGTCTCCTGACAAAAACATTTCATGCGGGTCCTGTAGAGTGTGGAAAGTTACTGGAGCGCGCAGCCGCGCACGTCTCTCACAAGGAACGTCATGGCAGTGATTGACAAGCCAGAGGGCCAATCCGCGCACGTCTCTCACAAGGAACGTAATGGCAGTGATTGACAAGCCAGAGGGCCAATCGTTTACGCGATTGGCTGATGTTTTTAAGGCCCTACCTCTTGCACAGATGATGTATATTAATAATATTCCTTTCAGTGCACCTAATAAATAGTCTTTTATCAGTTAGTAAAGACAGTTTCAAGTAATATTGCAAAAATGTATAAAACAAAACATCCTATTTAGCACCTTTAATATGGAATAACACACAACTGATCCTTTTGGCTGTAGAATATGGTACCTGTTCTTTTGTGCTTTCTTTTGTACTCTTTCTTTTTCTGTTTTTATTGCATGATGAATTATGATTGTATGTATGATATATGGCCAAACTGTGCACACATCCCTGGACTCTTTCTCGTTCTCTCTTTTTCTTTGTTCTTGTTTGCATGCAGATCCACAGAGACTAGTCTAATCAATTACACAGAGGCAGTTCAACCAATAATCACTCTAATTAACTCTAACACAACTTGCACTCACTTAGGGGTCCAAGGTACAATGATAAACATTTGATTTATTTATTAATGCATGAATCAATAACTGTTTATTGCTATCTTCACTAAATTGACCCCTTTAATTATGCTTTTATAATGCTTTTGCATAATTATTATTTATTTTTTTAAACTTCTTTTTCTATTGTATCTGTAATAAATAATTTTCTCTGCATCTTTTTCTGAATTTGTGTGTGCCTTGCTTCGGTTTGATGCTCCCTTACCCTCTAATAAGCCACCTGCAATCAAGCTCAATTCAGTCCTTTGCCCAGGTGAAGAAAATGGCAGCTGGGGAGATGTATTTTGCTGCGCTTTTACTCTCACCTCTCTGATAAACATGCTACCAAGTCACCCTGCCCCTGGTTTCCCTTTATGGCTCCTAATAAAGCCGCTGACACAAATGACACCATTATCATCTCCTTCTATCTGCACCCTGAATAATGCGCAAACTAGAGTTAAAAATAACTTGCTCGCATCTAACCACAGCTACCTTTTTTTTTTTTTTTTTTTTACATGGGAAAAAAAAAGTGGAGGTAGAAAAACTTAAGTTAACCAAAGGCTCATCATCTTTCCCCATTTGTCCCTGATATTATATAAATGAAAGGTTGTTATATATAATCTAACATAATAGATATGTGCACAAGCTACAAAATGCAGTAATCACTGACTACCCTTCGGTCACTAACATGACTAATTCATAGTGGTTTTATGAAATTCCTAAGTAACTGCTTGTAATTTAATTACATAATATTTGTCCAGTTTTACATGTATTTCAGCTCATGAAGGTAATCAAATAAAACGCAATATTTCGAGCTATGTGAACCATGTGGCTAGAAATTTTTTTATCACCTTCCATACTAAATTAGAAAATCTTTCAACTTTTTTTTTCTATTTTAAATATTTTGTGTATGGTTTCTGTCTTGCATGATTGGTTTTGACATTTTCATTTTGCCTTCAGTATTGAGTGCTTTGGCTTATGTTTTTGTTGTTTTGTTTTGTATTTTCTTTATCTTCAACTGTCATTTTCCATAGCAGGGTTGTGTCATGAAACACTTTGGAGTTTCACATCAAAGGATGCTTGTGGAGTGTGTGTCATCCAGACTGGAAAAGCAGTGCATAATTAAGAGTGCTCATGGGAAAAGGAGAGCAAATTAATCACTGAGAGACTTATCAGCCTTAGGGCACACAGAGGCACCGACGTGTTCCTACATCTTTCCTCCTTCAACACTCACACAGCATGTGCTGCCAGCTCAGGTTTGAATTGTGTTAACCAAGAACAACTAAACAAGTGTATTCAGCTAAGTAAAGTTATCCTTATGCAACAGTTAGTTACAGTCCTCAAACTTGAAACATTACAAGAGTGCTGATATTTAGTCAGCTAGACTTTTCACTTTTTGTATCATTCTATCTATGTGTTTGTAGTGTAGAGTTTTGAGGGAGCAACTGGTGCTGGAAATTGAGTAAATAACCACCTATGGGCTGGGATTTTAACGTTGAGGTTTTCAAACTAGGGGCTGCAAGGAAAATGAAGTTGCAAAGTTACTTTTAGTCTGTAGAATGACTGTTGGGAAGCATCAAAATAGTGTTAGCAGATATTAAGCAGAGAGCCTACTCTCTAATGACTGCAAGTTGACATGTAGTTGCAAAGATACTTAGATACTGACACTTTTGATCAATTTAAACGGGTCCTTGATTATAATTTCACTTTTTTAACTTTAGTTAGTGTGTAATGTTGCTGTTTGAGCATAAACAACATCTGCAAAGTTGCGATGTTCAAAGTTCACTGCAAAGGGAGATATTTTCTTTTACAGAAATCGATTTTTAAGGACTACAACAAATGGCTGGTAGGGACTACAACGAGCTTCTTCCCGGGTTGGTGACATCACAAACCCCAAAATTTACATAAACCCTCCCCCCAAGAACACGCAACAAAGGAGGTGAGGCCATGTTGAGCTGCTTTAGAGAAGAGGAAGAGTTGTTGTAGTAGAGTGTTGTTGCCATGCTGTCGTTTTACGCCGGACTGCTTCACAAACGTGGGCCAATTCAACGCTGGATTTGCACAAAAGATTAACATGACGGCACATGCTAGTCGATGAGTTAAATCAACTCCACAGCAACTACATAAATTCAAACACTAACCATTCAGAAACGTCCAGTTGTTTTCTAAAAGTTGTAATTTCTTCCTGAGTCTCTCCATCAGTGTCCGACTCCGGTTTGAACAATGTAAGGCTGAACACCGTTACTGACAATCGTCATTTTGGCTGCGTGAGATTCTCCAGCTTTGTTGTTGTTGAGCAACCAAAGCGTGAGCTGTTAAAGCTCCACCCTCTTCTGTAAAGGGGGCATGGAGCAGCAGCTCATTTGCATTTAAAGGGACACACAAAAACTGCATGGTTTTGCTCACACCCAAATAGGGGCAAATTTAACAAGCTATAATAAATGATGTGTGGGGTATTTTGAGCTGAAAATTCGTATTTATATTACATCTTGTGAAAAGGGGCATAAAAGGTCCGCTTTAATGTGTCCTTGTTAATAACTTTCTTTATAAAAAAAAATTCTTACTGACCCCAAACTTTTGAAAGGTAGTATAAATAAATAAATAAATACATATTTTCCAGATAATATTTTGTTTTTAAAGCATAAATGTGTCTTTATAAAGGCAGCTATTTATTTTCAAGGAGATTTTAGGATATCTCTCACAAGGTTATCATATTTAGAGGTCTTTGGCATCAAAACATTTTAAAACCTCTGCTTTAAAGAACCCAGAAACTAACTGACCTGAGGAACCTATAATGTAATATCAAGAGCTTGTTTTGATATAAAAGAATCCCACAATCCCACACTTGTAAGAAGGACAGCAATTAAAAGTACAATGTCAGGTGAAAGTGAAAAGAGAGAGACGGACAGAAAATGTCAGACAGTATGCAATAAATAGAATTGTGTCTTCGAATTAATCTTTTCACAAAGTGCAGCTGAACTATTTCAGCACACAAGCACAGTGGATGGCAGTCGAGTCTTTAGTCACCGTTCTGTTCTTGATGAATTCTCCTGGTTGAAAAGAGAAACAGTCCATTGTGCGTGAAAAGCCCTCACATACTGTTACTTTTACAAATCAATATCAGATTGTTTTTAAGAGCTGTAAATCTTACGCTCAACACTTGTGTCGGACAGAGCTGAGGGCTCAATACGGACCGCACACAGTCCGCTATGTCCATGCCCCCCATTCTTGTCTGCCTGATTCAAGTGTCAGATTGTGACTGATCCTTGCATAGGCATCTCCATGCCACTTTTGTCTCTGCTCAATGGAGTGCAAGGCCTACCTCTTAATCATTGATCCAATTAATTTAGGGAACCTCTCCGCTAAACAAAAGGGTCATTGAGAGAAAAGGCTCACACAATTGCGATGACTTCATACTGAGTATGTACGGTGATTGACGTTTGAGCTAAACGTGCTGTAGCTCTTTTGAAGGGTTCAAATTTATGGACTTTAGAGGCTGTGTTCATTAAGATTGGCCGCAGTGGGAGAGCTGAAGTTTAAATACCTCATTAGCGTTGCTTTGCGACCTCTTTACACCCGCCCCGCAAACCTGCTCAATGGCCTTTCAGCAAATGCCCACCTGTATATGTCTGAGTCTGAAATATTTACCCAGAATTCACTGCTCTTCGGCTGCAACACTGGGGAATTCAACCCAAAAGAGCATTAGCTAACGCAGATCATGCTACGCTAATTGTCAGTGACGATATAAAATGTAATGGATTACGGAAAGCACTCAAGTACTTAATGATTTATAAGTAGACCATAAACAGAAGGCAGCTCAATATGGAACAAATATCGCTAAACATATTTATGTAATGATTTACTGAAAGCAACCCACTCGAGCTCAATCTATACGTATGAAATTGCTGAGATAATAAGACAACATTATTGATTGTATTCAGCTTAGTGGTGTGTCTGGTTAGAGAGCCAGTTTTGAGAAGGACTCATAGCTTCGTCAAAACATTGCAGTTCTACTAAGAACCTTTCAGAGTAGACTTTGACTACAGGGAGCATCTTTGACTTTTTTTTAGTCAGCAACTGACATGCTGACTCTGTACTATTCTCTCACTGCTTTTGAATCACATCCAATAGAATTTTTACAATTTGTCCACATTTCTCTTTTTGCACTTGAGTATTATCTTTTTACAGTATGCCGCCCTATTTACATGAATGATAACTCAAATTGTATAGTTTGAATTTGGAAAGATGAGTCATATTTATGATTTCCATCTGTTGAGCGTCACCATAAACATACATTAAAGCGTTAGTTCACCCAAAAATGAAATTTCTGTCATTAAGTACTCACCCTCATGTTATTCCAAACCCGTAAGACGTTCGTTCATCTTCAGAACACAAATTAAGTATATTAATTTAATATTTTTGATGAAATCCTAGAGGTTTTTTTTATCCTCAATAGAAAGCAACGATATTACCACATTCAAGGTCCAGAAAAAGTATTAAAAACATTGTTAAAATAGTCAAAGTGACTGCAGTGATTCAAACTTAATGTTATAAAGCGACGAGAATACCTTTTGTGCGCAAAAACAAAACAAAAATAACGACTTTATTCAACAAATTAATCTCTCCCCAGTCAGTCTCGCACGCAGTTGATGCAGTGAACGCAGTTCAGCGCTTCAGTGTTTATGTCTGAACACCGGCTCAGTATTGGCCCGGCTCCTACGTCAGCATCACACGCATGGGTCATGCTGCTCACGTGAACAGCGTTGGCCAATACTGAGCCGGCATTCTGACGTAGAACCTGAAAGCGCTGAACGTAAACAGCATAGGAGAATGACACAGAAGAGAGGATATTGTTGAATAAAGTCGTTATTTTTGTTTTGTTATTGCGCACAAAAAGTATTCTCATCACTTTATAAAATTAAGGTTGAACCACTGCAGTCAATTAACAGTCACTGCAGTTAATTTGCCATCTATTGAGGAGTCAGAGAGGAGTCTGACATGCTGACTCTGCACTATTCTCTCACTGCTTTAGAATCACATCCAATAGAATTTTTACAATTTATCCACATTTCTCTTTTTGCACTTGAGTATTATTTTTTTTACAGTATGCTGCCCTATTTACATGAATGATAACTCAAATTGTGTAGTTTGAATTTGGAAAGATGAGTCATATTTATGATTTCCATCTGTTGAGCGTCACCATAAACATACATTAAAGCATTAGTTCACCCAAAAATGAAATTTCTGTCATTAAGTACTCACCCTCATGTTATTCCAAACCCGTAAGATGTTCGTTCATCTTCAGAACACAAATTAAGTATATTTATTTAATTTTTTGATGAAATCCAAGAGGGTTTTTTTTATACTCAATAGAAAGCAACGATATTACCACATTCAAGGTCCAGAAAAGTAAGTTTAAAAAGCATTCTCAATTCAATTCTGAATGGTGCACAGCCTTGATGGGAGCTAGCACTGGCAACAACCCACATCATCATATTAAATGTACAAATTTAGTTTTATATAACTGCTAAAATAAGAGCAACAGTTTCATTACTTTTAAATGTCATTCAACATATTTATTGAATTGGATGAGCACTCTCAAATCATCTACCCTATGAATAAGTGCTATTTTTAAATAGATAAGCTCAAGGGAGGAACAAAACTAAAGCCCAGAAAGTGAATAAATATCTCAGAGCAACATTTAAATCATGTGGCGATGACTATGTTTATTTCCAATACAATGATTCACTTTTCCAATTACACTGTTTCTAATGTTCCACAGTGTCAATGACAAGATTTGTAAATATCCAGAACTGCTTCGGGTGTTTTCCACAACGAAAAAGTTCAACAAGTCAGGTTTGTATATCCCGTCTGTTGTAACCGTTAAGGCAGCATTAATTACCTTGAAAGGTGCACAATGTTTTCTTGGGATGTAAAATTGTTTCCTTAAGGGGGGAAATATGCATGGTCCTCATTAATAAATCTGTTTTTATGTTGGGCCTTGTTTTTCCTGGCGATGCCCATTTCTGGAATCCATCAGAGAGAACAATATACCCCCCATAAACTAGCTTAATAGGTAAACATACAATAGCTTCAGTGTAAATCTGGCCCCAAAACCCCCTGCCTGTTGGCGTCTCTGGGGGAGAGCACTTTCACAATGACACAGGAGAAAAGGCCTCCTTAAAAAGTCTGAAAGGAAAAGCTTTCTCCCATCGACTACTAGGGGAATACATGCCCACAGGTGTGCTGGGAAGGAATGACGGAGATGAGGAGACCAGGAAGGTGGAAAGGGGAGAGATGTAGAGTCACATATTTCAAATATGATGTAATGGTTAAAGTACAATCTAAAGTCAAACATTATAACATATGGGATTCTACCAGGGCTTAACACTTTCCAGAGACGCCATGTGCGAGAGCTTGTGTATGTGCGTATGACATTATGCGAGACAGCTATGAATTCTTCTCTAGGGATTCTCTGCACCGCTGACAAGTAGCAGGAACTATGCAATGTGTGCATGTGTGGATGGCAGGTGTAGGGCCTGGAGAGCAGTAAAGATGTGTAGAGGAAAAGTTTCTTTCCTCAGTCCATAAATGTGATAAATATCGGGTTTCTGCAGAGCTCCTCTGGAGTAGATGGGCTTTGACTGCGTGACTGATTCTGGGGCATCACATCAGGTGTCATAGACGTTCAGCTGGGACTGTCCTTACACCCCAGATGAACAGAAGAGTTTTTGTCCACTCTCTCACCATACCCATAGGACAGAAAGATCATAAATGAGAACACTTTTGTTTCTGAGATCTCAATCGCATCTCTTAGACAGCGATGCAGTTGGCTTTTTAACTTAAATTGATAGTTCACTCAAAAAGTTCATGTTGTTCCAAACCTGTAAGACTTTCTTTCCTCTGTGGAACACTAAAGAAGAGGTTTTGAAAAATGTTTCCATGCTTTTCTGTCCATACAATGAGAGTCAAAATATATTTTATGTTCAACAGAAGAAAGTCAGTCATACAGAAGAACCATTTTGGGTTCCCCAAAGAACCTATCAGCGAACAGTTCTTAAAAGAACCCTGTTTTTCTGTGTGAAGAATGTTTTAATAATCTAAAGAACCTTTTTCCACAGTAAAGAATGTGGAATGGAAAAGTTCCATGGATGTTAAACATTCTTCGTGGAACCATAGATGCCAATAAATAACCTTTATTATTCAGTTGTCTGATTTATGTCTATTTTTATTTATCCTTAGGAAAATCATGGGAAAGTTGACCCTCAAAGGAATGTAGCTGAACTTAGAAATCCATAAAAGTTATGATTAACCAAAAATGTACATTTTCTTTATCATTTACTCACCGCATGTCTTTCGAAACCTGGATGACCTTATTTCTTTGTAGAACACAAAATTAGATGTTAGGCAGAATGTCCAAGCTGCGCTTTTCCATAGAATAAAAATGAATGGTGAAAACTGCTGTCAAGCTAGAAAAACATCTTAAATTCCAGTCTTTTCCTCCAATAAAGCTTTGAAATATAGCATCTGAGATGCATAGATTACTTTTATGATGGGCTTGGTCACCATTCACTTTCTTTGTATGGAAGAAAGCACCATCTCCTTTGGTGTTCCACTTAAGAAAGAAAGTCACATGGCATTAGAACGACATGAGGTTGAGCGAAGGATTTCAATTTTTGGGTGAACTATCCTCCTGAACTATAAAAAGTTTTACCCACACAATACTTGGGTTTTCTCTCCTTGTCTCACCTACATGTAAATCAGACAGATTTAGGTTCATCACGGAGACCTTACGTAACACGTTACTGCAGCAACCATGTCCAAACCTTTTACCTGCAGTTCAGGCACCCCATGCTATCTGCATGCCTTTGGAGCAATTCACGCTTTCAGCAGCCCTAAAAGGAATCTACATATTCTGTTTACAGTGGGCCTCTCCTTTCTTCAGGCTCTCCGAGCCATTGCCTCCTGTCGTTCTCCCCCTCTCCTCGCTGCCTGTCCTAAGCCTGGAGGAGATGAAGAGAAGAAGAAAAGAGAGGAATAGTCTCCCCTGAGGGGCCCTAGTGAGACAGAGAAGCAGACTTTCAGAGCTACCCGTCATATTGTATATGCAGTGAATGGGCCTTCGGTCCAAAGGGGGGGATTTTGTTGTATATTCCTCTTCTTCTTTGTTTGTGTGCATTTTTCCCCGTCTCTCCCTCCTGCATTTCTCCTCGTGCACTCAGAAGTATGAAATATGCTCTCCAGCTGCAGAAGGCGAACACGGAGCATTCTGACAGACGGAGGCCCCGAACAATACGTCTCCCGGATGGCATTCACAGGAATGAAGCTTGAGTAGCTCTGCAAAATGGCTGTGTGCTTTCTGAGAACACAGGTTGGACCCATCAGCCTCCCAGCGTCTCTCTCGCACTATGTTAAAAGCCCCTAGCAGCGTCTGTATTTATCTTAGAAAAGACACTCTTGTGCCTTTAGGGATTGGATAGACTCCTGTTTCCCCACGTATTCACGCTAAGATCACGGGCCTGTGGTTTCGCATGCAGATGGGCTTTGTGGGCACACCAAGTCTCTGGAGGTATCGTGGGGGAGGAACAAGGCAGTTTTAGCTTAAGAGTTACAGAACCAATGGTGGCGCCAGGGCTTCAAGTCTTTGCAGATGGACCTTCAGCGATGCAATTAGGGAGCTACATGCAATTTCTGATATGAAACAGTTTCTGGGAGAACATAAACAGATACGAATGTTATGCATGGTGATTTATGAATGTTTGTGGGTACTTCTTCTTTTTTTTTTTAAAGCAACCCATCCAAATAGCAGGATAAGGAACAAGCTACTCTTAATCTAAAGCAGTTAAGCTATAGTAAAGATGTTCTTAAAAAGTAGTTAGTTACACTACAAGCTACTAACAAAAAGTAGCTAACTTCATTGAAGTTATAAGGGGACAATTATTTGGATGATATTTCTGTAATCAAAAATCGATGAGTATTTCCATTAGGATAACAGAATAAAACTTGCTACAGAAAAAAACATTAAGTTAGTTAAAGCTGCAGTCCGTAACTTTTTTGGGTTAAAAATCATCCAAAATAAATTTTTGAGCAAGTACATAACCAGCCAGTGTTCAAAACTATCTCCTTACCTTAGCTCGATTCACAACGGTAAGTTTGTAATAATGTTTTATAATAAATCGATACTGGTGGATTTCCGTGGGAAATGCGAGCATGCAGCAGTTCGTCTTTGCATCATTACGTCACGTCTGTAAACAGAAGGAAGGAGTCCCAGCTAGACTGTGCATTTAGGATGCTACTGGTAGCCGATCATTTATAGCCTTTTCTCACAGCAGCTGCAATAATTAAACTTATCATTTTGATGGCGAATTGTAATCCAGAAAGGTCCAAATGACAATCATCAGTGACAACTGGAGATTCACCTGTAGACAAAAGCAAAAGACTTCGGACTGCGGAGTGGCTACAGAAATTGAAATCTACAGATAACGCTAATACACACTAAATACACAGTCATGCAATGCTGATGTTTTTAACATTAACAGTTTGAGAACAAAGTATAACAATAATAATTTGCACGGTTTGATGCGATATGAGCTAAGCGATCGTTAGATTTAATCACCATTGGCAGCGCGATTTAATGCTTTTCTCCTCAGTTGGTCAGAACTAGAGTCGCAGACATGTTACTTGTTCAGATGACATTTTCCTGTGAAAATTCCTACTTTGGTCATACTTCAAGACTACAATCTGTGTTTCCGAAGTACAGTATCTACACCGGTATGGTGACTGACAGCAAACATTAGATTCATCAGCGCTGACGAGCTGTGCCGATGGACAATGCACGTAAAGATAATACTTCCGCATATAACTGCAATTGCAGGTTTCAAACAGAGATGGCGACTGAGAGGCAAATCTTACAGACAGCAGCTTTAAGTTCAAGTAGTGAATCAATTTCAAATGGTCCTCTCTCTCTCTTACATAGCTTTGGAAATTCAATGGTTTACAGCAACTGTCTGAACAAACTGATTCATTAGAATCGGATGATTGTTGTCAAAAAGGACTAAAAAAAGATTCCCCAATTTGATTCCTTGTATATGAGATTTTAATATGTTTTTAATAGAATATTTAATGTATCTTTAATCTTTAATTAATCTTAACTCTAAATTCAACAAAATTTGTAAGTATTCTAGTTTTATTTTATTATTTAAATTTAGGCTAAATTTGTCAGCTGAAATTTGATGTCATTCTAATTGGGATTGTTCATTAAAAAGAATTTCAAATATCCCTTAATGTTTTTTGCCAAAAAACAATTTCTCTGATTTAATTACAAACTTTTATCCAAATTATGAATGGATTATATATAGCCTAGAAAGTGCGCAATGACTACCTTTACAATCACTAAAAAGCTGTCCATCATCTCAGTTTGCGATCTCACAAAGTTCCATTATAATCAATGAGGTTGTCTACACTGAACAATGAATCTCTTATTTACATTGTGTCTACACTGTGAGAGGATTTGCAAGTGTGCAAACCGCAGCACTGAACAAAAACTCAGCTGCTTTGACTGGTGAGTGGATTCTGACTAAATTAAACACCCCTGATTGGTCACTGCATTCAAAAGACCAACAAACATGTCTGTGATTGGCTACATTGCTACACCACTGCAAAAACAATTGTAAAAAGAAGCATTTGAAGTTCTCCAGAGCACAAACACAAATACGCACTGGAGCGTTTACCAAATCTGTTTTGTCAATATGATATTATTACAGTATCTACTAAGGGTGCTCTTGCTTTCTTTTGAGGGTGCTTAGCATTCTACTACCCTCAAGCACCCCAGTAGAACCGGGCCTGCCTGTTTAATTTGTTCTTCCTCTTCTTCTTCTGAATCAGTTTCTGGTTTAAACATATATGGCTGATTTAAACTGATATTTCCACTTACAATTGTGTACTGTTTACTACAGTTGGCCGAGTGGATCTGGGACCTGTACCATGATGGTAGTTGAACAAACTTAGGGTTATAGGATTAGTTTCGAGTTGACAAAACCAAACCACTCCAATCCAGCTTTGTTGGTACCATGATGCTGATCATCAACTTTCTCTGTCAACTCAGGCTTTGATCCTGAGTTTGTGGAGCGAGTGCACATGAATGCGTGACATCAGTGGTGAACAGCAAATCCCATGCCTTGCAACAGAGAGAAACTCTGATTCACTTCTCGCGAGAGAGTCAGCGCAATTCAAAACTGTTTTGCTGAAGGTTAAGAGATTGAAGAAAATGAAGAATTTAAACGCATTTAAACTAAAGAAAATACTTGTCCATGAAAGAGGACAGATAAAAGAAATGATCTTGCTCTATCTTTGCAAGTTATAGTTGCTTGTTAATATATAGCAATAGAGACTCATACATGTAAGGTCACGTAGTCATTTTTAAAGAGTTATCTATTGATTTTACAGCTTATTTATTAGGGGTGCAACGGTTCAAATTGCTCACGGTTCGGTTCGTATCACGGTTTCGGTACGGTTCGGTATGTGCTAAACAGGCAGCAGGAATAGTTTTTTTTCCCTTTAAGACATGCACGATCCAGTACATATACTGTTACGCATGCGTTCTCGACTAATATAATATACGTTCACTTAAGACGTAACCGACTATGTTTGCTTGGATACTCGCCAAGACGGGCATGCTGACATAATTTTTCTATGAATTTGTCCGCTGAAGCGCAAGACTTGAAAGAGAACTGAAATAAGCGCTTCGGATGAGCACACACACAAATCTTCTCACAGCGCGTGCGAGTTCTCTTTCGCGTCTTGTTCTTGAAGGTTTAAATCAGCAAGGTTTAAATGAGTTTGGTTTAAACACAGATAGCAACATGTGCTGTTCAGGTCTCACCTGCGCTCGCGCGTTATCAACACCCGGGTGATGACGGCGTAAATGACTGGACATTAGAGCATACAGCACTCGAAGTTAACAGTTTACAAAGAGTGACTGTTTTGTCCACGCATTTTGATTATCGTTGTTGTAACGTTTTGCGCATCCATCGACTGAAACATACATTATTTGAACTCTGTCTGTCTGTTTTCCACGTTGCTATTTTAAACAAACCATATTAACCAATAGATGGGTGGTCATTCGAGATGGACCGCGGTGCAAGTGCGTACCGAACCGTAAGTGGAGAACCGTATGGTTCGATTTTTTACCGAGAACCGTTGCACCCCTATTATTTATATTACATATGATCTGTATATATTAATATATATATATTATTTAAACTAAATGCTTAATAATAACTATTAAACTAAAATTGCTTGTGTGTAATGGATTAATAATAATATAGATCATATACTAATTATATAAATCATAAAATAATTCTAATTATCATTAAAGCCAGACAATTTAATCTTTAAATATTTGTTTTTCACTATATAGTGACCTTTAATTTGGAGGAAGTGAAACTGGGGGTGTGACTTTACTGCGTTGGATATCGCTATCACTTTGCTCACATCTGATTGGTCCAATTTCGGTTTGAGATCTTTTATCCAGAACATAACCTGCCCCGGAGCAGGTTAGCTGTGGAGCGTAAGTTACTATGGTGATGAACACCGCTAAAAGCCAAGTCACTGTCATGGTACCTAAAACCCAGGATTGGCGCAAACTAATCTGAAACTTACCTGGCTACCCAGCGAATCCAGCTTCATGGTACAGGCCCCAGGTAGTCCAGGCTGGTGTGACTGAGTGGAGGTGGGGACTAATTTGAATATTCCTGGATCCGTGTATACTAAATGAAGCAAGGCTGTAGTTACATTCAAGCTGTTTTGAGGCAAGAAGAAATAATTTTCACAGATAAAATGTTCAAATATGTCATTGTGATAATCAAAGATGAGTTTTAAGGGATAAAATCATTGACTGCAGGTGTACTTAAACTATAGTTATATATTTAAAAATACATTGCTTGTTTAGTTAGCTACATTTTTTAGGATACTGTAGTTTAGCTAACTACAGAAGCATAGCTTTACTGTAAATTATGAGCAGTTTGACAAGCTATACGGTTTCAATGTAGCTTTCTAAACATGCACAGCTGAAATTTACCTACCTTTCCTACTCGGGGCGAATGTAAAACTGCTTGCGCATGCTAAATCCTACAATGAGCGAATTGCGCTACTGAATAGGACTGTTTTATATGGTCATATTACTCAAAGTATCATAATATCAGCTGTAAATGTGTGAAACTGTTGCACTGATTGTTCTGGGAGGTGCATGTCTGCTGGTTATTTGCTACATCAGGATAACACTATAAAACTAGAATGTGCAGTAATACTAATGCCATGAAATTACTAGGCTTTCCTTTTTGCTTAATGTCTCCATTTACATTACTGTCCCCTGGGGTATGAAATTCACACTGTGGAACAGACAGGGACTGTTTTCTAGCTCCCGCTCTTTTTTAACCTCCACCTGAGACTTAGGTTGCAGCAGAAATGCTTTAAGATTATAGTTTATGTATCATTATTAATTGGCCCAGCTCTCCACCGGGTGTTACTCGCCTTAACGCCTCAGTATTATATATTAAATGCACATGCAATAACACCCAGTGGTGAGCTTTGCAAACAACAGCTGACTGTTCTCCATGCTGACTATGAGACAAGGAATGTTTCAGACAGTAGTTATTTTTTAGTGATCCCATATGATTCTAGCTGAAAAGTATATTGTACCTGAACAAGTCTCAAGGCTTGTAGCACTGAATTTAGGTCGGTGGTGCATTTGAGTTTGTGATGGATGGGTAGTACAGGTCTACTAATCAGCCGCAGTCAGGTTAGCTCAAATAACACTGAGATATTAATGCATCCACACCAGTAGGAGCAGCGTAACGTCTGTGTGAGTTTAACCCTGCAGTTTGACCTGACACATGCTTGAAATTAAAAATTCAGTAATATATCACCTCCGTTGTCTCAAAGCACAGAGAGGACATTACTTAGAACTTACTGTGGTTAAACATATTAGAGTTTAATATTTTACATGAACTGTGCCAAGATGTCAAGTTTAACGCGGGCCAAGGGAACAACATTTGTTATGTTAATTCAAAAGGACAGAGCGTGGGGGTTTGTTTTCTTAGTCTGACATGGATTTTACATTAGTGTCATTATGTTGGAAATCTGCTGATGAAAAATATATAATAAAAAAGATAGTTGCAACTCTAAATTCTAATTGGATTAGCCACATTTAAATCAGTTGAATTAGTTATACGTTGTTTGATAACCGTAACTAGCTCAGAGTTTTTTGTTGTTTTCAGGAAAAAACGTAAATACTCATGGAAATCTTCTTCCGTTTCCTTCTGTTTTTCTGTTCTTCTGTTTGTGTGTGTGTGTGTGTGTGTGTGTGTATACACGTGTATATTATAACAAACAACCAAGGACAACATATTTGTCATTTTTAATTGATTCAGTTTTCTTCACAACAAGTTCATATTTACAGTATACTCTAACTATACACTTAGAAGTAACACAATTTGTAGGCTGCCTTGAGGGAAAAGTAGCAAGCTTGCCAACAACTCAAAAAGTGATGTTTTGTGAAGAAAGGTCTGAACCTCTGCCTCTCTCCACGCTAACATTACCGCTTTGGAATGTCCAGGTCAAGGGAAACTGTTTGCACAATCACCATGGCAACAAATGATGTGTTAATGTAAAAAGCACACACGTACGCATATTGGACCAGAGAGGTATTGCGTTTATAAAGTGTAACTGCTAAAATCATTAAAACTCCTATTAGCATTGTAGTGAATACACCATAATACGAAAGGGAAGTCCTTTGCGGGAATGCACACCGACCTCTGTCATTATTTACTACTGTGAGAGTATAGCCTTGTTAAAAGGGATGCAGAATATTATCATTAAACTGTAATTAGTGGTATTTACAATTACTTTTACAGTTGCTCATAGTCAAGCTTTTGTATAAAACTTAGGCACATGACCCGAGCAGTTTGTGCTATGGGCAAGAGTGATACCTCAAAACAGCTTGTTGAGGAGAGGTTATTATATAGGCTATAAGCATTTGAAAATGGGACTTGCATTGAAGGAAGCCGTCGTGCCATTTGACTGCAGCAGCTGTGGTTGTGAGAGTGTGTGTGAGACAATGGCGTATTCTCCTGCATGCCTGTGCGCAGCCCAGTGCCTGGGGAGGATTTATCGCTCCAGAGTGTGCGGCCCCGAGCAGTGTGGAGCAGGAGATGATGTCATGACTTGGCGCTGTTCCAGCCCCCCGGCTTGATGGTGCAGGTCTGACACCAGGCCATAGGCCTCGCAGTACCACACGCAATCCCATCATACCCCACACACTGCACCCATTTACGCAACACACAATGGCCTAAAACTCTTATTGCGATCTGCCCATCTCACCGGTCCCTCAAGACCTAATCCATTGAAAATCGCTCTGAAATCCGGACACAGCCTCTGTCTATCCAAAATACAAACCCCCCAAAAACCCAAACAAAACAACACCTCCAAATACCCCCCACACAGCCTACTTTATCCAATACAAAAACACTCACATACGGCATTCATCAACCCTCAAAATACGACACGTAGCCAACATTTTCTTTTTTCTGTGGAACACAAAAGGTGGATTTCTGAAGTTAACACAAGGCTACTGTAGGTTTTCGTGAAATTTTCTGTGGCTGTCAAGCACCAAAATGCAAAAAAAAAAAAAAAAAATCATGAAAGTGGCTTGAAATATTATTCTTAATTTGCATAAAATTACATTCATTGTCATTACTCACTGTCCGATTTGAGAACGAATTGGTAACACTTTATTTCGATGGTCCATTTTAGACATTTTACTAAGTATAAGTAACTTTGCAACTGTGTCAACTAACTCTCATTAGAGAAGTGGTAGACTGTCTACTTAAAGGGTTAGTTCACCTAAAAATGAAAATTCTGTCATTAATTACTCACCCTCATGTCGTTACACACCTGTAAGATTTTCGTTCATGTTCAGAACACAAATTAAGATATTTTTGATGAAATCCGATGGCTCAGTGAGGCCTCCATTGACAGCAAGACAATTAACACTTTCAAATTCCCAGAAAGTTCTTGTGTGACTACAGTGGTTCAACCTTAATGTTATGAAGCGACGAGAATATACTTTTTGTGTGCCAAAAAAACAAAATAATGACTTTATTCAACAATATCTAGTGATGGCCGATTTCAAAACACTGTTTCATGAAGCTTTACGAATCTTTTGTTTCGAATCAGTGGTTCGAAGCGTGTATCAAACTGCCAAAGTCACGTGATTTCAGTAAACAAGGCTTCGTTACGTCATAAGTGTTTCGAAATTTCAATGGTTCATGTGACTTCGGCATTTTGATACAACAATGGAGGCCTCACTTAGCCATCGGATTTGATTAAAAATATCTTCATTTGTGTTCTGAAGATGAATGAAGGTCTTACGGGTGTGGAACGACGTGAGTGTGAGTAATTAATGACAGAATGTTCTTTTTTGGGTGAACTAACCCTTTAATATCTGGTAACACTTTATTTTAATGGTCCTGAACAGACATTCTGAGTAACTTTGCAAGTTCATGTCAACTTATTCTCCTTTCCCAAACCCTAACACCTAACCCTAAACTAACAGCCAACTAACAGTCTACTAATACTCTAATGAGAGTTAGTTGGCATGTAGTTGCAAAGTTACTTTTAGTTAGTAGAGACTCTAAAGTGGACCATCAAAATAAAGTGTAACCAGTAGTTTTGATCTGAATCAGTTGATCAGTGGTGTAAAGTATTGGAGTAAATGTAATTAGTTACCGTACTTAAGTATCTTTTTGGCTACACTGTAGTTTGACTGAGATATTAGCAACTTTTACTTGACTACATTTTTTAATAAGAATATGTACTCTTTACTCCAATACATTTGTGATGAGTAATACAATTACTTGTTACATTTTGCATGGCACCTAACTTTTTCTGCAGCAGTTCATTTCTGCTACAAGAGAAGCGATATTTCCATCTACAGGGTGTTAAAGGTATTACATCATGTGTATTTTGCCCTCACTCCCCCAAACTTGTCAGCAAGGCTACTTTACATGAATAAGAGCGCATTAGCAGGTAGTTGCTGAATTGCAGGTGTTTCATATACAAGATGAGGACGTGGCTGCAGTCGCAGTCAGTGATGAGGCCGATGACGTCCAGTGCAAGTAGGCTTTGACGATTTCATTTGACTTAACATTGTTTTAATTATTCATTATTAAAGAGACCTTTTTGATGGATATTGGTTTACTTATGTCCTTTTTGGGCACTTGAGCTTAACTGAAACTTGAGTGTTTGTAGACGTTTCAAAGGCTGTTGTGCCGACCTTGATTTATTGCTATATTGAGGTGTTCAGTTTTATTTTGATTTTAGAAAATAAACTCTCCTCACAAATCAGCTGTTTCTTGTGCATCTTTGAAATACACAAGTACTGTTCAAATCAGATACTCTAAGACTTTTACTCAAGTCGTATTTGAATGGTGACTTGTTACTCGTAATGGAGTCAACTCTAACGTATCTGTACTTTTACTCAAGTATAGTTTTCAGGTACTCTTTACACCTCTGCAGTTGATCCAGTTCACAAAGCTGGTCAGAACGATTTGTTCATTCTTGAATTCAACTCAATGATTCGGTCACAATGGTTAACAGCCAAGTGTAGGGAATGTTTATAATTGAATAACTGCTTCAATTTCGGTCTGTTTCTCACACAAATCTATCCTATAATTTTACAAGACTTGGAATGTAATGCATCAGTCATATGAACCTGTTTTATGATACTTTTATGGTAATTATTTTTCATTTTTCAGCTTGACCGCCCTGTCCTCCTTCACCTTCATTATATAGAAAAGATGTGAATATTCTTGAGAAATGTTGTGTTTGTCCACAATAGAACACAGAAAAACTGTCATATACATTTGGAACAACATGAAGGTGAGTAAATAATGACAAGATTTTCATTTTTGAGAGAAGTATTATTTTAAAGATCTGTATTCATTCAAATGTTTGCTTTTATTAGGAGCTTTTACTGTCAATTGAATTAAAATGAATACATTTAAAGTTTACTGTACAACAGCATTATACAATGACCCTTATTAGAGGAATACTTCACTGTACACTAGTATTTAAATGCAAAATTAATTTGAAAGACATGTACACACAAACACACGACCATCACTATGGGCTTAGACTCTACTGTGCTGCCCGGCAACAGACAGCATGACATGGTGAATCACCGTGACGACCATCTGGGCCTCTGCTAGAGTCTTGCCAAGGCAGAGAGAGAGAGAGAGAGAGGGGAGGAAAGAGAGACACTACATTCCTTCAGTAAGAAGTCTTATTCTTACGTTCACTGTTTCTCTATCTTGGGCTCACTGAAATCACAAACTACATGAAAGATCCAGTGCTTTAGCCAGACTGAATGCATGGCTTTGCTCTAGTACAGTACAGTTTTGGGTTTGCTTTAGTACAGTAAATGAGAGATATGAACTTAAACCTCAAATCCTCAGCGCACACCCTCGTTCAGTGTTTTAGACGTGAGGCCGTGAGAGGACCAGCAGCCACCCTTTTACATAAGCATTTGTTCATACTGTATATGTCACGTCTTGTTTGATTAAAAAATGCTTTTATTGTTTACTTTATTATCTGTATTATTTACTTTTTCTTTTATTATTCAAATATAAGAGCATATTTCAGATTAGTTACCTGTTTTACAGTTTGTTTACATTTATTGATGTAGCAGATGCATTTAAATCAAGGTGGCTTACAAATGAGGCAAAACATAAAACAAATTGCTCAAGAAGTTAATGCTGGTTCTGATAGAAAGGTGTCAAAATACACAGTGCATTGCAGTTTGTTGTGTATGGGGCTGCATAGCCGCAGACCAGTCAGGGTGCCCATGCTGACCCCTGTCCACCGTTGAATGCGCCAACAGTGGGTAAGTGAGCATCAGAACTGGACCACGGAGCAATGGAAAAAGGTGGCCTGGTCTGATGAATCAAGTTTTCTTTTACATCACGTGGATGGCCGGGTGCGTCACTTACCTTGGGAACACATGGCACCAGGATGCACTATGGGAAGGAGGCAAGCCGGCAGAGGCAGTGTGATGCTTTGGGCAATGTTCTGCTGGGAAACCTTGGGTCCTGCCATCCATGTGGATGTTACATTGACACGTACAACCTACCTAAGCATTGTTGCAGACCATGTACACCCTTTCATGGAAACGGTATTCCCTGGTGGCTGTGGTCTCTTTCAGCAGGATAATGCACCCTGCTAAAGCAAAAATGGTTCAGTAATGGTTTGAGGAGCACAACAAGCCATGCCTCGACAGATCAAGGTTGTTTTGGCAGCAAAAGGGGGGACCAACACAATATTAGGAAGGTGGTCATAATGTTATGCCTGATCGGTGTGTATATAAGCTGTCTTTTAAGATAGGTGTCAGCACTTTTACTAGTGTTTTTTTTTTTTTTTGCTTTTACTTTGCTTAATTTAAAATACTTTAATTCAGAGAATTAAACCAAAACAAGTCACATGTGCATGTAAAATGATGGTTGTGGTATGTAGATGAGGTAGCTCTTCCATTATATTCAGGCGCTGAGTTAATAGTGGTGTAGCCTTTATATTTGTTTTTACGTGTGCGTAGGTCTCTATACAGTTTTCTGGTGTTTTGTCCAAAATTCTTGGGAAGAAGAAAAATGGTTGGTACTGTGTGTTTTTGTGTGCTGGGGGGAATGTACCAATCTGTCATGGCCGGTGCTTTGCAACTAAAACCGAACTGAAACATTGGCACCACCCCCACAGACCCCCACCCAGCCTTGTCTTAATTGAATAGCAGGGGAGACCAGGGGAGGCTAGGAATTGTATGCATGGAAAACTGAGGAATGTATCACTTTCATTTGCATAACAGGATTAATAGGCCTTACCTCTGCATTCAAGGGCAGCAAGAGAGATGAAAGAGGGGAAAGTCGGTTTGTCTGTGTGTGCACTGTGCGCACAAAGAACACACCTGCTTGGTGCTTATGTGTGGTCTATAAGGAGCAGTATAAATGGACATTCAGGCATACAGAGAGAGAAAGGGAAGCTCTGTATGCGCTGTCATTGTTTGATAAAATTACATTCATTTATTATTGATCATTGCTGTAGCTCTGCAGGGTCAACTGGGTCACATTACCGTACACACCACAGTGGGATCCAGCTCAGAGTTTTAGAGAGAGCCGAGTTACAGGCCATTCTAACCATCCTCTTTCCTATTTCTTTTTTATCCCTTGCTTGCTTTCTTTTTTTAGTTTCCCTGGGTGCCTAGTTTAATCTAACCATCTAGTTTTCCTGATCATTCCATTTTGTAGAAATAGTACAAGTAGTGTGCTAGGATGCTCGTCCTATCTTCCTTATTTTCAACATAAGAGCGTGCTTGGCCATTTGTAACTATGTGCAAGGCTTCCACTGTCATCCTCTTCCAGCTATTTTTAGCTGTACAAAACACCTTGTTATGCTGCTTGATTTTGCAAACTGGTATTTCTTTATATTATTTGAATTTATGGACAGAATTATAAATACACTGGTTTATTTTTACAGTTTACTGCAGTTTGTTATTCTTCTAGTTATTAACCTATAGCGGCTAATGAATTGGAAGTCTTGCCTACTCACAAAAAATAGCTTATGCTATTCTGATATGGCAGAAGTAGCAAGATTAGTATGCATACTATTCCAATATGGTAAGACTAGTATGTTATTTCAATATGGCAGAAAAGGTAAGATTAGTATGCTTTTCTGATATTGCAGCAATAGTATGATTAGTATGCTATTCCGATATGGTAGAAATTTTAAGATTAGTATGCTTTTCTGATATGGCAGAAATAGTATGATTAGTATGCTCTAATGATATAGCAGAAATGGTAAGACTACACTATTCCGATATGGCAAAAATAGTAAGATTAGAATGCTATTCTGATATGGCAGAAATGGTAAGAGTAGTATGCTTTTCTGATATGGCAGAAATAGTATGATTAGTATGCTCTAATGATATAGCAGAAATGGTAAGACTACACTATTCCGATATGGCAAAAATAGTAAGATTAGTATACTATTCTGATGTGGCAGAAATGGTAAGACTAGTATGCTATTCTGATGTGGCAGAAATGGTAAGACTAGTATGCAATTTTGATATGGCAGAAATGTTAAGACTAGTATGCTATTCTGATATGGCAGAAATGGTGAGAATAGTATGCTTTTCTGATATTGCAGCATTAGTATGATTAGTATGCTATTCTGATATGGCAGAAATGGTGAGACTAGTATTCTTTTCTGATATGGCAGAAATAGTACGATTAGTATGCTCTAATGATATAGCAGAAATGGGAAAACAACACTATTCCGATATGGCAAAAATAGTAAGATTAGTATGCTATTCTGATGTGGCAGAAATGGTAAGACTAATATGCTTTTCTGATATGGCAGAAATGTTAAGACTAGTATGCTATTCCGATATGGCAGAAATGGTGAGACTAGTATGCTTTTCTGATATTGCAGCAATAGTATGATTAGTATGCTATTCTGATATGGCAGAAATGGTAAGACTAGTATGCTATTCCGATATGGCAGAAATGGTAAGACTAGTATGCTATTCCGATATGGCAGAAATGGTGAGACTAGTATGCTTTTCTGATATTGCAGCAATAGTATGATTAGTATGCTCTTCTGATATGGCAGAAATGGTAAGACTAGTATGCTTTTCTGATATTGCAGCAATAGTATAATTAGTATGCTATTCCGATATGGCAGAAATGGTAAGATTAGTATGCTCTTCTGATATGGCAGAAATAGTACGATTAGTATGCTGTTCTGATATGACAGAAATGGTAAGATTACGCTATTCTGATATGGCAGAAATAGAGTAACATGCTAGTATGCTATTCCGATATGGAAGAAATGGTAAGATTAGTATGCTCTTCTGATATGGCAGAAATAGTACGATTAGTATGCTGTTCTGATATGACAGAAATGGTAAGATTACGCTATTCTGATATGGCAGAAATAGAGTAACATGCTAGTATGCTATTCCGATATGGAAGAAATGGTAAGATTAGTATGCTATTCTGATATGGCAAAAAAGGTGAAGCTAGTATGCTTTTCTGATATTGCAGAAGTAGTAAGATTAGTATGCTATTCCAATATGGCAGAAATGGTAAGACTAGTATGCTTTTCCGATATGGCAGAAATTATAAGATTAGTATGCTATTCCGATATGGCAAAAAAAGAGTAGCATTACAGTAGGGCAGAAATAGTAAGATTAGTATGCAAGTATGCTATTCTGAATTTTGTCCTAGCCATCTAGTAGTGTTCTTTTCAAAACTTCAAACAAAGTGTGTGTGCTTCCCACTATACAGTATTGAACGTCTGTTAATGCACAGTGTGGCTGAGAACATGAGCACCACAGCCAGTGTGGGCAGATCTTAGAGTTCAAAGTGATGAAAGATATGATTTGATGACTAATATCGCCCAGATGTGGGGTTGATTATGGGAATCTAACCATGAGAGACAAACAGTCCTCGTATACGTGCAGCACTCCACTGCATTGAAATTCAATCACTTTAATTTGGTTTAGACTGATCAGCCCTCCGTGTTCTTCTCATTCACTAGGGTAATTGAGTTCTGACTCTGCTTAAGTGGGCCGAAGTGGACCAGTACATGACAGAAGTGATATGCCAATTTGACACAGTTTTCCAGAGCTGCAGTGGGAAAGTCCTTGTGGAAGGATGTGGTCTTGATATTGTTTTAAAAAGCCTATCATTTTATCTGCTGTGTTTGCAAATGTGGTTTAAACAGAGCCAATAATGAGTTTTTAAAATAGGGGATATATTGGGATTTCTGTGTTGATTAAGAAATGTTTTTCATGCTTATTTTTTCAGGGTTCCTTAAAACTGTTCCTCCTACAGGTGCTTAAATACTTCAAGCTGTTAATTTTGTTCTTTCCCATTTCTCACTTTCATTAGTTTTCTTTTCTTCTCCCTCTTGTTTCATGTTAGTTTAAAGCTACAGTGGGAACACACAAGTCTCCAACCTGCAAATGTTGAAGGAAGCTTGTTAAAACCTTATTTGCTTATTTACCTCCTAACTGTTCCACTTTTTCTCTCCCTCTCCTTTCTCATTCCCTCATCTCCCATAAGTTTCTTTCCTTATTCTCCTTTTTGCTTTGAGCTCTTTAAATATAAACAGACCAAGTTATTTATTATTATCAGTCATCTACTCATGCTGATGCCTGAAAAGTTTTGGAAGTTAAAGCAAAGGGTTTGATTCCCAGGGAACGCAAGAACTGATAAAAAATATATGCAAATTGAATGCAATGTAAGTCGCTTTGGATAAAAGTTTGCAAAATGAATAAATGCAAATATCTCCTTAAAGGGATAGTTCACCAAAAAATGAAAAGTCATCATTTACTCACTCTCAGTCTCAGTGTTGAGTCTCACTGACAGTCAATGTTGGTGGACCCCAACATTTTTCAAAATATTTCTGCAGACAAAGGTGGATTAGGTACTTTAATTGTATCCCTTTAAATAAGAATATTTCTGATTAAATGTGAACTCAGTAATGTTTTGTTTCTGTTTCGCTTGCCTACTTGGCAGTTTTCTTGAACTAATGCTGGCACCTTGTTGATTTGATGTAAAGCAGAATGTTTCTAGTTATCGGTACCATGGTAGAGTATTCACAGCCAGCCATGATTAATTTATTCTGCGAGCAAATGTGTCCAGTAACAGGGTTGTTACCGAGATAAACTGAGTAAAGTGCCCCCATGAGGCGATCTGTTCCATGTAAAATAAAACAGTTTTGACTTTAGTCTTCATCTCATGTGAGTGAACATGAGTTTAAACACATTTTTCAAAAATACAATTTATTTATTTATGTGTAAAACACTTTTAATGTGGGAAAAATTACTGAGTGCACCTTTTAAAACTTTGGTTCCTTTCTCTGGCAGGCAAAATAATTTTAAAACATGGCATTCATAAACCGGATACAGATTGAATTTAAGCAAAGCACTTAGTGAAGTGAAACTCAAATAAAGTGAAATAAATAATGTCCTCATTCTCATGTTGTACCTGTATGACTTTCTTCCATGTCAATGTTTGCATGTTTTTGTCTGTGCATTGTAAATCAATAACTTTCATTATATGGAGGGAAAAAACTTTCAAAATTCCTTCTTTTGAGTTCCACAGTTTTTGATCAATATTAGGTTGAGTAAATGATGACAGAATAATCATTTTTAACTCCATGTCATACTGTATGTGCGCTTTAGATGAAAGCATCGACCAAATGACAAAACACTATTTTATTCAAATAAAGAAACCGCTTTAAACTGGTAGTTTCAGGTTTACTCAAATGTGTTGCATGAACTTTCTCAGCACTGTAATTATCCAGGATTGCCATTGGTCCTGTCTTGGGTAAACTCAAGGTACCTCCTATAAATACTATAAATGTCATTTTATTTCTTGTGGGTATCCTTTATCTGTAAACAACATGTCTAAGCATGTAATGTAAAAAGATGACAACTTCATAGCCTAGCTAAGAAAACATCTCAGGCTTGTTTCACCCGCAGCCTTGTTAATGGATTGGTGTGTTGATTTGGGCTCTGTAGAGAAACACACACAATTCACAGACAATTCTGCACTACAGTTCCCGTCTTTTCTGTCATATCATGTTTCTTTTAGCTATAGCATCTGGCCAGGATTATTTCATTGCAGCTCTCGGCTCTCTCTCTCTCCACACACACACACACACTTTTTCCCTTAGGTTACATCATAGTCATGACCTCATTGCCTTAGTGTTGTAGTCTAAACACAGTGAAGGTAGTGTTGCCATAACAGCGTCCATGTGTGTGTGTGCTCATTCTGAACACTTTGTTTAAGGTAATACAGGCAATTTTCACATAAAGACGTGGTCAGCTCTGCTCAGGAACAAATTCACTTCCCTGGAGCAAATTGGAGGTAGAAAACGTTTGGAGGAAGAAGACGTTTGCTTCTCTCATTTTAATCCCACAATCCCTCACTGCCGGCCAGTGTAAGGTCTCTCACGTCACCTGCGTTTAGTCAAGTGCTGCAGTGATGTAAACCATGTGCTGCCACCTGTTGCAGATTTATTAAAAGATTGGACTTGTATTTAAGTTTAGTCCTCCATCTGTCGTTCCACTCTACTTTCAAAGCCTCTTGTTCCAGATCTGCCAGACCAGGGCATTATAGCACAGTTTCCTGAGTTACAGGGAAGTTGTGTTTGGCCGCACAGTCTTGTCATGTCAGTATGGTCTGACTGGAGATGACATGAGAGAGTGACACTAACCTGGTCAAATGAGCAGCCATTAATGATTGCAGAAGTGTGTGTGTGGATTTGTATGAGCTATAATCTTTGCCAACCATAGGCATATGGCAAAAACACATTTTTGGTTCTGGCCAAAATATGTTTCAAATATATGCTAGATATATACAAAGTTCTGTCATGAAACTCAGGCTGATCCTGAGTCTTTAACTCAATCTGTTTGCAATCACATCATTCTCTTTAGAGCACAGCTGATTGGTTCTTGCTGTATCAGTAGCCAATGAGCTTGCTGAAACCTGCCAGAAACCCTCCACCTTCCCAGCTCCTGTATTTGCTTCGGGCAATTCGTGTTCGCTATGTTGTACAGCAGCAGCATGTCTTACTTGCTCACAGCAGCGTGTTGTGTATGTATTGGCAGTAGCAAGTCCTGTACTTGCTCTGCAGCAGCAGCAGCATAGCAGATATATTCCATCAAGACCAAACATATCAGTACTGTCATGCCAAACACTCTGAGAGTTTTCATGACAGAAATATTGTAAACACTGCTTCAAATGGAAAATAAATTTCATTGATAGGTTCAAATGTCAAAATGTATAACAAAATGTACTTCTAGGGCAATTAAATATATTTACAATTTTACAATCATTTTGGGTAAATGCAAATATAAATATATTTAGATTGACAATATATAACAATGGCCCTAAAATAGAAGTTTAAGTATAAATATAACTTATGTAA
>RJVU01071502.1:4932853-4950599 GCA_003731715.1 Anabarilius grahami
CTCTTAAAATTCATCAGTGGAAAGAAAGAAAAAGAAGAAGAGGAACAAGAGGAGGAGGAAGCCGAGCAAGAGAAACGAATAAGAAGTGTTGTAACTTTAAATCTGTTTTGAAATAAGTTGTTTTTCAAATAAAGGTTTCCAAGTCATATCAGATTGTTTGTGGGTTTTTTTTTATTTTCATATTATTTTTTAATTACCCTGTAACTACATGAAATAAGAGTGTAACAAGCTCCACTCTAATTTACGGCCCGTAATGTCATATTTACCCTGTAACTACATGAAATAAGAGGGTAACAAGCTCCACTTTAATTTACGGCCCGTAATTTCCCCATGTATTAAAAAAGATTGCAATAGTTCTTTCTACTTGCCTTGGAACAACTTAATCAGTGCACTTTCTTGACAAAATTGCTCCCAAATGTAAGATTGTTGTCTATCATAACAGTATAAGTACCCCTTAATTCTAAAATACTTACAGAATAATTAAGTTGTCATTTTCCTGATTGTTACCCCTTTATTCCCAAGACTTTACATATTGTTCCCCTATACTTACACATACTTACTGTAGGTACACTATAATTATCGAAAGTTACACTGTAAATTCGTTGTAATTACGCAGTACTTTCCGGGCCGTAATCTAAAGCGTTACCAAAATGATTATCGTATCAACCAAAAAAAATTCCTATTAGTGCATTTTATGGTTTAATGATCAAATGAATGATTTAATGTAGCCTTATTTGTAGCTGTGATGTCCAGTCTTGAGCTTTTAGCCTGTTCAGTGGGCTGGTATTATAACTTCAAGAGTCATTTCAAGTGAGTTATGTGTTGTTGTTGAAGTTTTGAAACTGTAGATTTCAAGCTACAAGCTAAAGCTACTCATATGTTGAACTACCCTTTTGACCAGTAGTTAAAAAGTACAGTGACAATATTACACTTGAACAGATACATTTGAGTAGCGCAAACTGAGTGTTGCTACTTTGTTGAGTTGGATGCGGGGATGTTTTTCTGACTGTTTTTCAGAACATTGACAAAGTATTCAGGAAACCTATTTGTAAACTTTCTGTAATTTCGTTCGGTGATCTTAGTGCCACAGAAATGACACATTTCTCCTTTCATAGCTTTAGCTTCAACAGTGTTCACTTTTTTGTGCTTAATTGTATTGAATGTGCACTTGTAGTGTACTTCAAATCTTATATATCTTAGAGTATTCCAAAAAGCTGTACAGATAATACAGTATACTGTAATAAGTTTTAAATACACTTTTTTAAAAGTGCACTGTCATTATTGTCAAATTAAAAGTTTAACCTTAAAGTATTATTATAAATTATTGTTTACTTTATTACTTTAAAGTAATAAAACATTATATTCAGTTTGCATGTATAATCTTTTAAAATATATTATTTCCACAAGTACTCTTTTAAAAGCATTCTAAAGTGTTTATTTTTTATTTTTTCACAAGTGTTAGCATTTGCCTCAGTAGCAGCAGCCATGTTTTTGCTGTTTGTGTTGTTTTCAAACTCTGTTCCTCTCTACTTTCTATCATCAGCTAATCATGTTACTGATATTGAACATTTGTTTAGTAAGCACTTGTTGACTATTACCATCTGTAAAAATCCAGCCTGATTAGCTGAGCTGGTGGGGATAAGGTCGACCTGGTTAAAACTGGTAGACCACATTGGCTAATCTAGTTGAGCTGGTTAACTTGACTACTTTAGGTTGCTCTGACCTGGTTTCTCCAGCAGGGGTGATCATATTCTCCTTCCAAAGAAAGTCTGTATAACCTCTTGCTCTGTGGCCTCGTGTTGTGGCAAGGCCCAGTTTTAGCGACACATTCTTGGAAGATATGAATTTAGATTTACACTAAATTGATGCACTAAGGGAGTCCATGACCATATTAAACCCAATAAATCAAACATGAAAATATGATACTGATGTCCTCACAGCTTCCTTGGAGGGACTGACCATTGGTACGATGAAATCACTGCAGTGTTTTGTGAACCTTGAACCTGTGAGTCACACAGACACAAACATCCTGATAGCTGTATTGTAGGTTACACTACTAGGCCAGATATGCCATTGAGCAGGTGGCTTGTTTGTCAAGGGTGTGTGTATGTGTGCGTGTGTGTAAAATGATTCATGCTGACTCAAAGTTTGTGTGTTTGAGCAGCAGACAGAGCGGCTGGCATCTTGAGGAGGTTTATCAGAAAGCGTTCTGTGTACCTACTGAATTAACCCTGAGTCACAAAGCAGGCTGGGATTGAGACAGAGCCATAAAAGAGCCATCTGATAAGCTTTAATGAAATAGAGACTGCATGGCCTCAGGAAAACTGCACCTCAAGACAAGACGGCCTGCTCCACACATACAGCTGAGTGGAGAGACTGACACAAAGAGGGCCAGCTATAAATCAGTCATAATGAGCACTGGTGGTCACCATGTGTAAATACTTAGATGCATACACATTTTGTGGATCTGATGTTTTAACATAATTTTAACCTCCAGTTCAGTTTGGGGGCAAACATCCTCCATGTTTGGAGATGCAGGAACCCCAAGTTTAAATATAAATATAATACATTTTCACATGCTACAATCTCTGATTGGTATGGAAGCTTGTTTTCGAAACTAAATAAAAAATAAAAAAGGTAATTACAACTTTGTTCCTCACAATTCTGACTACTTTTCTCCGAATTGCGAGATATAAACTCACAATTGCGAGATATAAACTTGAGGAGTAATAAAGTCCAATTCTGAGGAAAAAAAGAATTGCGAGTTTGTATCTCACAATTCTGACTTTATAACTTGCAATTGCGTGTTATAAAGTCAGAATTGCGAGATATAATCTCACAATTCAGAAAAAAAATCTGAATTGCGACATATAAACATTTTATATTCTCACACAATACTGAATTTGTAACCCGCAATTCTGACTTTATCCCCTGGTTTCACAGACAAGGCTTAAGCTAGTCCTAAACTTAAATGCATGTTTGAGCTGTTTTAACTTCAATTCAATTCAATTCACATTTATTTGTATAGCGCTTTTCATGATACATATCATTTCAAAGCAGCTTTACAGAGAATGCATGCATGTTTAACTGAAAGCAACTTGCACTGACATATCTCAAAATATGTCAGAGGGAGCCATTGTTTTGTCTGAAGATGCACACCAGAAATGTTTTTTTTTTCTTTTCTAGTGTACATTTATAAAAGCTACTTAAATATCCAAATTGAACCAAGGCTTAATCCTGGCTAAGGCTAAACCCTGTCTGTGAAACCGGGCCTATAACTCACAATTCTGATTTATAACTTGCAATTGTGACATTTTTTATAATATTTAACAATATTACTGATGAGATCCCTTATTAATTTACGATGGTTGAACATGGTAAATTATTTTGGCAGAAACTGTGGTTACAACAGTACATTTTAAGGGCGCCGCAACTTTTATCAGGTTACAGTCATAGTATTTGTATTTCTTCAGTTCCTGAGTATTTGCAGTCATTAATGATCAGAGCATAACCACCAAGTTTAAAGCATGATTCATTCACTGCGAATTGAACACTTACACACGCAATTCTCTTTTATTCTCTCCAGTTATGGTTGTGCAATCCTAAAGAATATGACTTAAGATTTCCATTACACTGAGTGAAACCCATTTTCATTTTCTACTTTTCCAAAATTCATCAGACCGCACAGTTTTGAGCAACATAAATAAACAATTGTTGTCAGTGATTCCGAAACAAAGCATCAGATTTAAACATAAAAAGGGATTGCCAAATCTAGTTTCTTATCATTCACACACTCCTTTCCTACAAAGGGTGGTTCATTTTCTTGTCTAGAGATTATGTGAATTATCATTCCATTTTTAACCGCTCTTAAGACATTTATTTCTCATTATTTCCAATGGAAAAATTAGATTTAACAGGAAATGTCTCAAATTTGTAACTGTGTACATCTCTCTCTCTCTTTTTGGCCCTTATGGATCTGTTTACTGCATAGTATATACTGTATGCTGCCTGCCTAAATTAAACAAAAAAGTATGTGTAAATAGAATAGTATGCAATATAGCATGCTATACTGACCGCATTATGTTATGTATTATTTTGTACTTTTTAATCCAAGTTTGTGTGAAAATAAAATATCATACTTTTTGGCAGTCTGATCAAATCAAGAAAGTTAAAAATAGTAGATATGTTTTGTGGCTCATTTGACCTGTGGGAAATGAGAGGTCAAGTTGAGCACATTGTGGGATACGGTACCCTGTAAGCAATATGTACTGTGTCGGAGGAGTTTTATCATGGCTCCTTGAATGAAATGTCCACAGTAATAACGAACTACATAGACTTCTGTGTGCAGTCAGTGATATTAACTTAGGAGATAAAGATATATCCAAATAATAAGATGTACTTAACTAAAGATGTTAAGAATGTGATGAACTTGAGGAAGATTGCTTTCAAGAAGGATACAAAACAAATAAAGTGTCTAGAAAAACGGTTAAAGGAGAAAATATGAGAGGCGAAGATCGCACATAGGTCAAAACTGGAAAAGGCTTTTAAAAGTAATCGTGCGAAACAGGTATGGGATGCCATGAAGGGAATGACTGGATTATCAACCACACAGAAGTCATTAGTAGTAGATAATGAGATTGAGTTTGCAAATCAACTGAATAAATTCTTCTTCAGGTTTGATAAAGGGAATATTTTAGATCAGAGTATGAGTATTATTAATTCGGTTGTACTAGAGTGGTCAGATAATCTTAGCGCGTTCATTTTGAAACATTTTGCAGATGTGCTTGCTCCTGAGTAGGCAGCCTATTTTTCATAGTTCCATAGATACTCACATTATCCCTCAAATGTGGAAGACTTCTCATGTAATACCTCTTCCAAAGAAAGTAGGAGCAGAGGAATTAGGTGATTTTCGACCCAGCCTTTACTCCTATTATTATGAAATCTTTAGAGAAAATTGTGGTAAAACTGCTTTTGAAGTCAGTAGAGGGTTAATTAGATACTTATCAGTTTGCATATAAGCAAAATCATAGTACGGAAGATGCAGTGGTAACATTGTTACATCTGATCCTGAAACATCTGGATAAGCCTAAAACAATAGCTCAGGCCCATTTATTTTTGGACTTTAACCCCGGCATTCAATACAATACAACCAGAGCTTCTGTCGACAAAAATGTTTCAAATGAAAGTCACTCCTTACCTGATTCATTGGTACTACTCATTTTTGATAGGTAGAACACAGATAATTAGAGTCAATCAAAAATATTCAAATCCCATTGTCACTTATTCAGGAGCGCCTCAAGGTTGTGCAAGTTCACCTTTCCTTTTTACTTTGTATACAGATGATCGTAAAACTGGAAGTGTAAACACACACCGGTGAAGTGAATAACACTGATTATCTCTTCATCACGGCACCTGTTAGTGGGTGGGATATATTAGGCAGCAAGTGAACATTTTGTCCTCAAAGTTGATGTGTTGGAAGCAGGGAAAATGGGCAAGTGTAAGGATTTAAGCGAGTTTGACAAGGGCCAAATTGTGATGGCTAGACGACTGGGTCAGAGCATCTCCAAAACTGCAGCTCTTGTGGGGTGTTCCCGGTCTGCAGTGGTCAGTATCTATCAAAAGTGGTCCAAGGAAGGAACAGTGAATCGACGTCAGGGTCATGGGCAGCCAAGGCTCATTGATGCACGTAGGGAGCGAAGGCTGACCCGTGTGGTCCGATCCAACAGACGAGCTACTGTAGCTCAAATTGCTCAATAAGTTTTTGCTGGTTCTGATAGAAAGGTGTCAGAATAAACAGTGCATCAAGGTTGTTGTGTATGGGGCTGCATAGCCACAGACCAGTCAGGGTGCCCATGCTGACCCCTGTCCACCGTCAAAAGTGCCAACAGTGGGCACGTGCATCAGAACTGGACCACGGAGCAATGGAAGAAGGTGGCCTGGTTTGATGAATCACATTTTCTTTTACATCATGTGGATGGCCGGGTGCGTGTGCGTCACTTACCTGGGGAACACATGGCACCAGGATGCACTATGGGAAGAAGGCAAGTCGGCAGAGGCAGTGTGATGCTTTGGGCAATGTTCTGCCGGGAAACCTTGGGTCCTGCCATGTGGATGTTACTTTGACACGTACTACTTACCTAAGCTTTGCAAAAATGGTTCAGGAATGGTTTGAGGAGCACAACATCGAGTTTGAGGTGTTGACTTGGCCTCCAAATTCCCCAGATCTCAATCCGATTGAGCATCTGTATGATGTGCTGAACAAACAAGTCTGATCCATGGATCCTCACTTCACAACTTACAGGACTTAAAGGATCTTCTGCTAACATCTTGGTGCCAGATACCACAGCACACCTTCAGGGGTCTAGTGGAGTCCATGCCTTGATGGGTCAGGGCTGTTTTGGCAGCAAAAGTGGAGCAACACAATATTAGGAAGGTGGTCATAATGTTATTCCTGATCAGTGTATATTGAAGTTCTCAGATGATATTGTGCTGTTGTCTGTATTGGGGATTGAAGATGATTCCAGTATGTATCAGTGTTGTATAAATAGACTAGTGGAGTGGTGTGAGAGGAGTTCACTTGTTATAAATGAAAAGACAAAGGAAATTATCTTGGGTCTTCCAGAATACACTCATCAAACACAAGTGACAATACATAATACACTGATTGAAAAAGTGTTATCTTATAAATACTTGGGTGTCTATGTGGACGCTGCTTTATCATGGAGTGCACATATAGATTATGTTTGCTGTAAAGTACAACAGTGTATTTACTTTCTTAGGAGATTAAGGTCCTTTGGAGCAAACAAACAGATCTTGCTCTTGTTTTTTTTAATCTGTAATACAGAGTGTTGTACAAAATGAATTATTTGTGCATGGTACAGCTGTCTTTCTGTTCAACTCAAAGCTCAACTGGCTAGATTGATATCTAGATTGTGGGCCAAATGCTTGAGCCAAGTTTAATAAGTTGTACATGAAAACATTTTTTGTTCCTGACAGGTAAAATTATGTCAGACCCTTCCCAATGTAGCGTGCTAGTTGTATATAAACACAAGAAGATAATTCTCAAATTAGTCTTTACTTGATAATCCAATGGGAGAGTACAGAATCCAGGCAAGAACACAACACAACATACTCAGAACATACGAGACCCAACAATGAACTAAAGGAAGACAAGAACTTAAATACACAGACGATTAACTCAAATGACAAACAGCTGTGATGATTAGTGCAGTGTCCATAGTGACTGACGAGTGGCGGGAACACAGAACAAAGGAGCACATGTGATGAATGAAAATCAAAACAAACAGAGCATGACGGTGACCGTAACACCCATATTCTATATGAGGAATATGAACTTTTGCCATCAAACAGAAGACTTAGAGTACCTTATGCTAGAATTAACAGATTATGGAAATCTTTTGTTCATCAGTTGGTAAAATTGATAAATCAGAATTGGGGGTCTAAGTAGGCCTCAGGATTCTGAAGAATGGATGGGACTTAAGTGTTGCACTGCAGCTGGATGCGTTTTTTTTTCTCTCTCTCTCTCTTAATTGGTGTCTATTGTAGTGTCTTAATATTTGATGTGGATTTGTATAGATGTGAATTAATGGGAGACAGTAAATGCTGTGGGACACGAGATAAATTTTGGAAGAAATTCCAACTATAAAGTAAAATTGAATAGTGTTTTGCATACAGTTCACAATATAAGTAATGTATAGTATATAAATGGTACTAGTAGTAAGGCAGTATGCTATTCCCGACCATAGCCACTCTCTCTCTCGCAGCTGGTGGATCTGTTTGGAGGCAGACGGTTGCCATGGTGCGGTTGCCATGCGGCTGGTGTCTGACTCAGACAGGCCCACACACTGTCAGTAGGAGGACAAGAGGTGAATCACTATGCTGGACGTGTGTGAGTGCGTGTGTGATGGAGGCCACCATGCTGTTCACAGCTCCATCTGTACAACACTTACACTGTTTCTGATCAATCCTGCCATATTCTTATATCTATATTGTACCGTTGTGTAATATCTGTCCCCCGTCAGCATAACACTAAAGGTCTAGCAAGCCTATTAGTGGATTTTGGCAGGGAATTCATTAGCTGAACATATTTTTGGCCATTTATACTGACTAGTAGTGTGAAGTTTTACTGTATTGTGAATCATTGTTAAGTTTTTGTGGTAAAGCGATATATAGTGCTGACACTGTTCAGTAAAGTTGAGTTTACGAGGTTAAGAGCTGTAAAGTTCACGTTATGGGTTTTAACAGCAGAAACATAATATTCACTTTCCTTGTACTACTGGAAATAGAGCTAGTACTGGAATAGATAAAGTTAATGACACTGAATGTCAAGAATGTCAGTCACATTCCACAGATAAGATACACTTTGTCCCTTGACTTAAAAAAAAAGCATTATAAATTTTTTTTTTGATAACTTAGATATGTTAAATAAACATACATGTCAGTTCCCTTTTATACATGCCTTTTATCCAGTTTTATTTGAGAGTTCTTCAGAAGCATAGGGAAACACATTCCCGTTCAGTCCTGATTTCTTCGAGGGGAGGGTCTATGGGTGGGGTATGGGCTTTTTCAGATCTTTTGATCTAATGATGAAATAAGCTTAAGCAAATTACTTATGAACGTGAAAAGAAACGACGGAAAAGACACAGGGCCCTATTTGAATGATCTTAGCACATGGTCTAAAGCGCACGGTGCAAGTGGACTTAGGGCGTGTCCGAATCCACTTTTGCTAGTTTAACGACGGGAAAAATGGTCTAAAAGCGCCCGCTGCATGGTCTAAAAGGGTTGTCCCTATTCTCTTAATGAGTAATGGGTGTGTTTTGGGCGTAACGTGCAATAAACCAATTGAAGTCTCATCTCCCATTCCCTTTAAAAGCCAGTTGCGCTTGCACCTTGGCGGATTCGCTATTTACATGGTGGAATTTGCAAGCGGATAAACTGAACGCTTCTCTAGCAAGGAAACGGATCTTCTCTTGCGCGAAATTAAAGCGCACTAGCAGACCATCTACGGGACAAGCCGGATTCCACCAGTCAAGTCAAGTCAAGTCAAATTTATTTATATAGCGCTTTTTACAATTGGTAATTGTTTCAAAGCAGCTTTACATATTAGAAGCACAGAAAAAAGATAGGTGGTTAAAAATAAGCTGTACAAGCAAGCGTGGTAATATGTAACATATACAAGATGGTGCTACATTAAGCCANAGGTACAGACACAGTCTCTGTTTTTTTTTAAGTGCATAAAGCATTTTTATCTTTATGCACACAATAATCTTTTGCATTGTAATCCTTTTATTTTTTATATTTGGCATGTTTGTGCGTGCATCCCTGTGTGTAATAAGCAGAGTGTACGCACATTGTGCACCCGCCTATAGGTGCATATTACTAATATTACATGCTCTTTAAATAACAAAAAATATTGCGCCATTGACCTTAGACCTGGATTCAGTAGGTCAATGGTGCAGTCTATTTCAGTTGCCTCAAAATAGCAATGCGCCAACAATGCACCTGAACACACCTTGTTTTCAGACCAGCACGCCCATGGGCGCACAAATAGATGCAAATGCATTTGCTATTTAAAAAACATGGCACAGGATGTGAAAATGAAAACTGTGTTGGGCTGAAACTAGCAAAAACCCCTTGCATCACGCCTGGCGTATGTATGATAGAGCTGGGTGTATGATGGGCCCACAGAGAGCAGCAGCTTTCGTTTCTACTCTGATAGCCGCAAGACCGCATATTTGACCACATGAGCGTCTACACTATGAAAGCAATCCGGTCAAATGCGTTTTCAACTACCTCTGGAAGTGGTCGAAAGTGGACAAGCTCAAAACTTTTTAGACCCTGTTTACACTTGTATTTAGCGCCATCCACTTGTGATCCGATCGACAAAAATGCATCGTAATACCAGGTGTAAACAGGGTGATAGGTAGATATTGGGTTGACTGCTTTCATGAAGATCTAAGATCTAACACTGTTACTCAAGTTATTGTAAGAAAATTGGTATTTAATGCTTATTGGTAAAAAAATAAAATAAAAACAATTTTGAAGGCTGGCAATCAACATTTTTTTAAGGTAAGCAGCTCCTTTTTATTGACCTTTTGTTGAAAAAAAGAGTTTCAGGCTCTATTTCGAACACTATTCATAGTAAGTGCCATTAACACAACTTCAGCTCCTCCAACTATCCAAACCATTTAGGTCTTTTAGTGTAAATACTCATACTATGGCAGTCTGTCTCTAAAGTTTATCAGCTAATATGTGGTTGTAAGAGTAATGAATAAGTTGGCTGTCTAAATCCTCTGTATGGCATGCTAAAATGTTGGAGGAGAGACCATCTGTCTGCTCTGTTTATTTTGATACTCCTTCATGCTGTAAGATTGAGTCAGTCTCACGTAGGATGGAAAGAATGGAAAGGAGGAGTGTCACTACTGAACTGATCGTAACTCACTGTGGAGGTGCACCTGCAGGGTCTGTGTGTAAAATTGTTGACTCATGGGTAAAACATCTAGTCTACGCTGGTTATGATGCATAAGCGCTTCCACACTGACATACCAAAGAAAGGCGTCAATTTTGGAAGACCATCAGCTGTTGCTTTGGATTTTGGGATTTTCTGCTGAATCCCACCCCTCTGGTTCATGAAGTGATATATTAAGTGTTCCAAATTCTTTCTCGGGATGTAGATTTGTCCAAGGATGATTTCATGTGCTCTTGGATGAACTAGTAGATTGAATTATGCACTCACTGTCTTGTGTAGTGTTAAAGTAGGGTGACCAAATGTCCTAATTTTTTATTTTTTTAATTAATGAGATAATATGCTGATTTGGTGCACAAAAGGGCTTTTCACACTTAAAATAGTTAACCCTGTTTCATTCTAAACCCTTAACAATTAATCCTGGGTTTTCATAAACTGACATTTCACACTGTACATTTAAACCTGAATTAACGTTCCTATTTGCATATTTGTGGTGTCAAAGATTGGATGCATCCCCGTATTGCCGACTGTACTATCGAGTTAATGAGCCACGTTCTGACGTAGAACCTGGAAGCGCTAAATGTGAACAGCGATCACATGAACTATTTTCAGGATGTCTTTAGTACCTTTCTGGACCTTTAAAGTGGTGGATAAATTGCTGTCTATTGAGGAGTCAGATACCTCTCGGATTTTATCAAAAATATCTTAATTTGTGTTCCGAAGATGAACAAAGGTCTTACCGGCTTGGAATGACATGAGGGTGAGTAATTAATGACAGAATTTTAATTTTTAGGTGAACTAACCCTTTAACAAGAAGCCTCTGTAACCCACATGCTATTGGAAGAGGATGTACAGTGGTTTGCTTGATTTGTGGTCTTCTCTTTTGGAGCTGTGGGATGGACACTGTTATCAAGCTTTTAGCATTAGAAATTACCGTAAATTATGAAAGCAGCACTGGCCAGACGTTGAGCAGACATAACAAGGTCTGGATGGTTGAAACTGTTTACATTCTCATCCCAAACAGGATGCACTGGTGTCCTCGCTCTTTCCATCTCTCTTTCTCTCCCTGTGTTTGCTTGACAGCAAGTCAAGACTTTGTTGCAATATAATCTATTCAACTCTTTAACATAAGTACCACATTCCAGCGTTTAAGCTTGAAAATGACACATACGCTTAATATATGTAACTTAGTGCTATGTTGTAAGAGCACATGTCATGGAAATATATGGAAAACATATTACTAATCCAGCAGCAGCACAGAAAGCTGAAAACACATTGTAATCTGAGCGTTTTCTCTGTCTTTATGGATTAATTGAGTACCAACAGACCAAAGAAACACACAAGAACTACCTAAGAGGTCAACAGACAAACAATATGTTTTGTGAAAAGTGCTATGTAAATGAAGATGACATACAAGGCCTCTTTCTATCTTGCTTTGAATGGATGGATTTCGACCTTCCTCTCTGCTCTGTTTATCCTAACATATAAAGCTCAGATATCCTCGTACGCTTATGGCTTTTCACCCTTGTATTTCTCCATTCCCTTTCCCTCTTATCTCAACCCCCAGTGCTCTCTTTCCACACTTTTCTCCATCACCTGACTTTCCCCTCCTCCTCCCTCTCTCTGCCTGTCCCGTCCTTTCCGTTCCATCATCCAGTGTCTTCCCATAGCTCCAGTTACATTAATCCACGGTGACGTCCGTGTTCAGCAGGAGCCCCAGATGCCTGAGAGCTGCACTTGAGCTCTAGAGCTCTTCATTGGGCTCCAGTCTCTCCTCCTCCTGCCCCCCTCAAAACACATCCGGCCACAGGACACAAATAACTACATGCAGCTCTCAGTAATGATACATAGTGGACCCAAAGCTGGAATTACAGCATGGGGGGAAATTGCTCTCTCTGCTCCCCTGCTGGGCCTGTCTCTCCGAGTGAGGAGTAGCTCGGAAATCTGAGATAGAGAGAAGCAGGGGAAAACAGAGAAACAAACAGATTATCACCACTCCTCTTCATCGACCCTCCACATCTCCCCTACTAGATATTTCTTGGCCCACAGAGGAGATTTTGCACACAAAACAACATTCACATGCAGATTTGAGCAGTTAAGTCAAGGCCAACAAACAAACTCAGTGTTTTGCTCAGGTTGATGACTTATGCCACACATGGACATTACATTTACACAACACGGTAGATTTCCACAATTCTCTTTCAGATGTTCACACTGGAAAAAAGAAATGTTAAGGAAAAATAAGAAAAGGCAAAGACTATAGATATAGAAAGACGGTTCACTCCTTATGAATGGGAGAAACAGCAACGCGCAATATGGCGGATATATGGCCCGCCTTCTAAGTAAAAGAGCCAATCACTGATTGGTAAAGTCATTGCGTCACTGCAGCTGCCGTTAGAAGCTCCGGTTCCCATAGAAACCTAACTGCGATCACACCGCCGTCGGCGAGAGCGTCAAAGTTAATGACAAGTTGTGGCAACCAATCAGAATGTAGAGGTCCTCGCTTGAGAGGATTCCGATTGGTTGCCACAACTTGTCATTAACTTTGACGCTCTCGCCGACGGCAAAGAGCAGAGTAAACTGTAGTCTTAAAAGCTATTTAAGACTACAGTTTACTCTCATGCACATTATTTTCCATTCTATATTTAATTCTACAGTATACATCTTTTTTTTTTTTATATTTTATTCTTATATTTTTATTGTTTACTTTTATTTAATTCCTTCATAGCTATAGTTATGTATATTCTCATCTGTGTTGTATTCTTTAATAATTGCACTGTCCATGGAGCGGACCTGACTCTCATTTCACTGCTGGTTATATATGCTCTATATAATTGTGCATGTGACAAATAAAACTCTTGAATCTTGAATCTTAACTGAACCGCGTCATAGCTCATAGCTCATTACCATAAAGTTGACCTTAAGGGCCCGATATACTTCAAACGAAATCGAAGAACGAACTGATGTGACGTCATTTCGAACAAAATCAGGCCAAAACAAAGTTCGTTTTGTGTTCTTTTTGGAAGTTCGAAATGGCTTGCCAAAGCGAACTTTCAGAAAAAGTTTGCTTCAGGTGCAAAACACCTTCATGCCACCATTGGTCAGTGACGATAAAGTAACAGGTGTCACTGAGGCTCCGCCTTCTTTCACGTGAAAGTCTTCTCTGACTCATTTGATCTGTTGAGTTCGTTGAGGTAAGAGCTCCGCGGCTGAAAACATGAACACACTGGATAGCCGCTTTATAGTACAAAATGAAGTTGTGCTTCTGATGAAATGAGGCACTGACACTGTCTTTTTATTACTGTAAAGCTGCTTGCTTTTAAGCAATCTATTGAATAAACATCTATTCTATATGCTCTATAAATAAACGACGTGACTGGAGTGCTAATTTGCAGAGCTCGTGCTAACATACCCATGTTATGATCAAACGCTTTTCTTATGCTTTCTATTAAAAAAAATGCTTGCTGATTTTTTATTTTTGTTGTGTTAATTTTGTTACTGAGAAGAAAGTGTACAGCACATATTTACATATTCATCTGCCCGTTGCTCTCAGCAGTGTGGGTGGCGTCAGATGTTCGATTACAGTATACAGTATATCGCAGCTCAAGCATTTCGAACTTCGTTTTACTCCTATACGAAGAACGAAAAATAACTTAGTTTGAAGTATATCGGGGCCTTAACGGTGTCCACTGGCGCGGGGCGGGCAGAACAGAGCGAGCGATTTCAATTCATTCCTATAGAAGTCGAGCTTCACAATCCCACAATGCACCTCGCGAGCGTGAAGCTTGGCTTCCATAGGAATTAATTGAAAACGCTCGCTCTGCTCCGCCCGCCCGCCCTGCGCCAGTGGACACCTTCCGTTAGACTCTTGTTTAGGACCGCACATGCACATTGGCTAGTCTAGCCTGTAAAAAAGCTTTTTTAATGCTGTTTGAGCATAAGAAACAACATTTATGGGACAGTTCATGTCAGATTTGTTGTTGATTTGAAATATGCTATGTAGTTGTGAGTTTGGCAAGCAGTTTTTGAAATTTCAGGATTCCCCCATTCAAATAGATAGGACTTGGGCCCAGTTTACACTAGTGCGTTTTCGTTTTAAAACGCATACGTTTTGCCACGGTTACGCCTGTCGTTTACACTACAGTGGCGTTTTCGAACCTCGAAAACTGAGACTTTCGAACACGCCGCAGACCCCGTTTTAATTTGAAAACGCCAGGGTTGCGTTTCAATGTAAACGTACCAAAACGGAGACTTTTGAAAATGATGGCGTGGCTGCCCACATTCGCTCTGCGTATCCTTGACGACCGTGTAAACAATAACATGGAGACTGAACTGCAATCTTTGCTGGCTTTGTTGTCATTTTTAGCAGCCATTGTGCAGTTAAACTCAGCATATTTTTAATACAGCTGCCTACATGCTCAAGAGGCAACTGTTTACACTTGTACGCGATTACCCAGTGTGCATGAATGGTCATGTGACATGCGTTTTCGGCCGTGTAGTGTAGACGGCGATTGTTTCTGAAAAACGCTGTGGAAACGCCAGTGCAGACGAGGATCATTTTCATTTTAAAACGCCGGTTTAAAACAAAAACACACTAGTGTAAACGGGGCATTCGTCTTGGATACCCGGAGGAGTTCCAAATATGAACACTGAGTGAACAGACTTTCCTTGAAAGGGACTTTGGAAAAGACCTTTGGTACAATATAACGTGTGAAAATTGTTTTAAAATGTGCAATTTTTGGTACTTTATTTTCTTATAAATTATTATGTATTTATTATTCTATTTGTATACACTACTGATCAAAAGTTTTTGAACTGTAAGATTTTTTCATGTTTTTAAAAGAAGTCTCTTCTGCTCACCAAGGCTTCATTTATGTGATCCAAAATACAGCAAAAACTGTAATATTGTGAAATATTTTTAAAATTTTAAAATAACTGTTTTCTTTTTGAATATATTTTAAAATGCAATTTATTTCTGTGTCGGCAAAGCTGAATTTTCAGCATCATTACTCCAGTCTTCAGTGATCCTTCAGAAATAATTCTAATATGCTGATTTGCTGCTCAAAAAACATTTATTATCATAATAATAAATATTTTCTAACATTATAATTGTCTATACTGTAACTTTTGATCAGTTTAACTCATCCTTGATGAATAAAAGTATTGATTAATTTTATTTCTATCCCCCAAAAATAAAATTAAAATTCTTACTGACCCCAATAGTGTTTAATGTTACAAAAGATTTAGATTTCAGACAAATGCTGTTCTTTTGAACTTTCTATTCATCATAGCATCATGAAATAAAAATGTAAATAACTGTTTTCAACATTGATAATAATCATAAATGTTTCTTGAGCATCAAATCATCATATTAGATTGATTTCTGAAGGATCATGTGACACTGAAGACTGGAGTAATGATGCTGAAAATTCAGCTTTGATCACAGGAATAAATTACACTTTACTGTATATTGACATAGAAAACAGCTGTTTTAAATTGGAATAATATTTCACAATATTACTGTTTTTGTTTGTATTTTTAATCAAATAAATGCAGGCTTGGTGAGCAGAAGATACTTCTTTTAAAACATTAAAAAATCTTACTGACCCCAAACTTTTGAACGGTAGTGTATATACAATTATTATAATTTCAATATAATTATACATTTAACATATAATTATAATGAAGTTATATATATTTAGTTCATTATTAACCTCAAATTCAGCCATCATGTATTCAGCAATATATGATCAACAAACCTCAGGTTTATTGGTCAAACTGGTCTGGTTTTTGAAGGTTTTTTGAAGGTTTTGGGCACTTGTCAGCTGGTTAGGCTGGTAGATCTCCTGACTGCCCGCTAAATCAGCTGAACACCTGCTTGTCCAAGCTAGTAGACCAGCTAAATCTTAAACCAGCTAAGACTAGTGGCACTTTAGTGGCAACCAGTCAAGAAGCAGTTTTTTTAGTTTGAGAGACCTCAGTGTTTTTACAGCCCAATAGCACAATATGTTTTTGTTGAAGGATCTTTACAACAGCTCAGTTGCGGTGTGGGTTTGTGGAAACTCGAAGACAGTATTTAAACAGGACTGAATGAGGTTTGAATGTTGGTTTTCAGGGTGCTGCTGGGGTTTTAATGACCGTTTTTGTGCAATGTCTGGCAGTGCTCAGGGTTCTCAGGTGGAGTTTTACCAGCCTTGTGTCACAGCAGAAAGGTTTTTGGAGACAGGTGGGGTGGGATGGAGTTGTGCTATCCCTGTTTCCTCGAGAACAGAGACGCCCTGTGTTTCAGCAGCATCTGGACAAAATCAATCTAGGCCATACAGTGAGAGAACGAGGGCCTGAGAGAGAGAGCGAGGCCTTACAAATGGCTTACATATAGCTCCTTTAAGAGTTGGCTTAATATTGTACATATTATTTGGGTTGTTGTGTGTGCATATTTGCTTTGCTGCATTCAAAATCCCTATTAAACAATTATATTTTTCCTATATACAAATTTATATTGTAATTTCACAAAGGTGCTCTTAAGCAACAAAACCATATTTTGGTGGGTTGGCCAAACTGTGCTTAAGTTAATGATACAGTATCATGGAAATGTTCCATTTTTAAATGAAAATCTAAGGTCTACTGTATAAGTTTAAAAATTTGCTTTGTGGAGACTAAACAAATGAAGTTGACTCTCAGTTTGATTCATTTCTGTTCAAAAGGCACAAAGAAAGGCAGTCCTTGGCACATAGTACAAATAAATAAATGTGTACACACACACACATAGATTTTATGCAGACTGTGACACTAGTCCTTGGCGCACAGTTCTAATAGATGCATGCTCGAAGGCTTGTCACTCTTCTTGTTGTGGTTGGTGTCTCAGTGTGCTTTGATGAGAGTTAATCTTCTGATTCTCACACACATACGCTCCTCAAATCTCTACTATACAGCCTCCTGCTGTGGCACCAGACTGTGTGTGTGTTTATGTGGTTGTATGCAGGTGTCTGCTGTCTGTACAGGTGTTTCGTTAGTGATTAAAATTGCACAAAGTAGTTTTTACAACTTAAAAAGTTTTAAATATCAAGGAAATTATTAACAGTGGCCCAGTGGTCAACATGTTATTTTTCACTCAGCTCACATACTGTATACTACCGTTCAATAGTTTGGAGTAGGTAAGCTCTATTTATTTAGAAAAAAATTAAAGGGGTCATGACATGAGAAATCAATATGAGATACATATAAGTATGTACCATTAAAACTGCAAGTTTTATTGCTTAA
>RJVU01071502.1:4951523-4980890 GCA_003731715.1 Anabarilius grahami
TTTTAGTCCACAAATTCATCTAAAGAAGAAGAGGCTATTCCATGAATGGTGTTTTCAATTCATACTGCAGCCGGAGGGCGCTAAAGAAACAAAAACTCATCTAAAATTCATCTATAGAAGAAAAGAAAACAGGAACTAACTGCATGTCTTCCAGAGGTCGCTAACCATGGCTTTTACATCCAGATGAACACTTTTCAAGATAATAAATACACGATTGAAACTATGTCTGCATGTATTGACTGAATTTGCATCTGAATAGCGCTGGCTCCGTGGGCGTGGCCGCATTAGCGGATAATGAGCTGAATCACGGACTTCTGACATGGCTCACTTTTCATACAGATTACATAAACACAGAATGTTTGTTTTCGATTTACGATTTAAAACCTGACATTTCAAAGTTTTTTTAGACACAAGTGTCATTTTTTTGTGATTAGTATTCACTAAGTTACAGTTAATTTTCTGAGAGTTCGTTCAGAGGGAGACGACAGATCACGCATCATGTTAGAGTGTATACAAATAAAAGAAGATATTCTATAGTTTCAATTGATATATTACTTATGTCTCTATGACAAAAAATGACGCCGTATTTTAAGTCTGTTTTACTGCAATGTGAAAAAAACCTGCAAAACGCACCGGTGCGTTTTCAGACCTCAGAGATTTAAACAGCTGACATTTTCCTACACTATGTGATCGTCATGTCATGTCAAATGCAAATAGAACCCATTATAATCAATGACGCTGTCTACACTGGATACAGTATACACATTTCGTATTCAGTTTCTGACATTCTCCACGCACTTGAGGCTGTTAACAACAGGACAAATGGAAGAGTCAAAGAACATTTGCTTTGACGTGTCCAGTTAAAACAGTTTGTTTGTGTCTCTGTACAGACTTCAGAAGAATCCCAGTGTTGGAAACAAGTGGATGGTTTATTTTAATGCCATCCAGGATTGCGTCAGAGGATATACAGGTCCTTCTCAAAAAATTAGCATATTGTGATAAAGTTCATTATTTTCCATAATGTAATGATAAAAATTTAACTTTCATATATTTTAGATTCATTGCACACCAACTGAAATATTTCAGGTCTTTTATTGTTTTAATACTGATGATTTTGGCATACAGCTCATGAAAACCCAAAATTCCTATCTCAAAAAATTAGCATATCATGAAAAGGTTCTCTAAACGAGCTATTAACCTAATCATCTGAATCAACTAATTAACTCTAAACACCTGCAAAAGATTCCTGAGGCTTTTAAAAACTCCCAGCCTGGTTCATTACTCAAAACCGCAATCATGGGTAAGACTGCCGACCTGACTGCTGTCCAGAAGGCCATCATTGACACCCTCAAGCGAGAGGGTAAGACACAGAAAGAAATTTCTGAACGAATAGGCTGTTCCCAGAGTGCTGTATCAAGGCACCTCAGTGGGAAGTCTGTGGGAAGGAAAAAGTGTGGCAAAAAACGCTGCACAACGAGAAGAGGTGACCGGACCCTGAGGAAGATTGTGGAGAAGGACCGATTCCAGACCTTGGGGGACCTGCGGAAGCAGTGGACTGAGTCTGGAGTAGAAACATCCAGAGCCACCGTGCACAGGCGTGTGCAGGAAATGGGCTACAGGTGCCGCATTCCCCAGGTCAAGCCACTTTTGAACCAGAAACAGCGGCAGAAGCGCCTGACCTGGGCTACAGAGAAGCAGCACTGGACTGTTGCTCAGTGGTCCAAAGTCATTCGGAAATCAAGGTGCCAGAGTCTGGAGGAAGACTGGGGAGAAGGAAATGCCAAAATGCCTGAAGTCCAGTGTCAAGTTCCCACAGTCAGTGATGGTCTGGGGTGCCATGTCAGCTGCTGGTGTTGGTCCACTGTGTTTTATCAAGGGCAGGGTCAATGCAGCTAGCTATCAGGAGATTTTGGAGCACTTCATGCTTCCATCTGCTGAAAAGCTTTATGGAGATGAAGATTTCGTTTTTCAGCACGACCTGGCACCTGCTCACAGTGCCAAAACCACTGGTAAATGGTTTACTGACCATGGTATTACTGTGCTCAATTGGCCTGCCAACTCTCCTGACCTGAACCCCATAGAGAATCTGTGGGATATTGTGAAGAGAAAGTTGAGAGACGCAAGACCCAACACTCTGGATGAGCTTAAGGCCGCTATCGAAGCATCCTGGGCCTCCATAACACCTCAGCAGTGCCACAGGCTGATTGCCTCCATGCCACGCCGCATTGAAGCAGTCATTTCTGCAAAAGGATTCCCGACCAAGTATTGAGTGCATAACTGAACATAATTATTTGAAGGTTGACTTTTTTTGTATTAAAAACACTTTTCTTTTATTGGTCGGATGAAATATGCTAATTTTTTGAGATAGGAATTTTGGGTTTTCATGAGCTGTATGCCAAAATCATCAGTATTAAAACAATAAAAGACCTGAAATATTTCAGTTGGTGTGCAATGAATCTAAAATATATGAAAGTTTAATTTTTATCATTACATTATGGAAAATAATGAACTTTATCACAATATGCTAATTTTTTGAGAAGGACCTGTATGTTTGTTCTGAGCATTTTGTTTTCTAAAAGAGGCATTTGACAAGCCAGAAAGGAGCCCTTAACCCTCTGGGGTCTGCGCCGGTGCGATCACTTGCATTTTTTTCCTGTTAAAATACATTTTTTGTCATACAGATAAGAGTAATACGTCATTCAAAACTGTAAGGGTTTAATTTTATTTGTGTATAATAACAGCAACTTTGTGCTTTTGTAAAATAAAGAAAACAAACAGGATGCGCTTTCTGCCGTCTTCTGAAACGCTTCAAAAGGCAGAAATGAACCAAAGCTCAGCATATACTTGCCAAACAGTCATGAGAGATATGTCTTTAGAAAGCTTGAAGTGTCTACTTTTAAAGTCATATAAAAAAATAATATTCTTTTTATGTAATCTGTATGAAACCAATGAGAGATACAGTCTTTACAACCTTTCTTTGGTAAATGTTTAAATAAATTTAAATGTCATACGACACAAGGATGTTTTATGTTCTATAATATATTATAAAACAGTACGATATAAAAGTAATATGAGTGTTTACATTGTAAAATGATGAATGTTAGAATGTTTAGACCAGTGTTTACTGGGAAATACTCTGTTCGTGAATATCTGCTCAAACACAGATGTTTAAAATGTGCTTAATAATAATTAGTTTCTAAAATACAAAATGTAATTTTTGTACTGTATGATACAACACATATGTGCGTCTATGACTACAAAATCATGTTTTATGAGTGGGCAATATTAGTTATTTTTCAAGTCTTCTGTTTTTCTCTGAGAGCGGGTCATTTCAGACAAAGGGTCAGCATGAAGGTTAAAAATAATCATTTTTTCACATATATATTTGTTTTTGTGTGTGTGTGACAAAACTTTATTAACATTAAATGAACCTCAGAGGAACATATTAAAATAGTTTTTTTTTTAAATCCATGTTATAAACCCCTTTAAATACTTTTATGTGGCAATAGAGATTGGAGTGGATGACTACTGAAAATTCAGCTTTGCCATCACAGGAATTAATTACATTTTAAAATATATTAAAAGAGTAAACAGTTCTTTTAAATTGTAATAATATTTCAAAATACTACTGTTTTACTGCACTTTCGAGCAAATAAATGTAGCCTTGCTGAGCAGAAGAGACTTCTTTCAAAAACAGTTTGGTAGTGTAAATGCCATGGGAGCTCCAGAGCTGGTGAGGGCAGCAGTGAGGCGAATGCTGTCACATGAGTTCTTTAGGGAGACCAAGAGGTCAAGGTTTGGCTCACAATGGGGGTAACATGAACCCGTTAGCCCCTGCTGGCAGATGCTGTAAGTACACCATCTGGCTCTGAAAAGCATCTTTCTCCACTAATGGCTGTTTAAAATAACTGTATATTGTAGCAAAATATTTTTATATGCAACATATATGCATACATTTTTATAATTAATCACACTAAATCAACATAAATTGATAGCCCTAGTCTGTCGGATGGTAAAGCAAAAGACTAATTCAGCCCTCTTTAATTGCAGCCACCGATTCCCTTCTTCAGTCAGTTTGCTTCCTTTTCTCTGATGTGTCTGCAGCTTCTGGCAATTACATTCAGCCATGTGTATGTTGTTTACCGCTGCTAACAATTCTAGTCAATTATAATGGCCTGTTCTCCCTCTCTGTTTCTCTGTTTCTCATGAGGGACTTTTCTTTTACTACTATAAGCAGATGGAAAGACACAGAGAGATGGATCCATTTTCAGCTCATTCCTGCTCCCTCTTCATTATTATTCCATGATAAGATGTAGACCATTCTGAATGGCTGCTGTTTCAGGGCAGAGTACATTTCAGGAGTTGCTAACTAGAGGCAGATCAGAAGATCTGGCCACTGTTTGATGTGTGACGGATTCGAACACTGCTCTGTGTATTTGTAGACTGGGCTTTAGGGGTACTGGCTTAATAAAAAGCCAAAGTGGACCCCCAAGACGTATTCGCACACACACACACTCTTTCCTTCATCATCGCAGCTCTCAGTATATCTGTAACAAGGTTGAAATCCCTCTCCAACCCTCTTGGTTTTTGGTCTGTGGTTTAAGAAACTCCTTTACCGCAGCAGCTCATGCCTTAAAGGGATAGTTCACCCAAAAATGTTAATTCTGTCATCATTTACTCACCCTCATGTCATTCCAAACCTGTTTGCATTTTTGTTGAAACAAAAAGAAGATCTTTTCGTAGAATGCTGGTAATCGAAGAGTGTTTTTTGTCCATTCAATGGGAATCAAAACTCTTTGGTTACCAACATTCTTTAAAATATCTTCTTTAATGTTCCACAATTTTCATTTTTGGGGTGTACTGTCCCTTTAAACTAGACACTCCTCAGAGAGGGACCTGTCAGCCTTGTGAAAAACACACAATTACCGTAATTAGCATGTCAATTGATTATGCGTTCAGCCCTTCTACACTGTCATAATTTATGACAGCACAATATCTAATCGATTCCAAGATGAATGGGCGGCTGTGTTTCGTAACTGAAACGAAATGAATGCTAAATACACGCTGTCTGTTCTTACATGCTGCAGTTCGCTTTCATGTCCTTTTGCGTCAACTGTCAGACAGATATATCATGCAGACAGACTTCCTAAGTGCTGTCCAATGACTGTAGAGCACTCTAGGACATTTTGTACTCATCCGTTACTTTACTTGATAACAGAGGTGTTTCCTCTTTGTGCATTGTGTGCACCAAAACTGTCTTTTTACAGTGCTTTACATATGAAATCAAACTGTGTTGGTCTTGTCTAAGAGCTGAAACTAGCGATATTTTACACCAAGATGGAAGCTTTGGTGCTGTACAGAGACTCATTCACAGCAATCATCTCTGCACTATGGGGCACCACAGATGGCTCTCATTTTCTCCTCTCATCCCTTTGGCTCTGGGGAGGTGGATGCTTTCATTTGAGATGGACAGACAAAAAAAGAGACAGGCAAAAAAGAGAAAATGAGAATGATGTGTTCATGACCGTCTTGTCATCGTGTTCATTTATGTCTTTTGAAAAACAACAATAGGAAAAGAAGGTTTGGGGCAGAGGAACGGAGGGCTGGGGTGCCATCTCAAGGTTTCCTTCTTGTTCTTTCTGTCGAAGCTGTTTGAAAGCTGCCACTTCCCGTCATTCGTTTAAAGTGATGCCTTTTCAATATGAAAGACAGCTGGAATCATTTTTGCTTGATTTCTGTTCTCCCGAGGGATAGTGGGTGGCATGAATAAACTATCAGCACTTTAAAAAAGAAATAAAATGGGATAATGAAAGAAAACTAGCAAACGTCACTTCTCCCTGAGTCACCTTTTGAGTTCAGAGACTGAGCGTCAATGAAAATATTAATTTGACTACAAGTAGATTTTGATTATAAAAAATCAAATTTTATACTTTTTATTAAAGTTAAATAAGTATTTCATTTTAATAAACAGTATAACTATATATTCTCAAGGGTTTGGACAAGCGTAAATCAACTGAATCAGAAAAAAAGTGTTTGGAGGTGTGACTACTGCCTCTTTCTTATGAATATTTAAATTAAGTAGGCCCCTCATATATTACGTACTCTAAATTGTTATTTTTATTATACGTATATCTATCTATCTCTCTATAATTCAATCTTTTGTACGATTTTCTCAATATTTTGATTGTTTTTGCACCCTCAGATTCCAGATTTTCAAATAGTTGTATCTCTCAAATATTGTCCAATCCTATCCTTACATTAATGGAAAGCTTATTTATAGCTTATGTATTTTTGTATAATTTGCAAAATCAAAGCACCTTTCTTTTGTGTAAAAATATAAGGTTTGGTCGTAGATGATCTGTCCTTTTCAAAGTCCAACTAAAATGTGGCACAAGACACAGCCTGCGGTCAGTACAAACACAGTCTGTCCAGCCTTGCAGTTCTTTTAAAGGTTGGATCAGCTTGGCAGATCACCATCATTCTCTTCTGGAGCCAGCCCAGGTCCCTGGCCATGTCTGCCCTGATCACAGGAGGTTCGCCTGGGGCTACAGGCGGGTCAGAAGGATCTAACTGGCACTGGGAGGGATAGCAGGCGTCCCCGGAGCCCAGGAAGGTCCAGTGAGTATCTGATCATAAGAGATACTCACAGATGCCAGCTTGTTCATGAAAGGGGCATAGACTGCAGCCACAACCCCCCTGGCATGACCATAGGCATTTTGACGGGGCACCGAGCTGCTCCATCTGTCCAGAGAATCAAGCTTAGAGCAGAGAATGGAGCTTAACATGCCTATTCTGAGACACATCGGATTCCATCCCTCTGTCTTGCATGGCAGAATGCCAGTTTAGCACCAGGCCTGACAGACAGACCATGACCGAGGGCGATGCCCTATGCTACTTGTTCACATGAATCTGCTAACAAGTTCACAGAGCAGTGAGGATTTGTTCGCTATTGATAGTGCTAAATACATCTTTGTTGAAAAAGCAAATGGACTAGCAATGAAAAACAAAGTTTGGTTTAAAAAAATTAAAGGAATTGTTCATCCAAAAATGAAAATCCTGTCATTAAATACTCAACCTCATGTTAATCCAAATATGATTTTCTTTTGAAGAATATCTGTTAATGAGAGAAGCAATGTCTGATACATTTTGAGCCAGATCTTTTCAATAAATTGGTTGCTCTGGTTCACAAAACCGGACTGAATAATTCATTATCAAATCAGATTGATCTTGTTTAATCATCCAGGCCCACTGAAGTGGAAGATTATTTGCGAATACCTATTAACATTTCCTTGGAATGGACTGCTTTATACCGCATTTGCATCCTTTTTTCATTGATCATAATTGGCAAAGCGACAAATACATTATTTAAATTTTCTTCTTTTGTTTTCCACAAAAGATAGAAAGTAATACAGGTTGGAATGGCATGAGTAAATTATGACAATTTCTTTTTTTCTTTTTTCTTTTTTTGTACTAAACTTTTAATAAACATAAAAATGCATGACACAAACAAGCTGATAAGTGACTGGTAATTTAGTTATTTTTACTTGAATAAAAACCATTTAAATTAGTATTTTAGTTGCTGCCATCTGCTCTCTGATTTGATTACTATTCTTAGCCAGCCATCTTTAAACCCATATTTGCATACATATACTGTATGTGTAAAGACATACACACACACATATATATACCTTTCAACTCCATCCAGGTGGGCAGGATCGAGCATGTTGCAGCTAGGAATGCAAAGGTAACAGAGAGAGAGAGAAAAAAAACATGTTCCTTTTCCCAGCCCGAGGAAATGAGTGTGTAACACCATTTACCACCCAGAAGTTCTGGGCTGTTTTTTTTGCTATATATTTTTTTGATGTCGCCGTCAAAAATGACCTCAGTTTTAAGGTAGCTTTAAAGGAATATTTCGGTAATTACTGTGGGAACATTTGAGTGTTTTTTAAAATGATGTGGCCTTGACAGTTTCCCAAAGAACAGATCTTTGTTACATGAGCGGAGAGGGGAAAAAAAGGCTGTAGGGTCAGTTCAGGACCTGTTTCTGACTTAGATGTGACAGTTCAGGTGGGGTATTTTTCACACTTCCTACCATCACAGTATAATTATAAGATGCACATGGCTGAGTGCTATGGAAGAAGTATGTGTCTGTTAATGTGGCGCTCTGATAAGTATTATTCTCTTATTTTTGTTGTAGTTATAATTGGTCAGTAGTGGTTATGAATTGTCATTCTTGCAGTTAACGTTGATCCACAACTTCCCCCGACGGTTTCAACGGCAACAACATAAACAAACGTTTTGTGGCTTAACTTGTGGCCAAACTTTACTTTCGGTAGACTTCCACAAAGAATCAATAACAACACTCTACATTAGATAACAACTAAAAACCGTGGCAACGTGCGTGGTTATATTTTTTAAATGCTTTTAAAAGAAATCTCTTCCGCTCACCAAGGCTGCATTTATTTAAGCAAAAATATGTGTGTGAAATACTTTTATAAAATTTTAAATAACTTGTCTATTTTAATTATCTTTTTTAAAATGGAATTATTTTCCTGTGATGGCAAAGCTGTATTTTCAGGATCATTTCTTCATTCTTCAGTGTCACATGATCATTCTACTGATTTGGTGCTCAAAAAACCTTTCTTTACTTACTTACTTTTTTTTAGAATTAATCATTTTTAATCATTTTAGATGAATAAAGTTCAAAAGAACAGCATTTATTTGAGAATACAAATCTTTTGTAACATTATAAATGTGTTTACAGCCACTTTACTGCATCTTTGCTAAATAAAAGTGTTAATGTTAAATCTTACAGACCCCAAACTTTTGAAAAGTAGTGTAAATGTGTGCAGAAAATACTGTATACAGACTGTACACATATACCTGTGTGCATATGAATGAGAGTTAAGGAGTAAACCATCAGATGTTAAAAAGGAACAGGAAGCAGTCATTTATCTTGCTAACACAGTGAATCAGAACATGAGGCCTCTGGGTGAAAGAGAGGAAATGAAAGGTGGGCTTTATTATCTTCATTCATTGTACAATATGTATGTATACGTTACGTATATGAATCACACATCGTATAGCACTAGTGTTCTCTCTGACCCGCATAGTTGTCTGTGTAATTGTTCAGTCGTTGTTCTACATACTGCCATGTCTCCACGGCGGGCAAATGTAGAGTAACGTTGCATATCCCTGTTGTGCCTGTGGGTGTAGTGTGACCTTTGCCCTCTCTCAACGGTGCTGTGGCTGGCGAGCTCCTCAGGGACTCGCATGGAGTCGCATTCATTACGCCTCAGTGCTTAATTAGCTGTTTAACGCAGTCGAGTGGAGAGCAAGCTGTTACTACTCACCACAGGAGGAGCTGTCTGCCCTGACACATTTATCAACACACTGCTTTTCTTTTCTTTTTTCTTTCTTTTCTTTTCTTTTCTTTTCTTCTATCTAGTCAGCTGTTATTAAAGCAAATCAGGCTTGACTGTACACACTAAACTGATAATTACATAATTACTTTTTAATTTCTGCTTAATAAGTGTTACTAGCATGCAAGCAAGCGTCTGTGCTGACCTGCAGCATTTATCCTCTCAGTATCGTCCGTCTTTGACTAGACAAACAAAAACAAGAGTGGTTGATTGATTTCCTATTGACAGTCTTTGTTACAGCTTGTCATTGTTACAGCTGCAGATCAATTGCACATTTCACACAGAAATTAGTCCAGCCAACATCCCAGTCAGACACACACAACATATAGGTCAACACAAGCCTGATAGCTCTTTTGTATATTGTGTAGTTTATGTATTTCAGTGATCAAATCACTTTTAGATCAAAAGTAGCTGATAACTACAAGTGACTGGATCTGAGTGCTACCATTGTAACTTGTCAAGACCTGATTGTATGTGAAAATTGGCTTTGGCGAGGAAAGGAATTGTTACTCGGCGGTTGGCGAGTCATTTATTAAGGCACTGAAATATATTACATGTTTTAAAATGAACTGTAAGGATGATAGTATGACTTTTGTAAGTAATGCAAGCAATTTACATCAAAGACATACAAACTTCATGAGGAAAACATCTGTTGCAACTTTTGCATGGAAAATTTACCAGGGCTGTTTTGGCAGCAAAAGGGGGACCAACACAATATTAGGAAGGTGGTCATAATGTTATGCCTGATCAGTGATTATTGTTGTCTCCAAAACTGCCTCCTAAAGCAAGTTCTTACATATTACTGTATATATACTCTTGTGTGTGTGTGTGTGTGTGTGTGTGTGTGTGTGTGTGTGTGTGTTCTTGTTTATATTACATCGTGGGGACCAAATGGCCCCACGATGTAATAAAAACCTGAGTTCACCTACATTGTGGGGCCCAGCCAGCGGTCCCCACGAGGGAAATGGATTAATAAACATACTAAATGATGTTTTTTTGAAAATGTAAAAATGCAGAATGTTTCCTGTGATGGTTAGGTTTAGGGATAGGGGTAGTGTAGGGGGATAGAAAATACAGTTTGTACAGTATAAAAACCATTACACCTATGGAGAGTCCCCACTAAGATAGCAAAACAAACCTGTGTGTGTGTGTGTGTGTGTGTGTGTGTGTGTGTGTGTTTAAGAACGATGCACCTTTGATTACTGCCTCAAATAATTTTGTGTATAATATAATATCATATTGTTGGATGAAGGTATGTGGGTTACTTCCAAATCAATAATTAAGCTTCGTTTTTTACTGTAAAAAAGGCATTTGTTCGGTTAATGATGAGTCTTCTTCATATCTTATTGAGAAATATAATTTCACTGTTTAGAGCAATCTGCTTTTCAGAAAATGCAAATGTTCTTGTACTGCCACTCAGACAAATGTGATCTTTATTGAGGTAGAATTTGTCAATTCTGTAATTCTTGATAATAAAATGCATCACAGAATAGCTGCTAATTTGGAACACTCTAATGAAGTGCAAAGCACCTGCCTGATGGGAATCTCACTTCTAGAGTTGTTTCCAGGGAAACTATAGATTATAGATTGTTGATATCATTGTTTGTAGGTTGAATACAGTCTACTGAGCAACTCAGTCGAGTCAAGTGAAAATGAGAGAAAGAAATATGCTTATAGGTGATGAGTATAATGGTTTTTCAATACATTTTTCATTATGCAAAGTGAAGACAGCACTATAAAAAATGGTTTGTTTAAGCATCCTGAATGGCTCACCCAATGCCACAAGTTTGGGGCTGCAGTTTGAACAACCAACTGTCATTTCTTTTGCTGTGGAAGGTTATTAACAGCAGACATAAAAGCCCCTTTCAAACATTATCTGATCTGAGGAATCAGAAAGAACTACAGACACAGAGAGAAAATGGCGTAAAGTCCATAATCTAATCCAAGATCTCTGAGTGAAGTTGCAGAAATGTGACAATTTAAGTGCTGTCTCTTTGATTTTCATTCAAGTATGAAGAAGTTGTATGACGTAATAATTCCCAAACCTGGAGTAACTGTTTACTTGAATGACTTGATTTCCAGGCAGTGGGGTGGCAATAGTGGAGATGAGAGCTGATCTTTGTTTAGAGAGCTGGAAGTCTGTATATGACGACCTTAATGTGACTACAAGATCCTACTCAACTTTTGTTTGTATATTTGTGCTTGTGTTGGAGGGGAGTGTATGTGTCCCTCTGGCCCAAACCCTCCAAATCAATACATTGTGTGTTTTTTTAATAAAACAACTTAAACCAGCCGGTTTGCTGGTTTAGAGGAGTTCTAGTCACTGGGAGACCACCTAGTTGGCCAGTTAAACTAGTTTAACACTAGCTTGGGAGGCCAACAATTTGCAAACAAACTTTTCTTCTTCTTCTTCTTCTTCAGCAGGGCCATTTTGCAAGCATCACCAGCATCAAAGTTATATATACACTATATTATAAAGTATTGGGACACCCCTCCAAATCATTGAATTCAGGTTTTCCAATCACTTCCATAGCCACAGGTGTATAACATTAAGCACCTAGACATGCAGACTGCTTCTAGAAACATTTGTGAAAGAATGGGTCGCTCTCAGGAGCTCAGTGAAATCAAGCGTGGTACCATGATAGGTTGCCACCTGTGCAATAAGTCCATTCGTGAAATTTCCTCACTACTATATATTCCACGGTCAACTGTTAGTGGTATTATAACAAAGCAACTGGTAACAACAGCAACTCCGCAACGAAGTGGTAGGCCACGTAAAATCACAGAGCGGGGTCAATATAGTGTATATAGTGTGTAGTTATTTAAACTGGTATTTGTATTATATTTATTATTATTTTGTGTGTGTTTGGTTTGCAAGCATGTTTTTTTTTAATTGGAAGTGCTTTTTTATGTGGACATAAAACTTTGAATGCAATAACATATAGGCTACACCAAGAAAAGGTGCGTCTCTTGACTTTTTAATGTGGCATAATTGTATTTACACAGGAATCACAATTGAGGGAAGCAATCTATCATGTACCTGAATGTTACATTTTTGACGTTGCACCTGTGAGCTTCAGGGCAAAGCAAACCTACCACTGCTTTGAGGCAACACCCATATACTTTTTTTTTTGTCTGCTACAAATAACAAGTACAACTGGATTCCACTGAGACAGATTTAATTCAGGCCCTGTTTACACCTGGTATTAAGATGCGTTTTGGTTGATTGGATCACAAGTGGACAACGCTAAATACAGGTGTAAATGGGGTCTAAAACGTTTTGAGCTTGTCCACTTTCAACCACTTCCAGAGGTAGTCGAAAACACATTCAACTGGATTGCTTATGTACTGTAGACACTCATGTGGTCGAGCTCGAACAGCCGCAAAAGACCGTCTACTCTCCCCCTACTGACCTAATCGTAAACATTACGGGAAGCACGCTAACAAGACAAGATTTATACTTTGTTGACGAAAGCTGCTACTCTCTGTATGTTTTGCCGTATATTTTCCGTATGAAATTAAACTTGATTGTGCTCTGTCACAAATAAGCATGACACACACTCTCTGGAACAACAATGCTTGCACACACTACAACATCTCCTAAAATGCTTGCAATTTACAATACCTACAATGTGTTTGTCAATAAATAACGTATTTATTATAACCTATATATTTGAAAATGGTTCAAATTTAACAAATAAAATTTCTTTACTTATTATGTAACATGCATTACTTGTGGTTATGAATGCAATAAATACACTACAACAGATTTTTTTCATGTACAAAGCAGATGGTGTAGTCTTCCTATTCCCATCCTATAAAATATGCTTTCTTGTAGGTATTATACCTGCTTTTATTTGCAATGCTTAAGATTACAGAACTCTGTGAAAGGGCATGAATACTGACACTCACAATGTTGTGATGGGAACAGTAAATCCCTCAGCGGTGCCTCACCCGAGAATCAAACGGGCAAGATGCCAGTTCCCAACGGCGGGCACATGGGAACACATCTGAAGCCTCAATAGTTGACAGCCAACCACACCTTCATTTGTGAAGGACATGGTCCTGTGAGAGCCATTAGCCTGGAGGAGGAGAAAGACAATGGCTGTGACAGCGCACTGCTGGGATCCAAGAATTCAATAGTAGTCTAATATGAGCTGAATGTGATTGTACAGTGTAGTGTGACAGATAGAGGTGTGAAAAGGTAAACGAAGCCGAGCTTCCCTGTCTCCGGTCATCAGACTGTCAGTGAAACTGAAGAGAAGTGCATAACTGCTGTTTAATCACTTTCTGTCAAGCTCCTTGTGTGTGGAGACAGCAAGATAGACTCACTATTTCCAGCTAATGGAGCGACATGCGTGCATGTGCCTGCGAATGAGCATATAGAGTGACTAGGCATCCTGATACAATCAGTACAGTCCTGATTTTATCCCAACAGAGCTGCCATTTGTCCTGATAATTAGTATTAGCATTAGTTTGATTGCTATAAATAAACTTACATCACTGTGACTTTTTTTTATCTCATGAGATGTGTAGCCTTAACAAGAGTGAGTGGTTTATGTTCTTTGACCCAAGACTATATAAACAACTACATATCTTCTCCTCGCAATACTGAGGTTGTTACAGTGTTGGTGTAGTAGAGACGAGGCGTATATGGAAATCCACAATATAAAAGGGTATTTATTCAACAACGAAGGAGCAGACATACAACCATACAGATTAAACTAACAATAAGAACGGACAGGGAGTGCTAGGAGTGAGTCCAACTTAAAGGGAGTGCTGAGGACAATGAACAGGTGCCGGGATCCAGGAAAAGCGGGAAGCTGATGAGGGAAGTGAGAACAGGTGTGCAAACAAGGAGGATACTGGGAACTGGAGTCCGGGAAGGCATGACTGTGACAGAGGTAATCTGACAGCATCAGGTGTGCACATGAAGACTTCAGATGCAAAAGCCTCTAAGTGCCATCTGAAATTTTCTTCCAAAATGATCATTTTTATCAAGCTCGTATGTTTATGTTCAGTTATTTCACTTTAATGGCAATGAAAATGACCTATTAATTGCATTTTAACTAGTGAGGTAATAGGGACAATAAAAAAAAAAATCACAAATCGTTGATGTAGATGTCATTGTGCCAAGTATCTCAGCCAGTCATATTCAACCTGCTAGCCTCTGTTTATCACTTAAATGCAGCTGATAATTTAAGCGTCATCGCTTACAGATGGTCGCCACGCTGTCATCTGATAGAGCGCTTCAGATTGGCACCTCTGCTGCAGCTGTCAGTCACCATAGTTTACTGTAGACATTCGTGGCCAAGTGGAAATTGATTTATGATTGAGGGTTATTAGAGAGAGTCTCTCACACTCTCAGGAAGAGGGAGGGGAGGAAAAGGCAGAGGGTCGGATGTATGGTGTGTGTGTTCGTGTGTGTGTGTGCGTGTGCCCTAAAGCTGATGGTGACTTGGAGGTGGGGGTCATGATTTGAGAAATGTCTGAAGTCTGGTCATTATTCACAGCTGTCATTTTTAGAACTGACATGATGAATGAGAAATATTTCAATTTGTCATGAAGTCGGCTATAGTTAGTGAACTAAATTGTGCCCTTGAGTAAGACGCTTAACCCTAAGTTGCTCCAAGGGGACTGTTCCTATAATAAGTCTAATGTAATATATGCTTTGGATACAAATGTCTACTATTTCAAGATATTTAGACAAAAAAAAAAAAAAGATTTTGCAGGCAATATTCAGTATTATGTATGCATAACAGCACATGTTATGCTGCAGTATTGATCCTGTCCTGTCCTGTACCATTATGAATGATAATGTGAAAAAAATACAGCTCTTAAAAATGTCTTCTGTAGTATCCAGATCTGTTAAATTAAACAACCGTGAATATTTCTGAGTCAGCATTTGATTTAAGAGACGCATCTGAATGAATCTGCTTCCTTGAGGAGCAGACATTCTCATATGATCTTGTGAGGACAACAAACAGACAGGTGCAATTATATCTGATAATGACTCCCTGAAGAACCGCGAGGAGAATAGAGGACCAGACATCACTGCTGATCAAATATCTGACCCACATTCTCACAATGCCCTCGTGCATTTACCTTTTCTGAGTAATGTATGTAGACAGCTATTGAAAGCACACAAAAATGAGCATTATTAATGAACACAGAGACCGAGATCACTGTATATAACAGTTCAGAGCGATAGAAAGGAACTTGGTGATTATATATCCTCTGATTGTGTGTCTGAGGAACCTGAATGCTTAGGACAAAAATGAGGCATAGCCGTTCTCACACAATATTTCAATACGTTTGATAACCATCATCTCTACAGGGAGTTGTATCATCTATAAATAGAGATTTACATGCGTACTTTGAGTCTGACCTTCTTAGACACTTTTCTGCTCTTTTCTGAGTTTTGTACATTAAGGATGTACCGATATTAAAAATTCTGTCTGATATCAATAAACTACTTATTTTCATTTTAAGGCTAATAAGCATGCATATTTTATTTAGTGTGTTGTCAGTATATGTTTGTGGGAATACACTTTTTTAAGCATGCATCTTACAGCCACTTTTCATTCTCAGAAGTGATATCACTAACTCATTTGCATATGGAGAGTCAAGCTCAGTTTTTTAGAGCAGGGGGAAATTAGACGCTTCCATACTCTCTGTGGCTGTTGAACAAAAATCACTGTGGCAGAAAAATCAGATGATTTAAAAGGATCAGGTGTTTAGGGATATGATTAGATGTTTTTATGGTTAGCAATCAGGGAAATAAAAAGGCTGATATTAATGCAAGTGTGCTAATATTTTCCTTTTAACCGTACAAACACATACAGACGCACACCCTGCAGACATTCTTCTCCCTCACCCGCCACCTCATCTCAGAGAAGAGACATTATTCACTAAACACTCACCCTAAGTTCTGTCTGACAATATACACACACTCACACACCCAGCTCCATTCAAATCCACTCAACAGCGCGTGGACGAACTAGCACAGTGTGTTTGACAGCAAGGGCCGTAACCACCATAGACGCTGAAGGGGATGTGATCCCCCTAGTTTCCCTTCAAGTGGAGTCAGAAATATCATAATTGCAAGTTACGTGCATTAATGACCAAGCAAAGCCGTTTATTTACCAGTGGGAATTCAAAGATACTCGAGTTGCAGAGCTGTGACGTTGAAGGGGTGTCCGCATAAAAGTTGCTAAGTTATTTCAAATAGGCTACAGTGCTGTATTTATGTCATATTAAGATGTTGTTTACAAGCTTAAAGTCTACTAACGTAAAGAGAGAGAGAACTAAAAACTAAAGCTTGTTTTTTTGTTTAGTCCAATGTGATTTTCATTCAAAAATTTTTTTTAAATAAGATTAGTTTGAAGTACTAAAATGACTAAAACTGAAATCAAACATTAAAAAGAAATATTAAAAAAACTAAATATAAAAAAATTACAAAAACACAAAGCAAAATTACTAAAACTTTTTTATGAAAATTGCACATTTTAAAATAAAAGTATCTATGTGTATGTACATATTGTATATGTATAGTTTGAAATATGGGTTATGTGCAGCAAACTTCCGTATTCTGGAAAGCAGGCCGCATCACTTCCGGTTCAGGTCTTTTTTATATACTTTGTTAAATATAAAGCTTAAGATGCCTTCAAAGGAGCTACCAAAGATGAGCATAATCAATGTCCATCGCATATGCAGATTGATATCTAAAAGTTTCTTCTTCTTCTCACTAACATTCGGATTTTAAAATGGAATAAAACACCAACAACAAAAAATAATTAGTTGGATCACTGATTACCTTAAAAGTCCATAGATATCGCCATCAGTTCATTCTTCCGTTAACACTTTCTCCAACAAGTGGATGCGATGAGACCTGTTTTCCTGTTTGTTCATGTGACGTTCTGCTTAAACCCTATTATATTGTTTTATACTTTGTTTCTTTTTGATTTGATTGCACATTTGCAGTGCTTCATGGGACTGTTGCCTATTCCTTCACAAAAGATATTTGTGATTTTGTCATATACTTTTTTACTTCAAATCTTGGAGCTGAATAGTTTGGTTCATGGCTTAGAATTCTTGATTGATTCAATGTTTTGAAATCCCTATAGAGAAAATGAATGGGAGAAATATACTTTTGTGCTCTAGCTGATTCTTAAGCTAGTCCCGCCCCCGATCTTAAATATTTGGCAACATTCTTGGTGACTGTCTGTTTGAGAAGCCATTTATTCACTTATATGACTGCCTCTCTCAAGCACAGAGAATCAGTCTACCTTTTGAATTGATGCCCACATGTTCATGTAGGAGTATGACATTGTTATCTATGTGCTTAACTTCACATATTCAAACATCAAGTGTTCATTGAAAGGAGCAGAGCACCTCTCGTTCGCGATGGAGGGATGACTTGTCTGTCTTTCCTGCACTCAATAAAGCAGGGAGGGCCGGGACTCGGTTTGAGAACCCACTCTCCCTCTCTCACACTTTCTGATGTCTATCTGTCTGTCTCTCTCTCTGCCTCGCTGTCTTACTCAAATGAAGTCCCACAGGCACTTATATCCACTCATATGGTGGGTGTAGTTGAATTTTGGCCATTTTGGAGTAGATTTTAAATGGAAAGAGGTGGTGACTTGCCCCTGTCCTCCTCCACGGTTCTTTGGGTGTGTGTGGGATGGACAGGCACATCTTTAAAGACCATGCTTTGCAATAGGGGAGTGTGATGATGATGTCATAGCTCTTGTTCCCACACGCAGGGCCGTATTTATGAATTCTGGAACCCCTGACTGTACATTATGCTGCGTCCCTTACTTATTTTCCAACAGAATTTAAGGTGGCATTGTCGCCTGATGGACAGCATGTTTACTCTAATGAATTGACAGAGATATATATTGAATTAAATATTAATATTAAATATAGATATAGATGCATCACACAAAGCAGATCAAATTCATAATTTTTAATTAAATTAGTATTTTTTATGCTATATTTTGATGTAAAATGTATTGAACCCTAGATTGATCTTGCTGGAGCTGTTGTTTGCGAGACAGCTAAGCAACACTCTGAGCACAAAAAAGGCATATATCTCTATTGATCATGGAAACTGATGCTGGAACATTATCTGTTCATGAACATAATTCCCAACACACTGCATGACACAGGCATAGATCAAATATGTCTCTCTGACAGCTTCGTGGCACCGACTGACTTAGCCTGCATTATTTATATCGTCGAGTTATGCGTAGGATGGGATCAATTAATAGATATGTCTATTGGTAACAACTCTAGGGATTGAAAGACAATGCTTATGGGTTATCAATACCTGTCACTCATTGGCTCTAGAGCCAATTTATCAGTTTGTTATAAAGTCGCCATGATCCCAATCCATTGTGTTCATTGACTAACTGACTCAAGCTTTAAAACAAACATCCAGTCACATGCTGTCAAGAGGAGGTGTAGTGGAGGATGCTTGGCTTGTTTTGTTATAATGAGACTGTCACTGTATGCATGATTTTTTTGCATTTAGGCACCTTCATTTTTTATGTTCATTGTTGTAATGAGAATCATTGATGCAAATTTAGAGTGTTTTATATACAAAAGTCATTGCAGTTTTTGAAATGCACAGTAAGTATCTGTGTTTTATGCTTTATTGTAAAAGATACCAAGCACAATGTGATGCTAGAAAGCATTTAATCTCTCAGAGCCAGACTTTTGACTATTGGCATAAAGTCTGGTCTAACCACAGTTGGACATCTCAGAACAAAGCAAATTATAAAGCATGTTCAAGCTTGCAAAACTCTTGAATAACTTTCAATTTTCAGTGCCATGTACTTCTTGGCAAATCCAAGAATTAGTTCTTCCTTGGAAGTGCTCATTATACCAACCTAGTATATAGTAAACATGACTTTGTTGTTGATGGAAAGATAAAAACAGTTTTGAATCTTAGAAAACTGCATTTAAGTCAGCCAATCAGATTAGAACTGAAATTGACTTGGATTTCAGTCAGCGTTTGCTATTTTTATGTGCGATATGCATCAGATGGTCCGTGAATGATGCATTGGCAGTCTGTTTTCATGCTATCTGAGGCTGATACGAGAATACCTTGTTTTGGTTATTCTTATAGCATCATTAATGGGCAAAGGCATCATGACTCATACATCTATTTTTTGAGTGTGGACAGGCAAGATAAGACATGACCAAAGGACAACAACACACTTTTTTAACTGCTGTACTGATCTATTCTGAATTCTTTATGTTAGGTTGGGTTCAGATGCCAACCTACTACACTAACATACAATTGTTGTTTTTTAATAGAGAGGAAAAACCAGGAGAAGGGAAAAAAAACATTCACTCTACCATATTGCAAAAAAAACAAAAACAAAACAGCATTTACTCCAAGGTTTCGGTCATCTGACGTTTGTCAAGCATTCAAAAAAAGAAAAAATAAGTGCACATCCAACAAATTTAAAAATCACTCCTCCTAATAGAGTTATCCAACAGTATAAACAATGACAAATGTCTTTGTATATGGAAAGCATAAACAATGACAAATTGTATGCTCTTGGATAAATATAGCTTTTTTGAATGTGTGACAAAGTTTGGATGAGCAAAATATTGAATATTTGATGTTTTTGATATTTGATGTTTTGCTTTTTTGAATGTGTGACAAAGTTTGGATGAGCAAAATATTGAATATTTGATGTTTTTGCAAGCTTTAGTATGCAGGATTTTTTCTTCTCTGTTTATTAGCGGACATCTTACGCATCAACTAATTTTGGGTGTGATCAATTTCTGTTAATTTGTTTTTAATAAATGATTTGTAACTGAACTTGGATAGCCAGTGATTACAGCGCATTTTCGTTTTATGAGAAAAGCAGCTTTGACATTTTGTTTTGCAGGTAAAAAAAAAAATTTTTTTTGAAAGGGTGTAGCAAAGGGTGTTGGTTTATAACAAATGGACTGACTGAATTTATACATGTGAATGTGTGAATAGACAAAATCCTTTTTTGACCTACAAAGAAACTGAATTTTCCAACCCAATCTCATGGCAATTTGTACGTATTTTACGAGGTGGCTAATTCGTACAAATTCGTACGACCTCACTCGTACGATTTCATAAGTTTTTTGCTAAATCGTACGTATTTTGCGAGTTGCCAAATTCATATCAATGACCTACCCCTAACCCCGTCCCTAAACCTATCCGTCACTGGGGTTTAGACAAATCGTATGAATTCGTACGAGTGAGGTCGCATGAATTCATACAAATTAGCCACCTCGTAAAATACATACGAATTAGTCGTGAGATAGCATTGGAATTTTCAGTCAAGTTGTTAGGAGGGAAAGTTGCATTAAAATTGTATTCAGCTCAAAAATCTGAGGCGGCACGTGTGAGTGTTCATGGTTATTCTGATAATCGTTGTAGATGGTAAACTGTACCTGAAAACTGAATGCAAATGTTATTTGAGAAATCCTGTCGGTATATCATGACTGCGTATGTTCCTGGCATTGTGACAGTAATGAGGAACAGAGCTGGTTTCTATGGTTTCTGTGGAAGCGTTTGAGGGCACAGACTGACACCGGTAATGATTACTGACACTCATCCAACCAGGAGAAGAACAGCAGCTGGGTATATGTGTGAGAGAGACAGACAGACAGACAGCGTATCCTCAAGAGTTGTCAGAAAGTGTAGGGAAAAGAGAGACAGAGACAACCTGAGAGAAAGAGAGGGCGACAGGCAGACAGCGAGACAGACGTGACAGTCAGACCTAATGGGTATACAGCGTATGTGTAACTCTGTACTGTGGCTAATGATGCGTCCTGTCAGTCCATTATCTGTTAGAAACCACACTTCCTGTCTTCAAATATACCATACGCACACATGCTGACCTGGCTGCCTGGCAGGACAGCTACTGTTATTCGCAGGGTTAGCCTAGCACATATGTGGCATTCTGTATATGGAGACAGGAAAATAAACAAGACCGTATTATGTGAAATAATGAATAGAAAGGACTGCATACCTGCTGAATGATTGACAGCTATGAGCAACCAACTGACCTGATCTGTTTGTGGCTTCCACAGCTGCAGATCCAATTGGTTATGAATACATACAGAACACAGCAAGTCTTGCCGTCATATATTTGCATTATATGAGTATAGCCAACTATTATATTATTTATTTTATCTGTGTGACTGTCTTTGTCCCAGGATAAAGCTGAAATAGGTTTGATCTCAGTTTGACATTATGAATTATTGTATATTGTCAACTTGTGAATAAATGTAAAATGTAAAAAAAAAAAAAAAAATACTTTGGTAAGTAGTACAGATAATGGACCTTAAGTACCAACATTTAAAAAAACGTACTGGTTATTTATTCATTCATAAATGCATTATTTGAGCCTCGCCTGAAAACTGTTGTGTGAACAGAACAAACCTCTTAATAAATACAGTCCCAAAAACTGTTAAGCATTAAGGCCCCGATATATTTCGAGTGAAATGGAAGAACATGGTGTGACATCATTTCGAACAAAATCAGGCCAAAACAAGTTTATTTGGTGTTTGTTCAGTAGTTTAAAACAGCTGGCCAAAGCAAACTTTCCAGAAAATTTCGATCTGATTGGTAGGTGTGCTCTGAGGCTCCGCCTTCTTTGAGGTGAAAATCTTCTCCGGTTAATTTTTTCTGTTCAATCCATCAAGGTCGGACGTCCGCAATTAAAAACATGTATACACTGGAGAGCTCCTTTAAAGTAGATTTTGATTTTGACTCTGAGACACTGAGACTGTTTTTTCGTATTTAATAATGTAAAGCTGCTTGCTTTTAAACCATCTATTGTATAAAGTGCTATATAAATAAACATAAAGTGACTTTACTGGAGTGCCGAATTGCAGAGCTCGTGCAAACATATCCACATTGCTATCAGATGTTTTCTTAACTACAGTTTTCTTACCAGTTTTCTAAACACCACTCTCAGCAGTGTGGATGGCGTCAGGATGTTCGCTATCAGTATACTGTTGGTCACGTATTTCGAACTTCATTTTACCCCTAAGTATCCTGAGGCCTTTAGAGGACCCAAAGTTGACCCCAAACTGTGAATTCTATCATTATTTAATCACTTAAAGGTGGTACAGAGGACCTTTTCGTCGACTGAGTTTTTAAAGGTCCCGTTCTTCGTGATCCCATGTTTCAAACTTAAGTTAGTGTGTAATGTTGTTGTTAGAGTATAAATCAAATCTGTAAAATTTTAAAGCTCAAAGTTCAATGCCAAGCGAGATATTTTATTTAACAGAAGTCGCCTACATCGAACGGCCAGTTTGGACTACATCCCTCTACTTCCTTCTTTAATGACGTCACTAAAACAGTTTTTTGACTAACCTCCGCCCACAGGAATACACAAAAAAAGGGGGCGTGGTCTTGTTGCGCTCCCACGGAGAAGAGCAAGAGTTGCGTTTGTAGAGTGTGTAAGCTGCTGTCGAATCACAACACAGGAACCGCTGGCACAATCGGAACTCGTTACGTATTTCTGAAGGAGGGACTTCATAGAACAAGGAAGTCATCAGCCCGTTTTTATGACAGTGGAAACAGCGGTATACAGATAAGTAAATTATGTGAAAAATACTGTGTTTTTTTACACGCGAAACATGAACACATGTTATATTGCACACTATAAACACAATCAAAGCTTCAAAAAACCACGAAAAACGGGACCTTTAAAATGAGCGCATGCATAACACCCTCCTTCACAGCTCTTTTCAAGGGAACGCCTACCAAAACTCGTGCACGGTGTTTACCACCGGCATTCGCTGTGATATTAAGCCGGGCACACATTTAACGACTAGCTAAAACATTCTGACTGTGCTCAACATACAGCGATTGTTTCATGCTCCTGAAGCAGATTTATATACTTTCACATGGAATTTGAACACCGACTGTAATCGCAGACTGAACGCAACTGGCTCTGACTGGACGCGTTAGAGCGCGATCAGTCATAAGTATCAATTTACATTTATAATCGGGCTTACAATCGTTAAGTGATTCATTATGTCGGACTCACCGCAGGTAACTCATAATCTGCAGTTGTTACTCCTGTCTCCTGACAAAAACATTGCATGCGGCACCTGTATAGTGTGGAAAGTTACTGGAGCGCGCAGCCGCGCGTCTCTCACAAGGAACGTCATGGCAGTGATTGACAAGCCAGAGGACCAATCGCGTAAACGATTGGCTGATGTTTTTAAGGCCCTACCTCGTGCACAGATGATGTATATTAATAATATTCCTTTCAGTGCACCTAATAAATAGTCTTTTATCAGTTAGTAAAGACAGTTTCAAGTAATATTGCAAAAATGTATAAAACAAAACATCCTCTTTAGCACCTTTAAAGGTGACCTATTATGCCCCTTTTGAAAAGAGCTTTGTGATTGACTGTACAAATAGCTTTGACACAAAACCTGACGCATATATTTAAAGACTGCCGAAAGCTACAGAAAAAAGAATCAAATGGATTGCTGCAATTCACAGAAACAACTCGACTCCAGCAGAGAAACATGTATTTGCAGTTATCATTTTGTGTCAAATTGTTGGATTTTGAGGTAAAATCATGCCGTATATATTGTATTGTTATATATTATGTTGACAAATCATCAATTAAATATTTTCCATCTTATATTTTGCATAATTGTGTGTTTAAAAATAAACACTGACAAAAACTATACTATAAAACTATATATGTTTTAGGGCTGGACAATATGACGATATATATAACATTGATATAAGTGATTACGCGGATTTAAACCTACCTATATTGTAGTTATATAAAATATTCACAGGCAGATTTGCTTTATGTATTTCCCCCGCGTCAAATCAGGCACATATAAATGTCAGGAGACGCGACTCCTGGCTACATGTCAATATCCATGGATTAGGTTTATTTGACAAGTTGTAAGAAACACTTTCGAGTCCAACCTTTAGTGTAATCGTTTGTTTTACGCAGCAGGTTCTTTTGCCACTCAGTCCAGCTGAGGGAGCGCGTTTTCGGCGGGAAAGTGACGTCGACGCATACCCTCTATACACTGAGGCATACATAATACAGAAGCTAACTCAGCAAATATAACTCGCAAAATGGATCATTAAAAACTTTTCTTGATGCAGCATATAACATCCGCATGTATTTTGTGGATGTTTGCTAAAATTCGATTCTGGATGATTTTGATAGCGTTATGCACGGCTAACGTGGCTAAAGCTAAACACTGTTGGAGAGACTCAATAAGAATGAAGATGCGTTTATGAATTATACAGACTACAACCCATGTTTTTGGGTTAAAAATGAAAATAACGAAATGGCTCAGGTCTCCGTGAATACAGTAAGAAACAATGGTAACTTTAGCCACATTTAACAGTACATTAGCAATGTGCTAACTACACACATTCAGGAAGACAATTTGCAAACATCACAAAATAAATATATATGAAATTGGATCAGTTGGTATCGATCCATCTTTGAGAATCAATTTCTGTGCAAATCCTGTGTTTTACTGATGATCGTGTCGAGCATTCTAATGTTAATGACTTAACGTTACACATAGGCTACTGGTATATGAATTTATCTGGACACATTCCCTTCATAAATAAAACTGCACCACTGCGTCCTTAGTGGCTCAGATGCCAGGAGTTTATGGAGACTCATATGTTTACTATTATAGCCGTTAACAGATCAGTGATAATGTTTACATAGCTGAGACATATCAGGAGCTCAGGGACGGTCGTTCTTGATTGCTGCTGTCCTGCAGAGTTTTGCTCTGACACAACTCACCTTCCTTCACGTAGCTTTAGTAATCCTGAAGACATTCAAGTGTGTTTGATCAGGGTTGTAGCTAAACTGCGGGACAGCTGCTGCTGCACTCCAGGACCAGCGTTACTCATCGCTTGCGAAAACAATGGCGGCGCCATGGGTAGAAACATACAGATTCAGGGGGCGGTAATATTATAATAAGATCCCCTTCCTACGTCACAAGGGGAGCAAAATCAGAACGACTCGATTTTTCACATGCTTGTAGAGAAAGGCTTACCAAAACAAAGTTACTGGGCCTTTTTCACATTTTCTGCACCAGAGACCCGATTATAGCACTTAAACACGGGAAAAGTCTGATTTTCATGATATTACCCCTTTAAATAATCACTTATTTAATCACCTCTTGTTGTTCCAAACAATAAATAATTCTCCCCCCAAATTTGAGGAAAATAAGGTTTGGATTGACATGAGGGTGAATAAATGATTATCACATTTTATTTATTTATTTATTTTTCAATTTATTTAATACTTTGGACTAATGAACAGTAAGAAGCCATTTAGCAACTGCTTACTTCTTCTGCACATCCAAGCGCCACCCACTTTTTCTTTAGAAAACATAAACATCTATTTTTAACATACGTTGTTGCAATCAAGTTGCTATTGATGGATTAAATGAATAAGTGAGAGACAGGGCTTGTAGCGTGTGAGTGTATGTTTAGTGTTTGTATGTGTGGGTGTGGCTGTGAGTGCAGAACAGTCATGTGTGTGTTTGTGTGTGGGTGAGTGGGTTCAGATTATGTGTATAAGTGTGTTTGTGAGCTTGCATGTCTGTGTGTGTTGTCAAGTGGGTGTAGGTCATGTGTGTGTGTTGTGGTATGTGGGGAAAGGGCAGGTTAGTGGGTTACAGTCATGTGTGTGTGTGTGTGTGTGTGTGTGTGTGTGTGAGTGGGTTGCTGCAGCTCTATTGGCAGTCCTCCAGAATACTGGAGTCTGTGTGGTGATCTGTTCTGCTTTCTGAAATATCGATCACACCAGCAGCCAGAGGCAATTCAGACACACTATTTAGGCATACAAAAATACAGCCATAGAGTCCATTAGCAAGATGCAGTTTTATAATAATATACCGCAGCAGTCATTTTACATTTGCAAAGCAAACAAAAAAGATTTATGGTCATACTAACAAAAACGAATGTGGTAGTATGGTTGTTTGGACCTTTACCATGGAAATTTTTGAATATGTATTAATGGAAATGTCATATACCATGGCAATACTGTGTTTTTTGGATATATATCATGCTAATACCATGGTTTGTTGGGGTATGTACCCTTGTAATACCATGTTTTGATCACATACCTGTACTGTGTGAATGGCCCCTAAACGGGAGTGAGAGAGAGAGAATTCAATGTTTCCATCAGAGGAATAATTTAAAAAATGTTAAATCGTAATAATATTTCACAATATTACTTGTTTTCAGTATTTTTGAAGAAATAAATGCACTCTTGCTGAGCATATTTCTTTAAAAAACAAAACAAAAAAAATCTTACTGTTACCAATGTACACTATATTGCCAAAAGTATTGGGACACCCCTCCAAATCATTGAATTCAGGTTTTCCAATCACTTCCATGGCCACAGGTGTATAAAATCAAGCACCTAGGCATGCTGACTGCTTCTAGAAACATTTGTGAAAGAATGGGTCGCTCTCAGGAGCTCAGTGAATTCAAGCATGGTACTGTGATAGTTTGCCACCTAGTCCATTCATGAAATTTCCTCACTACTAAATAGTCCAACTGTTAATGCTGTCATAACAAAGTGGAAGCAATTGGGAGCTAAAATCACAGAGCGGGGCCAGCGCATGCTGAGGTGCGCAGAAGTCGCCAACTTTCTGCAGAGTCAATAGCTACGGACCTCCAAACTTCGTGTGGCCTTCAGATTAGCTCAAGAACAGTGCGTAGAGAGCTTCATGGAATGGGTTTCCATGGCCGAGCAGCTGCATCCAAGCCTTACATCACCAAGTGCAATGCAAAGCGTCAGATGCAGTGGTGTAAAGCACGCCGCCCTGGACTCTAGAGCAGTGGAGATGTGTTCTCTGGAGTGACGAATCACGCTTCCCTGTCTGGCAATCCGATGGATGAGTCTGGGTTTGGTGGTTGCCAGGAGAACGGTGCAATGGCTGACTCCATTGTGCCATGTGTAAAGTTTGGTGGTGGGGGATTATGGTGTGGGGTTGTTTTTCAGGGGTTAGGCTTGGCCCCTTAGTTCCAGTGAAAGGAACTCTTAATGCTTCAGCATACCAAGACATTTTGGATAATTTCATCCTCCCAACTTTGTGGGAACAGTTTGGAGATGGCCCCTTCCTGTTCCAACATGACTGCACACCANAATGACACAAGTGTCATTACACTGTATTCAGCACAAACTAGGCTACAATAATATGTGAGGAACATGTATGTACATGTTTGTGTTTTTGAAGGAATACCAGTGCACAAAGCAAGGTCCATAAAGACATGGACGAGCGAGTTTGGTGTGGAGGAACTGGACTGGCCTGCACAGAGTCCTGACTTTAACCCGATAGAACACCTTTGGGATGAATTAGAGCGGAAACCAGGCCTTCTCGTCAAACATCAGTGCCTGACCTCACAAATGCGCTTCTAGAAGAATGGTCCAAAAATTCCCATAAACACACTCCTAAACCTTGTGGAAAGCCTTCCCAGAAGAGTTGAGGCTGTTATAGCTGCAAAGGGTGGGCCAACTCCATATTAAACCCTATGGATTATGAATGGGATGTCATTAAAGTTGTGCACATGCACGTAAAGGCAGGCGTCCCAAAACTTTTGGCAATATAGTGTATATGTGACTAATTAGTTTATATGTGACTAATTATGATTAATTTAATTAAATATCTGAACACATTGTTTAATTATTTGATTAAAAGTCGATTGAAAGCCATAATTATTACGTAGTTATAGTCAATGACAGCTCTCACAAAATAAATAAATGCGTTTTATCCAATGAAACGATGAACAACTGAAGGATGGAAGCACTGATAGATGTGAGGCAGAAATAAAAGTGTCAATCTGCGGGTTAATTAGTGAGTAACTGTGTCACTGCATGTGTGACCGATGGGGGTTCATGACACCACTGATAACCTTTCTCATTTCCTTGTGTGTGCTTGAGTGAGAGAGACAGCCAGAGAAGAACCTCTTAATTTGTGTTACACACATCCATCTCACTTTGATACATTTTTAATAGGTCTCTGCATCGTATCCAGAGAACTGACTGATTCTCCCCTCAATTCTTGTCCTTCCCAATTAATCCTCTTTTTCATTTTTGGACTGTTTCTCATCTGATCTCTCTGTCTCTCGCTCTTCATGTTCCCTGTCGAGAGTGTGCAGCCCACGTTCACTTTTCTAACTCATAGACACTGTGCATCCCACACGTGGAGAGAAAGATTGAGATGGAGGAGAGATGAGCGCAGCGTGTGGTACGTCCCATGTGACGCATGGAACGCCAGACAACAGGATTCCTTTTTCAAATCTGCGGGATGATTCTTCACAGGAGCTTGTATGCATTACTGATTATAAACTGAGCAAAGAAATGCAACTAATGCTGAAGAGATGTGAAAATATGCACAAATGTGGTTATTAGTTGACACACAGAAGGCGGACTGGCCAAAAGTGTGATTTAAAGTGATAGTTCACCCAAAAATTAAATTTTTCATTTATCACCACGTCATTTCAAACCTGTATGACTTTTCTCTAAACTTATTGATAGTCACATGAAATGGTAGTTGTGATAGTATTTCTTCCCTATTGTGACATTTATCTTTTTCTCTCTTTTTCATGAATGAATCATTCAATGATTTATCAACCATTTAAACCATTTAAAGAGTAGATTTGGTTCTTGACTACAACTCTTTCACTCAATGACTCACAGATGTTCTAACAGTGGGAGGGGAAGATTATAAGTAAACAATATGAAGTTTTCTTGAAAAATTCTCCTTTTGTGTTTCACATAAAAAAAGAACAGGTTTGAAACAACATGAAGATGAGCAAATAATAACATGTTCATTTTTGAGTGAACAATTTCATTAATTTTAGTCATATATATATATGTGTATATATATATATATATATATATATATATATATAATA
>RJVU01071502.1:4980935-4992583 GCA_003731715.1 Anabarilius grahami
GCTCCAACACACACACACACATAGACAAATACAGACATACAGACACGCCACCCCCATCCCACTCCGTCTGACGCCCACGAGGCCCCCCTGCTGTGTCTTCCTCCTGTGAGCTCAGCTCTTGGTTTCTGAAGCCAGTGGGAGGCTCTTTCATCTCCATCTCACCAGCGGGCACCGCAGTGCCAGCCTGGCATAATCGGCCTGGCGCTGACATTTTTGCATCTCTTTTAGCCGGTCTGTTATTCCTCTCCACCTGATGGCTCTCTGTCTCGCTCCATCTCACTGGGTCACCAGCCCTTCAGCAGGAAAAACAATAGAAACCTGCTAATTCTGTCAGAGCTGTGGCCTAGTGCATGTGCTCCAGTCATGATGAGATTAGAGATTCGAACAACTATGATATATAGGTGTTTTACTGGTAAATGTACAGTTTTTGAAAGTGAAAAAGAACAAGAAAACATGATTATATAATGCAGTCAATCTGTAAGGTGACTTTACCAAAATTCCCTGTATGACACCACATTTGATTGTTTTTCATGTAAATAATTATGTTTCTTCCTATTTTTTCATTCTGTGTATAAATAAGTGTATAAATAATCTTATATTGCCATTTTAAATCATTCTCTTTTACCTTTTTTTTGGTTACTTTAACCTTGGTGAGATTGGAGGCTAAACTCCAAGGTTTAACCCTGAGAAACACATTGCCTTATCATGCAGTAGCTTCCACTTGTTTACGTGTTTCGCTTGACTTCAGAAACCATTGTGGCCGCTGTTTGTTTGTGTGTGGTGAAATCCAGCTCAACTTTTACACATCTCTTATTCTCAGCTTCATTTAAAACCAGCTTCCAAACCAGTGATCCCTTTAGAGTGCTTGCTGGCTTGCTATCTTTATCCTGTGAAAGCTGTAAGCCCACAGTCTCGCAGTATCTGTAACCCTACTACAGACAGGTTCTCCCAACTAACACGTTCATACACTCACAACCACATTGGGAGTTTAATGGCTCCTAAACGTAGCCCAGAGGGGCCGCACCCTGCATACTGTGGGATGCAACAGGAAAGAGAAATGACTACTGAGGAATCCCCAACTGTGGGAAACTGTTTAGTTATGTTCTTATGTTTTATCCCATTTAAAATAAAACATCTCGATTAAAATATTCTAGAGAAAATATTTATATAAAATTGTAACACAGTTCGTAAGTACGGGAAGAAGGAGGCGGGAACCGGCGAACATTCAAACAATAATCTTTAATAAAATAAACAAAGAACAAAACGAAAGTAATGCCGGCAGACCCTCGCGGACGTCTGCCGGCCACACAAACATAATAAAACATAAAATAAAGTCCAGGCCTGGTCCTCTCTCGTCCGTTCACTGTCGTCGCTCCTCCTTTTATGCCTCCGGAGCTCCTCCGTGAGGGACTCGAGGCCGGTGCGCCTCACAGGTGACGATCATTAACACTCGCGTCACCGGCCTCACGCCGTTCCCTCACGGCTCTCGCCCGCCCTGCTCGCCACAAAAATATAAAACCCATATATATAAAATATATATATATATATCCCAGACAGCAACATAGTGTGGCCCAGATCCGGCACATATGGATTACACGCGGACCAGATGTGGGCCAGATCTGGGCCGACACTATGTTGCTGTCAGGAATATATATATACTGTATATATATATATACAGTACAGTCCAAAAGTTTGGAACCACTAAGATTTTTAATGTTTTTAAAAGAAGTTTCATCTGCTCACCAAGGCTACATTTATTTAATTAAAAATACAGTAAAAAACAGTAATATTGTGAAATATTATTACAATTTAAAATAACTGTGTACTATTTAAATATATTTGACAAAGTAATTTATTCCTGTGATGCAAAGCTGAATTTTCAGCATCATTACTCCAGTCTTCAGTGTCACATGATCCTTCAGAAATCATTCTAATATGCTGATCTGCTGCTCAAGAAACATTTAATGTGTACAATTGTACAAAATATTTGTGTACAATATTTTTTTTCAGGATTATTTGATGAATAGAAAGTTCAAAAGAACAGTGTTTATCTGAAATCTAATCTTTTGTAACATTATAAATGTCTTTACTGCCACTTTTGATTGATTTAATGCATCCTTGCTGAATAAAAGTATTCATTTCTTTAATTTCTTTTCAAAAAAATAAAAATAAAAATTCTTACTGACCCCAAACTTTTGAACGGTAGTGTATAATGCTACAGAAGCTTTGTATTTCAGATAAATGCTGTTCTTTTGAACTTTCTATTCATCAAGGAATCCTGAAAAAAAAAGTACACAACTGTTTTCAACATTGAAAATAATCATAAATGTTTATTGAGCAGCAAATCAGCATATTAGAATGATTTCTGAAGGATCATGTGACACTGAAGACTGGAGTGATGATGCTAAAAGTTCATCTTTGCATCACAGGAATAAATTATTTTGTCAAATATATTTAAATAGTACACAGTTATTTTAAATTGTAATAATATTTCACAATATTACTGTTTTTTACTGTATTTTTAATTAAATAAATGTAGCCTTGGTGAGCAGACGAAACTTATTTTAAAAATATTAAAAATCTTAGTGGTTCCAAACTTTTGGACTGTACTGTATATATATACTGTATATATATAAAATGTTTGGAAACATTACAATTTTTTGTATTTTGTTTACCCAGACTACATTTAAAGAAACTGATCTTTTCCCCAGTGTTTACTTAATTGTGATTTTGTGATGATAGAAAAGTCAAACTTTTTTTTTTTTAGATCACACAAACACATACACACACACGAATATGAAAAGACCTATTGCATAATAGAAATGATAATTTTATCTTTCTAAATACTAAAGAATTTCCATCTCTCCCTTTAGAGACCAATCACACAGGCTGGATGGCCTTCAGAAGCAGGAGCTGGTTGATGGGTGCTGTTCATCCATGTCTGGTGCTTGTGATGGAACCACCAAGAACACCTGGGATTTGTGCCCCGGAATTTTCCAGCTGGCTAAATTATTTAAGAGGGATGCTGAACAACAACTATTAAAGCATCAGTCTGTAGAGCAGCCATGACCAGACCAGAGCACATGCAGGTATAAATCAAATCTCAGCTTTATCAGAAATAAATCCAGTGCTTCCCACAATAAAATGCTTTATACATATAAGAGTTGTGAATATCTGGCAGTATACAGCCTTTTCTAGGTGAAGTTAAAACAACTATTAACTATTAAAATCTTTAACCTGTGTGTAATATGAATCATTTGCATATGTGTGGTTGGGTGTCTTTTGGCCCAGAAGCATCCGGACAGACAGAAGAAGAACCAATAATCCAACTTCATGTTTTTAGTCATTCCCCCTAGAGATTAAAGAAACTACATTTCCCACAACATCACTTAGTCTTCATCAAAATCGAGTCTGTCAGGCCAGACATCCAGTCACACACAGGGTCAACTGGAATCGACTGATGCTCATCCCCCGAGGTCCACTGATTTAATAATGCCATCACTGTTCAATGACACGTTCAAAACGGAACACTTCTCTCAGCTGTCCAACTGCATGATTTTTCATTCCAACAAGAAACATCTGTCTAGTCATGGAGTCTTATTGCAGAAGAGGGTTTAATTTCAAGTTAAGACAAACTTTATTAGCAAATTTACATAAACCAAATTAAATACTGCTAATGAATTATTTTTTATTTTAATTATTTTATTTTTATTTTATTCTTTATTTCAAGTAATAATAATAATAATATTGTATAATTCTGGTGTGTCTGTTTTATGGACAAATTATTTAAAATCAGTTAAGAAATTTTTATTGCAAAAGAATTAAATTATAATAATCATATTAATGATTATTTAATTACTAATATATATATATACAGTGGGTACGAAGTATTCAGACCCCCTTACATTTTTCACTCTTTGTTATATTGCAGCCATTTGCTAAAATCATTTAAGTTCATTTTTTTTCCTCATTAATGTACACACAGCACCCCATATTGACAGAAAAACACAGAATTGTTGACATTTTTGCAGATTTATTAAAAAAGAAAAACTGAAATATCACATGGTCCTAAGTATTCAGACCCTTTGCTGTGACACTCATATATTTAACTCAGGTGCTGTCCATTTCTTCTGATCATCCTTGAGATGGTTCTACACCTTCATTTGAGTCCAGCTGTGTTTGATTATACTGATTGGACTTGATTAGGAAAGCCACACACCTGTCTATATAAGACCTTACAGCTCACAGTGCATGTCAGAGCAAATGAGAATCATGAGGTCAAAGGAACTGCCTGAAGAGCTCAGAGACAGAATTGTGGCAAGGCACAGATCTGGCCAAGGTTACAAAAAAATTTCTGCTGCACTTAAGGTTCCTAAGAGCACAGTGGCCTCCATAATCCTTAAATGGAAGACGTTTGGGACGACCAGAACCCTTCCTAGAGCTGGCCGTCCGGCCAAACTGAGCTATCGGGGGAGAAGAGCCTTGGTGAGAGAGGTAAAGAAGAACCCAAAGATCACTGTGGCTGAGCTCCAGAGATGCAGTCGGGAGATGGGAGAAAGTTGTAGAAAGTCAACCATCACTGCAGCCCTCCACCAGTCGGGGCTTTATGGCAGAGTGGCCCGACGGAAGCCTCTCCTCAGTGCAAGACACATGAAAGCCCGCATGGAGTTTGCTAAAAAACACCTGAAGGACTCCAAGATGGTGAGAAATAAGATTCTCTGGTCTGATGAGACCAAGATAGAACTTTTTGGCCTTAATTCTAAGCGGTATGTGTGGAGAAAACCAGGCACTGCTCATCACCTGTCCAATACAGTCCCAACAGTGAAGCATGGTGGTGGCAGCATCATGCTGTGGGGGTGTTTTTCAGCTGCAGGGACAGGACGACTGGTTGCAATCGAGGGAAAGATGAATGCGGCCAAGTACAGGGATATCCTGGACGAAAACCTTCTCCAGAGTGCTCAGGACCTCAGACTGGGCCGAAGGTTTACCTTCCAACAAGACAATGACCCTAAGCACACAGCTAAAATAACGAAGGAGTGGCTTCACAACAACTCCGTGACTGTTCTTGAATGGCCCAGCCAGAGCCCTGACTTAAACCCAATTGAGCATCTCTGGAGAGACCTAAAAATGGCTGTCCACCAACGTTTACCATCCAACCTGACAGAACTGGAGAGGATCTGCAAGGAGGAATGGCAGAGGATCCCCAAATCCAGGTGTGAAAAACTTGTTGCATCTTTCCCAAAAAGACTCATGGCTGTATTAGATCAAAAGGGTGCTTCTACTAAATACTGAGCAAAGGGTCTGAATACTTAGGACCATGTGATATTTCAGTTTTTCTTTTTTAATAAATCTGCAAAAATGTCAACAATTCTGTGTTTTTCTGTCAATATGGGGTGCTGTGTGTACATTAATGAGGAAAAAAATGAACTTAAATGATTTTAGCAAATGGCTGCAATATAACAAAGAGTGAAAAATGTAAGGGGGTCTGAATACTTTCTGTACCCACTGTGTATATATATATTTCGCAATTGTGAGATATATACAGTATATACAGTGCTCAGCGTAAATGAGTACACCCCCTTTGAAATGTTACATTTTAAACAATATCTCAACGAACACAAAAACAATTTCCAAAATGTTGACAAGACTAAGTTTTATATGACATCTGTTTAACTTATAACATGAAAGTATGGTTAATAATATAACTTAGAGAACAAAATTTTCAGTTTTACTCAAATTAGGGTGATGCAAAAATGAGTACACCCCACTGAAAGTCTCTGGAGCAAAGCTAAATTTTAGACTACGAATGTCTTATTTAACAAGAATTCAACCACAGGTGAGTCTAATTATTCATTACACAGGTGTCCAGCAGACAGTTGACTATAAAAGGGTGTTAAAACCCCTTCCCATTTCATGCTGTCAGCAATGGCACCACATGGAAGAGAAATGTCACAAGACCTGAGAAAGAAAATATTTTTTTTACACCAGAAAGGTGAAGGCTACAAGAAGATCAGCAAAACTTTACTTAGTCAGAATACTGTAGCAAAAGTGGTACAAAAATTTAAAAAGATGGAACTGCAACCATCTCACAGAGATGTCCTGGGGTTTCCCGAAACCATCGTTAGTCAACTATGGTCGTAAGTCCCATTGAACTCTATTGGTAACAACGGAACTTGTGACCATAGCTCGCTTTGGGAAACGCACCACAGGTCGTCCATGGAAGTTAACACCTCGACAGGAGCGTCTTCTGATGAAAAGGGTTGAAGGAAATCGGCATGCAAGTTCACTGCAGTTATCTAAAGCAGTAGAAAGCCAAACTGGGATGACTATTTCCCGTGACACAATATATTAAACTTAGTCTTGTCAACATTGTGGAAATTGTTTTTGTGTTCATTGAGATATTGTTTAAAATGTTACTTTTCAAAGGGGGTGTACTCATTTACGCTGAGCACTGTATATATGTATATGTAATGTGTGTGTGTGTGTATGTGTAGTTACTATATTTAAAAAAATATATATATATTTTGTTATATTTCAGAGTGTTTCAGTTTGATAAAAGGAATTTTTTTTCCCCCTCTATTCACATAACGTACTTGATCTTAAAGGTATGAGGTACTACAGCCTGTTGAATTATTAATCAGCATGATTCATTGATCATATTCATTGCCTCATGTAAGCCGCTATACTTCCATCAATGATAAAAGTGCTACATTAGATCTTCATTTCACCTGTAAAGCAGGAGCCACAAGATGTAGAAAAAAAAAAATAGGACCAACTAAACAGATTTTCTTTGCAGAATCAAAACATATGCCACAGAAAGAATATTGCTCCTGAATTCATATTATTCAATTAAGGTAAGTCTAGAGACACTTCTATGTGTCAAAAAAGTATAGTTCTGTAATAACAACTCTGAGTGTTTGGCATGGTAATATGACAATGTTGATATGTTTGTTCCTGGTGGAATACATGTGCTACGCTGCAGCTGCTGTTGGTTATTGCTGCTGCAGAGCAGGTACAGGACTTGCTACTGCCAATACATAAACGACACGCTGCTGTGAACAAGTAAGATATGCTGCTGCTTTGCAATATAGCATACATTAATTACCTGAAGCAGATCTATACAGGTGGAGCTAGGGAAGGAGGAGGGTTTCTGAAAGTGCGCTGCAACTGCTACAGCAAATGCTAACCAAATATTTGGAAGATTGAGCCGCAAGCTCATTGGCTAATGACACAGCAGGAACCAATCAGCTGTGCCCTAGAATGATGTGATTGCAAGCAGATTGAGTAAAGGACCCATCAGCCTGTGCCATCTAGAGTTTCATGACAGAACTTTGTATTTGTTATGGCAAAGAAAACGAAATAAAGATGCTGTTCCACCAAGACTGAAATAACAAACAGAACAAAAGACTTCTGGACAAACAACTTTATTTCTGATTATGGGTCTATACACTGTACATCCTGACACTGCAGTATATAAGCCGAACTACTTTCAACTCTAATCTCATAGAGCTCTCTATCTTACATTATAGTCCTTGTGAGGGGAGAGGGGAGGTCTAAGAGGGAGAAATTGGCCAGATCCAGGTGTATAAGTGGCATCAGTAGAAGAAGAAAGCATACATTAATCTCTTACATAAAAATAATTTCAAGAGTTGCAAAGTTTATAGTATATTGTTATAGCAGCAGTGAAGGGCTAATATGATATCGGCATGGGAAAAAAAGAAAACAGATTGTTAAAACAAGAATCTGAATGTCTGATTCAACCAGAACTGATGTTTTTGATATTTAGTTGAATGTAACAAAACATTGATTACTGAAAAAAAGAAAGGCATTTACCATAAAGATTCTACTGAACATTGCTATCATTCTTTGTAGCACAAAAAAGGGAAAAAAAAGCAGACTGAATATGCTTGCATTGGGAATACAACCTTTGAAATAATTGTTTTTAAAACATTTTCTTTCTTTTTGTTTTTAAAAACACAACATAAAATATAACAACTATTATGTAAGGTTTTTTTTCTCATTCTGAAAAAAAGAAAAAAAGTAACACAATATACATTTATGATACAGTTTTTGTAAAATGAAAAGAAAACAGCTATATACATTGGTGAATTTGTACTTTCATCATCAGACTGGCTAATCCTGCTCATTTATCAGTGATGTTATGTCATTATTGCTGTGTTTTAGCTTTTTTGTTAGCAAAAATGGCTCTTTTAGAAAAAAATCCACATTTTTTATATTATATTGGGAGCAAAGGAGCCTCTGTGATCAATTTCTCCCTTTTTCATAGAAAACCGTGAACAAAGTAAACTACACATATGAATTTGCGTGTAAAAACAACTACAAAACAACCTCATCTGAAATAATTTTTTTAGTTTTTTTATTCATTTCTTTTTTTGGTCTGTAAAAACGCACAGCCTCTCGCTACTGTTAAGACACTGAGCTTCCTTTAGACCCCCGTTTAGTTTCTTCGCCGTAGCCTGCAATGTACAGGTCAGCGCGTTTCATATCATATTTCAAAGGCTCTTTTTACAGCTATAGCAAAAGTAACCTCTTAAATATATTTTTTATTCCTTAAAAACAAAGAAAGAAAAGAGTTTATTTATCCTGACGTACATTTAAAAGCTATCTTAGTATAAGATTTAAATTCTTTACCAGTGGCAATTCGAGCATTAAATTCTGCTATGCATTTTTCTTTTATTTAATTATTCATCGATTTCTGATGAAGAAAAAACATCAAAGGAATACTGACAAACTGGCATTAAAACCTATCTAATAAGCTGCGGCTGCTCTTAAGCAATGATAGTCAAGTTCGTTCTGGCAAAATGGGGTGAGCAAAAGAGTGCAAAAAAAAAATGCACCACAGAGCTCCCCCCCAAATGACAGTGCAAATGGGACGGCCCGCTTTCATCATCTGACCGCTGTCTGAAGCGGTTCAATGCACCTTACAGTCGGTCACCGTGGAAACGAGCTCAATAATTGTTCCTCTTCTGGAACCCCAAGGGCCCAAAGACAGGCACTTGAGGGTCGCCAGCATTGCATATGCACATAAGGTTTGTATTTAGCCCAAGAGTAATGCCGTTAATGTTGCGTTTAAGATTGTTAAGAGCTGAAATTTATTGTTAAGAGGGTTTCGTTTTCCTTTGTAGTTAAAAACAAGATTAAAATTGCTTTATATTGCATAACATAATCAAAAATTACATATACGGTTTTAATGCCCAATAATGAATATATGAACGGCAGACTTTATCTTTTTCTTTTAAATTCCATGCATATGAAAGAAATTACATAAGCTTGCTATTGAAAGAAGGAACATAAGCAATAAAATATTCACACAATCTGAAAAAAACATCCGTTTAACAACAACATCAACAACAAAATGAAAAGAGCCAAAACGTAACATACATTCTGATTGCATTGTACCCAATGTATATAAATCACTTATAAAATATATGTATTTTCAACAAATTTATCTCAGCTAAGTGTGTGAGATTTTAAAGATGCATTTATTAGACCATCTAGACTTTCGTTTATTCATCCATCCATCCTCGTCTTTGTTTGTACACAGTAATACACTCTTGCTCACAGCTGAGAGGAGCACCTGCATTGATATTTAGACTCCCTTTTACCAATGCTAGACAATTTGTGTGTCCTATAAGTTCTGAACGGCTTTAAATTTGATTCGGAAATTTTCAAAACCTGTAGGAATCCAGGACAGTAACAATAACACTTTAGCAACGATTATAATCATATATCGATAACTATGATAAATGTTGAATCAAAGTCAGATTGAGGGGACGGCAGTGTGCGCCATCCACGTTTCAGCAAGCAAGCATGTAGAACCTTTTTTTTTTTTTTATTCTTGCGGTTTTATTTACAATAGTTTGTCTTAAACACATGATTACATTGCATTTATTAGAATGGCATATAATTAACAAAATGTTTATTTCAATTTTATACTTAGCAATACTAAAAACTCTCTGAGATAAATGTGTGGGAGAGTGTGGGAGCGTAATGCATTTAGACAGTATTTTGTAATGACAAAGTGCGATTCATTATTGTAAAGTTAAAAAACAAAGCGAAAAGAAAAAAGAAACATTTTCATATTTACATATTATAATTTACTTAAAAAGAACAATTTGTGGTTCTTGATCACATGACACCTCCTGCCCTAGAAGCTGTATTTTTTATGCTTTTAGTTTATTCCTAAAAAAAATTGGCCACCCACAATCGTGAGCCGGGCCAGTTGTAAGCACCTCAGCCCACGGAGAAGCTGTACGCGTGTGTGACGAGAAGAAAACCCAAACAGTCATGGAGAGCAAGAGCCACAAACCTCCAATTGCACACTGACCGTGATCTTAAGATCCACCGACAGGTTTTGACCCGTGCTGGTGGCGTATCACACGACAGTAATTTGTTTGCCATAAAAAGAAAGTGCTCATGGCTTGATCATAACACTTACTTGAATACAAGTATCTCTCCCTTTCAACAGGGCTGAACTTCTTCACCTCTAGCTCTCAAAAGCCCTTCAACGCTCTCCTGACCAGTATCTCTTTAACATTGTTAAAGATACAAGTGTGTGTAACCATTTGTCTCCATGGCTTTTTCTAACCAGCATGATGTATGTACATGTAAAAGAGGGGTAAATTTGAGGCTCTGATAAGTATATCTCACACACGCTCACTAACAAGTCTTTTAAATAGCTTATTATGAAGTGATTTTCACCATACTTCCTCAGAACGAGTGAGGAAACAGGAATTTCTGATGGGACGATGAAGATGTTGAGTCCTTGTCTCTTCAATAACAAAGCGGGGTGGACAGCATGCTGTTCAGGTCATCATAAAAATCTCCGTGTAAAATTTTTCATTGTATCACCAATTTGTCATAGAAAAGTCTTCATTTCAAAATGTATTCAGTTTCAGGCACAGTTAGCTGTTGTGCTATTGGCTTCTTCCTTTCCGAATGGACTTTTGCATTTTTTCTTTTCTTCTTTTTTTTCGTCTGGTTGGAGGCGAGGTGCATTTTCAGTGCTCTCAAAGTAAAACATTTTCTAGAATGTCTAAATTCCCTCAAAAAACGTTCAGGATACCTCCAGTTTTGCGCTGGCTAAGAGGCAGATGGGCGGGGCTCACCCGCATGCTAGTTGACATGATTGGGCGGGTTGGTGCTGTCAATCAGGGCGGTGTTGATGTGGATTGGGCGGAGTCAAGAGATAGAGAGAGGATTAGTTGTTGGAGTCTTTGGCGGGTGGGGGTGGTGCGTCTGTGCCGTTCTTGCTGGGGCTTTTGGGCCACAGCTGTTCCTGTAGCTCCTTGACCACTCTCTCCAGGTGCTCCCGTGCCTCCCGCTCCTGCATCAGATCGGCCCTCAGCTGCTCTCGGTCTGCCTCGGCATGCTGCAACTTTACTTGCAGATCCTCAATCTGAAAATACGGCATATAAAGATGATAAAAGATGAATAAAGTGGCCACAAATTTCCAGTGAATCACGTAGAGTGACAAAATGCTACAGCGCTGTCTTTAGTCACATCATATTGCACAATTTATTAAAAAAAATTATTCTCTCATGGGAAAGATTTGTTTTTGTGAATCACTGTTATTTTAGTATTATTTATATACTATAATAGTATTTATTAATATTTCGAATTTTCAG
>RJVU01071502.1:5003130-5023556 GCA_003731715.1 Anabarilius grahami
GGGCAATGGGCAGGACGACACATAATGTCTGGGCTATTTTAAGCACTCAGATTGCATGGTGGTTAGAAGTCTTTTGCTGTACATTGTCGGACAAAGGTCTCGGCAGAGGACTCAGGCCTGTCATTAGTGTCTGTGGTGTGTGTGTGTTGAGGTTGGACTTCCAGGAAGAGTCCAGCGACTCCAGACATAACAAGGCCGCACAACACTCACAAGTGCACCACAATAAGGCAAGGCAACTAAATAAGAACCATCTCCTGCAATCGCACAAGCAGGGTCCAGCACGGACTCCATTTCCAAACTCAAAACCACAGAGCAGCACACAAACGCCGCCGCACACACGAAACCACATCAAAAGTGAGCCGTTCTGTGCAGCTGCTTGCTTGCATATTCAACTAGAAACGCGCACACACACACACATAAACCTGGTGTTTTCTAAACTTGGTCACACCAGAGAGGAGGGATAGGGTTCCACTTCCTCTCCAAATTTGCTTTGGCAACGGCTTGTGTGGGAACGCAGTAGACCCTGTTCCCTTCGGACACATAGGGGGCAAATCCTTAGTTCAGGAAAGACGGTACATGTCCTGCTTCTTTTTTTTACTGTCATCATCACATATCTCACTGTAATGAAAAATAAATTAAACATTCCAATCTGCAAAACAAACTTTGCTCAAAATAAGAAGCTGATAATGCAACCAACAACATACATCAGCAGAAAAAGAGCGAAATATATATAGATAGAGGATGGCAGAGAGAGAGAGAGAGAGAGAGAGCCCTCGGGTGCATGCTGACGAGGGGAGGAAACAGAGGAATCTAGAGAGAGGCATAAATCTATGACTCATTTACTCTCAAAGTTAAAAGCATCTAAGAGCAAGATAATCACATTTCAATGTTTTTCAAAAGTTGTTGAAATTGCTGAGGCTGGACCCTAATGGACGCTTATTGATCTATGAGTGTATGTATGTTGCTTTCTTCTACCATGTCTTACCTCATGTCTACTAATAGCCAGATCTCTAATCTCTTGTTACAATCAGCTTTTTTGATTGAGAGCCGATAACCAATATAATAACCTATTTCATATATACAGTTTTGTCTGTAGTTTTTTTTTTTTTTTTAAACAATTTTTTTCATTTACAATGATTATATCAATGTCAATTGTATTTTTTCCATCAATAAGTGTACAAATATACAAGTATGTTTAATATTTTAATTATAAATGTTTATTATAAATAAATATATTTTATTATGGACAATAAACCGACTGAGTGATGGCTTAATCAATGGATAATAAACATTTAAAAATATTATTATATTATGTTATATTATATTAATCACACACAAATTTAAAAAATTCGAAAAATAAGCCCTGGCAAAATCGCAATCTATACGACTACTAACTAGCAATGCAACTATATGACAATACTGATTTTGTCGCTAATAAACTGTGTGATTATAAACTTTCCTCGGAGTGTGAGACAGTGGCGAACTTGCTTTTCGGCTTGCAGATGGCAGTCGTTTCTAGCAAAGTTCAAACACAGTGACAGTTTAAACCCCCTCAGGAGAGAAGCCTCTTTCAGCCAGGACTCGTTTTTTCCCTTCTGCCTTCTTTTCTCGCTCTCTTTTTAATGACTGCCTTTCAGCGCTGTCAAAGGAGCCGCCGTCGTGAGTGTGCTCATAAAAATATTCAGAGAGCCTCACCGAAAAATTCCAGCGTTTATGACCTCATAAAGTCAACCATAGCGAGATAGAAAGAGTCGGAGAGAGGGATTTCTCTCATTTCTCATATGAAGGGGAGGAAAGATAGACAGAAAGAGAAAGAGAGCAGGAGCAGGTTAGGCTGGGTGACAAACAAAGTGACATTTTCAAAATCGACTTGTTGGTGGGTTTTATGAACGACTAGTCAGCTAATTGGTTTATAATTGCTGTATAATTATGCTGGTGTCCCGAAATCAAAACTAAAAATCTAGTCAAACTCATAAAACGACTAGTTAGTTGCTGGACAACCCGTCCCTTTTTAGTTTCAGTACAGACACATATCAATAACTGTGCATTAGTGTGTGCATGTGTGTGTGAATCTATATGTGTGTGCAGGCATGTCCTGTTTCCAGACAGATGGCCTGGGACAGGGGGCTCACACACACACTAGTGCTCAGTATTACTTGGGGGCAGTGGAACAGTGCGAGGTATTTCGGTAGTCTCTGCAGAGTCAAACACACATGTCTCTACATGTGACGGACCGAGAGAAGCGCCAAAACAAACACACTCACACAGAATAGGAAACATGGCCTACACACACTCATTCAGGGAGATTCAGAGGTCACAAACTCTTGAAAGAAATGGAAGGGAAACAAAAGATGAGATGAGAAATGAAAGAGTGATTGATTCAGAAGATGAGGATGAGTGTGTGTGTGTGTGGCGTTGAGTCTGACTGATGCGGAACTAGCTAGTTCAGACAAGAATGTGTGTAGGTCGTCTTTTTTGACTTGGTAATCCATTTATTATTGCAACTAACCCCACTATTCTCTATCACTTTCTCTCCTCTTCTTTATCACTTTTTTTGTATTCTGAGAAGCCTGGAACATCTCAACAGTTGATCTGAAAAGACACATAAATGTGCTGTACACTATATTTTAGCCGTTTTGCTAATTTTCATCATTCTGCTAACTTTTCTAACTTTAGCCATTTTGCTCATTTCCAACATTCTGCTAACTTTATTCTGCAGTCTTTTCCTACAAACCCTCAAAAAAGTTCAAAAACCCAGCCAAACATTTGTTAGCAAACCTACACAGACACAAGCACACAGCATTTCTGATGCTAATTTTTAAAATAGCTATGCTTAGTTAGCTAAAAAAGTGATTTGCTGCGTCCCAATTCGGCTACTTATACTACCTCCTAAAAGTATGTACTGTTTTTGTAAAGAAAAAGTACATACTTTTGAGTGTGTAGCAGAAGAGTATGCAAGCTTTGGGACATACTACCTCTTCATAACTGCGTCTTTAACGGACGTTCTGTCGCTTAGTTACGCATCCTGTAACTGTTTAAACTGCCCTGTCAATCATCTTGTCACAGTTAAAATCCTCTACATTGAATTAAATTTATTTTCCTATCGTTTCGGAGAGAAATGTTTATCTGCCAGTCATTGGTCTTTCATGCAGAGAACTCTCCTCATCTTTGCATAATGATGCATTTAAAAGTTAATGACCAAACGCATCGTTATAAAAGTTCACAATGCTGTTGCAGATTAAATATAATGTGGATAACATTTAATAAATATCTTTTCGTCAGGTTAGATATGATTATTAATCATTCAAGCCCCTTTATCTTAACCGCTCTGCTTAACCATCGGTCTCGCACGTCCGTCATGTTTGTAGTTTTTAAACACTTTTTATTCGTATTTGTAGTTCTAATCGAATCATCGTCCACAGCGCAATGTGTTATGGGCAATATTAGCCGTTAGAAGTGTGCACGGATCTGCACTTCGAATTCTAACCGGAAAAAGTAGACCATCCGGGTATCTTTGGAATACTCATTTCAACACACTACGATTTAGGACATACTAATTCTTATTTCGAATACCATTTAGGACAGATAGTATGCGAATTGGGACGCAGCAATTGTCTTTTTTGTTTACAGAGCTTACAGTCGTAACAGAGACAGATATGATTTCTCAAGACACCCATTTCATCTGTCTGGACATTTTACTAGAGGTATTTCAAAACAAATCGCTTACAGTCATTTATTTAGCAGCAATGCTAATGCATACACTACAGCTCAAAGGTTTGGGGTCAGTAATATTTTTTCTGTATTTTTGATCAAATAAATGCAGTCTTGAAGAGACTTACCGACCCCAAACTTTCTAATGGTAGTGTATGATGAAGTTAGTCTCCACTAGAATACATTTCTCTAAAAATCTCTTCAAAATTCAGTACATTTTACAGAACGCTGAGAGACAAGCAATCCTTTTTAACTCTCATTTGTGATTAGTCATTTCCTATAAGCAGGAAGTATAAGAAATATGACAAACAGCAGTTGAGCAGCCGTCTCTCGCCCCATCTGTTTCGTAATGCTCCATTTTCCCTGTTGTCCTCCATAATACTTGCAGTCAACAAGAATTGAGAAATCAATGGTCCGTTTACATCAGATTTGGGTAAACACCAAATCAAATTAAACAAATAAATGGCCCCATGTTTCCGGCTTGTGGCCCGCAGAAACAATTGCGTTATTAATAAAGAAATAATTCGGAAGGGGGCCGTTAAAAATAGCTTAAACAGGGGATGACACACAACAGGACGAACTCAAACGACCCCACCTCCCGTGGCAATACGTGTGCGTGCTGTGTCCTTACCAGCATGCGCCGTCTAGTCGGAACACACAGGGACACGTCGGTCATAACCGGCTGAGAGTCATGAAAGCATTCGGAAGTGTTATGGAAACCTGGGACCAATATGGAAAGTAGGAGACCACCGGGGAACGCAGGGGACAATGCATGGCCTCTGTTCCTGACGCTGACCCACCCGGACCTGAGCGCCACACATACGGGATGGGGCTCAGGGGTGTGAGCCGGTTTTAATTAGCCTGAGCGCTCTTGTTCCGCAGCGGCAGGAAGGAGAGACTGAAATAGAGAGGGAGCTATTAACGGCAGGCCTGAATATAGCAGTGTTGAGCCGCCACACAACTGCCCAGCACCCAGCAGTGTCCTGAACAGGGTCGGAAAAAGAAGAGACGACTTTTCTGGTGGAAAGTACAGCTGTTAGAGAAAGAGAGCGAGAGAGAGAGAGAGGGATGACCATTCCTGACCATAACTTTCTCAAATCTCTCTCTTCCTTTAGCAGCTGTGCTTTCCACTAGAATATTCTGTTCTTCTTTTTCCACTGTCTCCCATAGCAACTGCAACGCTGTATCTGAATAACAGAACAAAGACTACTTTCCTTTCTTTTCTCCCACCCTCTTTCCTTCTCTCGCAGCCCTTAGTAAAGCCTCGAGATTCAGATATATCCTTCATTAGGAATAGTTTATGCCAAAAAATCATGTGATGTTTGATTTTTTTTTTTTTTTGGGGGTGAAACACAAAAGTTGGAATTTCTGAAGAAGCAGATTTTGCCATTCAAAATAACAGTATAAATAACATTATGATTTTATATATACACTACCGTTCAAAAAAGTGTTTTTTGAAAGAAATTAATACTTTTATTCAGCAAGGATGCATTAAATTGATCAAAAGAGACATTTATAATGTTACTTTTTCAAGTGAATGTTGTTCTTTTGAACTTTTTATTCGAAGAATCCTTTTAAAAAAGTATTACAGTTTAAACAAAAATATTAGCAGCGCAACTGTTCTCAACTGCGATAACAATAAGAAATGTTTCTTGAGCACCAAATCAGCATATTGGTATGATTTCTGAAGGACAGTGAAGACTGGAGTAATGACGCTGAAAATTCAGCTGTGCGTCACAGGAATAAAATAAATTTCAAAATATATTGAAATTGAAAACTGTGCTTTTAAACTGTAATAAAATTTCACAATACTACATCTATTTTTGATCAAATAAATTAAGCCTTGGTGAGAAGAGACTTTTTTCAAAAACATTAAAAAAAAAAAATCTTATCACCCAGGTGCCCCCAAACTTTAGTGTAAATATGAAGTATTAAAAATCATAATATTAATAACATTAATATATTCTTGGATGTTCCATCAAATACAACTGCTACATTTTTACCCTTTCCATACTTGACTGAGAATGGAGAATGTTAGGTGAAGATAGATTCATGAACTCCACACTGTAAAAAATAATTGTTGGTTTAACTTAAAGTAAGTTACCTGGTTGCCTTAAAATTTTGAGCTCATTGAAATTAAAAATTTGAGTTTATACAATGAAGGTGATTGGTTTAATCAGCAGAAACTCAAAATATTATGTTATCTGAACCACATTAATTATTGAAGTTGATTTGACAAAAGAAAAAAATTTTGTTTTTTTTTTTACAGTGCAGAGATGTGTTTTATTTGATCTTTTCTTGATTTAACATGTTGTTGCGTCAATGAGAATGCTCTATATAGATAGATGGGAATCTGCACAGTGAAAACAGGATGGACACCCGCTCTCTGAGAGGTCAGTGGGCTGCCAATGCTGGATTGAGGTCGCAAGGTGGCGTGAATGTGGGACGCTGACCGGGACAGGGGGGCGGAGACGGTGACCAATCGGATGGCACCACCAGGCCGGGGTGATTTAGCATGTTAATGCCAGGTTCATTTACAGCCAGGCTCCAGACTGTGGCAAATGAATGGTAGATGGCCCCAGTCTAACACAATCACAGCTGACCCAGACAGCGCTCCACTAATGCAGACCTCGCTTTCTGGCTTTGTGCCTCACATGCATAACTGCACGCACACACGCACGCTTTTGGTTTCCGCCTTTGTTAACATTTAGCACAGCAGTAATGTATTATATCTTAATGCTAACACAAGCGTTAGCAGAGCTAAGCCTACACACCTCTCCTCGCAACAAAATCACCATTTCAAGGAAGTAAGCGCTTAAATTACAACTCTAAATCCCTAACTAACAATCATGGTGTGTTCTTCTCTACAACAGACAGACAAATCCTCTGTAAAAGAGCCATGCTAAAGGGATTTTTCACAGCATGGCTTCATATCATCACAGTCTGGTGGTGGCTGCAAGAAAGCAGTCCACACACACATACACAGTCCAGACAGACCCAGACCGGACAAACAGCTTTCCTATCTGAGAGGAAATGGGTCGTCATCATCATGGGTGGAAATGGGGAAATGGCCTCCCGTAGACGGTGAGGAAAAAGAAAGCTTATCGTTTCACAGCAAAAGATTTCCATTCAAATACCCCCCTAAATGATCTGTCTATCGGATGTCTGTGTAAACCATAAATCCATTAATAGGTCAATTTTCCCACTGATTTTAATGCATCAATGCATCAATCAATCAATCAATCAATCTGTATAGTAACATATATTAATATTTAAAGATTATATTTATAGTTTTTATTACTTTCAAAGCAGCTTTTATAACAAAAAACTGTTGTAAATATGTATATTTGACCACACATTGTCATATAAATGACCAGTCTGCAGTTATACCAATTTACGATATGCAGTTCTGTTATTAATATATTAATTCAGTAAATGCTGAATGTATTTATTGAGTTAATTCAATAAAAGTTTAGTTAGACTGATTCAAACTTTTAATTTGCGAGTATTTCATTAAAAGAACCAGCTTATGCGAGTCATTTGTTCATGAACTGAACTATGCTAGATAGTTTTGTTGTAGTCCCATCACATTTAATTCAAGCTCAAAATTCATGTAAATTCAGACAAGAGCATAGAAATCTCAATTTTTTGAGAAAAGCACATGGTAAAGCACATGGCCTTGGGGTACTCTTGGAGAATATGCATTGCTTAAGCAAAATGAATACAAGTGCTATTCTCCACTTCGGTAAACACGTTTGGAATTCATTGTAATTGGTGGATGTATTACAGTATTTTGGATGAAGTCATTCTGTGATGACCCATAAGAACTAAAACCTTCTATCTCGCTCCCTATCTTCCCCTCAGACGAAGCATTTTGTGGAGGTGTGTCTGTAGTTGTACCGGTGTGTGTGACGAATCAATAAAGAATGTCTCTGCCCACTAAACAAACCGATCCTTATTGATCCGAGACAAGTCGTTGGCATTGATTCTATCTTTAAGTTGATGTGTGGGTTAGAAGAGGTGACATAAACCAGGCCAATCCAAAGATCCCCACCAGATAGTACACTGATTCCTAGAGGAAAACAGACAGACGCACTGCTCTGGGTGAATTGCATGTGTGTTGCCGGCTCGGCTCTTAATCCGCAAGGTACGTTATCCAGTGACGGGCAGATGGGATTATAATCCACTCGTATTAGTCGTCCCAACCCAAACAGACAGACTTTTAAATGAATATCTTAAAACCATAATCCAGATCCGTACCAATAGACTAAAACATAATTTTTCCCATTTGTGCAAAGGTTTGCATTATATATTTAAATATAATGACCACTGCCATGATAGGTCACCTCATTCCAAACAAGCACGAACACATTACCCTGTTCTGACCCTGTGCTATAGGGCCAGATATGGAGCACTGATCAGCTTAGTCACATCCGAATTTCTGCACGTACATGCACAGATATACAAGAAACTGCAGGTGGCCCACCTGGTATTAGCATCCCAGAGCAGAAGGTCTTTCTTCTCTGAACGCAGGACTGGAAAGTGTGCCAGAAAGAGAGAAAGAGGAGGGCGACAAAAAGGGGGCATGGGAAAAAATGACTCTGTGCCCAAATGCCCTGTCCTACTTCTGTCAAACAACTCTAATGCCTGCCTTGTGCTAGTCAGAAGCGTTTTTTTATACTCTGACTGTGCTGTTTCTATGTACATCATCTAAGTCAAATTAATTTGTACAGCACTTCTCAAAATACATTGTTTCAAAGCAGTTTTACAGAAAATCATAATGTTAATGTCTCATGCCATAATATATATATTAATTAATAATCTATTCATGCTATATAGTTGCATTTAGCAGATTAGAGCTGGGTGATAATATAGTTTACATTTTGTGATCATACTATCAATTAAGCAGTTAAGATATAGCTCCCTACGCAAGATACTGTATGTCTGCGGATAAAGTTTTTATAGAAAGCTGGGTGATAATATAGTTACATTTTGAACCAATAAAAAAACATTACATAAGACGAACATCTGCAGATCATGAACATTATGTTTTAGTTAAAAACAGTTACACTTTTGTTGTGTTTAAACCTGATGAACTGTGGATGCTTGTAACAGTAATCAGTAATCAGATATTATTGACATTCAGAAAACACTGTTCAGCCTGAGCTGCATGCACTAATAGTGTTTGCTGGTGGTTTGAAATGCACTATAAGTGCACTGTGACTTTAACATACTCTTGGACTGCCGAGTTCCCGCTTTGGCCCTCTTCTAACCAGCAATCAATTATCAGTCTAGCCAGAGCAAGGGCAGGACACATGAGACCTGGGTGGCTGTGTGTGTGTGTGTATATGTGTGTGTCTTGGCTGGTGTCCATTGCAGCTCAGGCAACTCTGAGCATGTGTATACGTGTGTGTGGGTCTGCTCGAGTCATGGTGTTAAAGTCAAAACCAGCACCTGCTGCTCTTAAGCTAGCACATTAAAGGCCTGCAACTTGAGAACTTACATGCACACACGTGCACCACAGACCTATTTTCACACTTAACCTGAATGAAACAAGATTTTTTTTAAGGATGCATGATATATAGGTACCATATCAGGGATCAGCCGATATTAGTGATACTAATACTGAATGGTATCAGAAATTTCCAAATGCACAGTTCCAGATTTTTGTAAGAGTAGGGGGAAGCCCCGCCCATGACTGTTGACGATCTGCCCTATTAGCATAGATACCACCCTGAGTGAGCCGCAGAAACATCTAGTTGCATTCTAAAAGTTGTAACTTCTTCCTGAGTCTCTCCATCAGTGTCCGACTCTGGTTCAAACATGCAAGGCTGAACACCGCTACTGACAATTTCTGACATTTTGACTGCGAGAGATTTTCCAGTTTTGGTGTTGTTGAAGTGCGAACTGTTAAAGCACCGGCCTCTTCTGGAAAGGGGGCCGGGAGCAGCAGCTCATTTAATTTAAAGGGACACACACAAAAACGATGTGTTTTTGCTCACACCCAAATAGGGGCAAATTTGACAAGCTATAATAAGATCTGTGGTGTATTTTGAGCTGAAAATTCACAGAAACATTCTGGGGACACCAGAGACTTATATTACATCTTGTGAAAAGGGGCATAATAGGTCCCCTTTAAAACTGACACTGATGCCCTGTGTTAAAGGGGTCAAATTATGAAATCATTTAAATCAATTATAATTAAATGATTAAATTATGACAGTTTTTATTAAAAATTTTTTTTTTTACAACCAAAAAAAAAGACAAAGATGTGCAAAAGGCATCCTTTTGATACATATAAATAACAATAAAAAAACACTAGATAATACAACACTCTTATGTTTACGACGTTGCCTTTAAAGCATCCATGGGAAACAGACCGTTTACTGATGGCATCTTTTTAAAAACACTGACCACAGCGCTGATGGAAAGACCAGGTGTTAAACTGATCAACAGTGAAAACTGAAATAAAGTGGTAAAAAGTGAGGGGGAACAACAACTATGGTGTGAGAGGGATGAGTGCAAAGGGCCTATGAGGGCTGNNNNAAAAAAAAAAAAAAAAAAAAAAACGGGCCTGTAAAAAACCGAGGGTGAAGTTGGGGTCGAGCGATCTCTCTCTCTGTTTAGGTGGGTTCACTCAGAGGTGAGTGACCAGTCCTGAGTCGTAAACAGTCTGAAGTTTACAGCCATCATTCCGGTTGTTGTGCCCCCCCAACCCTAATCAGGCTGAAGAAAGCAAGGGCGCTATAAACTGCACGCGGAGAGGGGGACAACTGCTCGCCAAAGCCAGGTCAGGGCAAGCCAGAGGGGGCATGTGGAGTTCAACTGTCCTCCTGGATTCCCAGGATATCTTTAATGTTTTGTGCAAACAACATGCAAGTAAATGAGAATATGTTGAATAAAAAAATAAATAAAATAAGCATAAAATAAAATAATAAAAAGTAAACTGAATTAAAGGTGTGGATTTGTAAGGGACATTTTAAAATAAAACATACTATTTATATATTAGTTGGTTGATGATTTTATTTTTAAAAATCAGGTTCTTTTTATTGTTTATTGTAGAAAGCAAATAAATGGATTGCATCTTTATTAATATAAATGCATTTTTTTTCATAACTGATTTCTAAATGTTCATTTTATTCATAAAGGGAAATACTTAGTTTTCTTACAAATAAAAATATATTTTATTCGGTCACAACTCTGAACATTAGAAATATTGTCAGATATGATTAAGGATTTTCTTAACTTTGAAAGGGACACGTCGCTACCATTCGCTACACTCATAGTTTGATGACTTGGCAAACAGAAAAAGAGGAGGGGGAAAAAGGAAGAGATGTAAAGAAAAAGCAAGCGCCGAGTAGGCCGGGGGTCACAGAAGATCCTGATTCCATCTGGTCTGTATCAAAACAAACATGAAGGGTGAGAGACAGACACTAATGTTCTCCTCCTTGATGAGGGGAGGTGTTAAAGAAATAACAGCAATAAAAAAAAAAAAAAAAGCAGGAGGAGGAGGAGTGCAAGAGAGGGGTAAAAAAGACAGGATGTTGTGGTTAAAAAAAAAAAGAGAGAAAAAATGGTAAAGGAAAAAAAGCTTGGCACTTTTCTCACTGGAGTTGGTCTTAATTAAAAAGGATTGGTTTTATGTGACTGCCGGAGAGGAGAGACAATTTACAGCAAACATGTTCAGACAGACTGAAAGAGAGAGAGAGAGAGAGAGAGAGAAAGAGAGAAAATATCTCCGTCTGGGTGGTTCTGTTTAACCTCACGTTTAACACAGGTTTTAGACAGTTAATGTACATGTTTTATGTAGGCAAATGCAAGGGAAGCCACAAAGCATGGCCAGAAATCCTTTTTAGTAGGTAGAAAGTTGTCATTATGGTTCAGGTTTGACAGGCTTGGGATTTTATAACTAGGCACTAATCTTAGACAAATATGATCAAGTGTTGCGTTTACACTCACAACAAGTCATCATGATTAAGAGTGACATTATTAGATTGGTAATAATTACTCACACACATAATTTCGATTAAAGACGTGCAGGCAGCTCAATTCTACTCATTTCACACCCAAGTCTGACCTGGTTAAAGGATGTCTAGGACAAACCCTGACCAGGTCAATTAAACCCGACACACGTTTCTCACTAACCGTTTAGTATGCAGACAGGAAGATGACTATTTCCTCAGCGAGAACAATCTCGCTTTCCTCATCGTGTGTGTGTGTGTATTTGGGTGTGTGTGTGCCAACAGCGATGGTAGAAAGAGCAATTTTACTGAAGAATGTGTCAATGCAGGAAAGTCTGTCTGACACTATAACGGCACAGAATAAGGAAGCGCTGACCTCGTCCTCACCCCATCAGAAAACACATTTCAGTTATTCATTCACTCCATCCACACTCGCATTCCAATCTTAAAAGCGCAAGAATCTTGTATCGCTTCATTTGCCTGGAGTTGCATAAATTGCCATGTATACATGAAATATTCTGAGGCTGAAATAAGGAAAATATACACAAAAGAGTGAGTTATGAAAAGTTATGAAGCACTTTAATGTACGCTGATCTGTATTATACTGACTAGACATGACATCAAAGACATTTTTTGCATGTAAATAGTTTTTGTACTAACAACTGTGACTTCGACAGGCAATAGGATGTTTTATCAGTTGTTTGATATTGTGCTGTAGCCCTGCCCATAGTGAAATCTCATTGGTCAAATCCGTATACACATAACTGTATATTAAAGAGGATGTATTATGCTTTTTTACATTTTCAAAGTTACATACTCCAAAAGGAGATACTTTCTATATACTCTAAAAAAAATAACTAAAAAAAATGAAACAAATTTACAAAGTTAAATACCGTTTTCCATTGAAACAGCAATATACCATAAAAACAATGCATTCTGGGTAATATTATTAGTAATTTGAGAAAGTAACCAATAGGCTACTTTCTCGAAAGTGACAAATATTACCCAGAATGCACTGTTTTATGGTATATTACTGTTTCAATGGAAAACGGTATTTTACTGTGTATATTTGTTTAGTTTTTTACAGTCATTTTTTAGAGTAAGCACTGCTTCTGAGCTCCCTGATCAATTGTAGTCTTAAATTTTCTTCCAGTAACATACAAGGCAGAGTTATTCTCATTTAAATAATTCCCACGCAAGGCATCCGCAAAAAAAGAGGCGAGGCCTAGTTGAGTTGCATTAGTAGTGTGTGGAAACTCACGTTTATGGTAAGGGGTGTGACATTTCCGAAACACACTGGAAGTGGTTGACCAATCACAACACACTGGTCCAGCCGACCAATCAGAGCACATTGCGCTTTCCGGGGCCTGATAGACACAGAAACTAAACAGAGCGATACTGACAGACTGGGAAGAGAGGAGCTGCAGCAATGTAAAATATGTGACAAATAATGGTTATTAATAAAAGCTTATTCTAGTAGACCCCAAAAACAAAATCAAGACTTGGCCTTGAATAAAATAATTTGGCCTCTTTAAATATCCACAATATTCTGATTGGCTGCGGTTTTGTTAAATTTGCATTTTAGTGTGAACAGACGAATTACGAAATTGTTTTTGTCATTATAATTTGCTAAATATGTAACCTAGATTCAGAGTTGCTTCTTTAGAAACGCAGAACAAAGGCTCCTCACTGATCTGAAGAAGATATTTTTCATACCTCTTATGCAGACTAAACTATCACACACACACACAAACACGCACTAGACGAAACTTCGAAGCAAAGCCAAAAATGGCAACATTATCCAAAATGTGATCTTAATCCACTGACCAAAACATAAGGGTCCAGACAAGAGCAATTTTCCCATGCGTCCGAGCAAACTAAATCCTGCCAGCTCTACCGTGCCACTGGCGTTACTATAGCAATTCCCAACACAGCGCCAACCGAAGAACGGCTTTCAGCGTGTACTTATGTCTGTGTGTCAAGAGATTTGTGCCCTGTTTGCTCCAGCAGTGTAGTTAAAGGGAGTGCCAGCCTCGTATATGTGTGTGAGCTTGTCTGCTGTGTGTTTGTTTGTGTGCACCTGCCTCTAAAGGTGGGCATGATCATGTTGGCATTGCTCAAGTCCAATGCAGGGGCGCTGCATACCTGAGCACACCTGAACCTTGAGACGATAATCTGATAGCGGACGAGCACGTACAGACACGAAGCTGGAAATTCCTTTCCCTCGTTCACAAACCCGAGCAGAAAAAAGGGACAGGCCTTTCTTTCATTCTCAGTCTCTCTCTGAAGTACCGAGGCGTGTCCGACTGTACATCTGCGTGTCTGCGTATTTGTTTAATGTAAATCTGCCTTTCGAAAGTCTTCAGTGAGGCAGAACGAAAGCTTAGACTGTGACTAAGAAAGAAAAAAGACACCCTTACAAAATCACCAATCCACACCCACCCACCTATTACATCTGGGCAATATATAGCTTCAATATATGTGTACACTACTATCTTACAACTCATTGCTCTGAAATGAAGAATCATCATATACATATGGAAGGCAAAATGGTATTCAATAATTTTCATTTATATGTACCAATTTAACTACACAGTAATAAACAGCGATATTTACTTACATATAATCTCTAATAAGACATTTTAATATATATATAAAAAAAATGTAAAGGGATAGTTTCTGTCATCATTTACTTGCCCTCATGTTGTTCCAAACCTGTATGAGTTTCTTTCTTCGGTTGAACACAAAAGAAGATATTTTGAAGATTGTTGGTAACCAGACTTCCATAGTAGGAAAAAAAATACTATGGAAGTCAAAGGCTACCGTCAACTGTCTGGTTACTGACATTCTTCAAAAAAATCTTCTTTTGTGTTCAACAGAAGAAAGAAACTCATACAGGTTTAGAACAACTTGAGGGCGAGTAAATGATGACAGAATTTTCATTTTTGGGTTTAAGTGATGACGCAAATGAACCGTCGAATCAGAGTTCCAAATCAATTGATTCATTCATTTCATGTAAATGAATCAGTTCAAATGTTCCTTTTCAAAGGATTGATTTGGAACTCAGATTCAACTATTCATTTGCCTCATCTCTCAAATTATTCAGAGTCTCCAAAAATCAGAGACACTATTAACACTATTTTTGTCTTAACCCTCTTGAACTTGACTGTCACTAGAAAAGCCTTTAGGAATGCAAAATAAATATGCATTAAAATCATCATGATATACACAATAATGCTTAATTTTAAATTGTAAGCAAATCGTATACCTATAGCATGACTATCTGATATATCGCAAAGCACTTCCATCCAAACGTGCCCAAATGTTCACATCCACCCTCCCAAATCCCCCTTAAATTAAAAAACCTACACTAAAACTAATTTCCTACTATAGGAGATGAGTGACTCTCTCTCTTTCTCTCACACACACACAAGCACACACACACACACAGTAAAACACACAGTAATTATGAAAGTGCCTTGGGTTCTAGAGCCTTGCTCTCTTTAAAAGTTGACCTTTGCCTCAGTTCAATCTGTCGAATAAAACTCAAAGCATCAATCATCCCTCTCAGAGCTCTATCTCTCCTTTTCTCTCTCTTTCTGCCTCTGCTAATGGGTCTCATCCCTCATTCATGAAGACAGACAGGAGCGAGTTGTAACTCACCTCATAAAAGAGACAGATAGCGTGTCATACGCAGAGCATATGCATCACGAGAGAGGAGCAGAAGAGAAACGGCGGAGGGGAGAGAAGGAAAAGAAGCTTTCCTATCCTTTTATCTTGTTTCATTAACATTTCATATTAGCATATTTTGGGGGCGCCGTAAAAAAAAAGAATGTGCGCGAGACTGTGCGTCTGCACATTATTCATCATTCAGTACTGCGAGATACACTGTCCGTCTCCACACCCTAGAAATTCTTGGATAGACTTTTGTCTTTTTTTCCGACTTGCGTTTTCTTTTGCTCCCCTTCTCTCTCCGTTTGCTTCTTTCGTTCTTGTACTATTCAGTGTCTGGCAGAGCGAGTGTTTTTCTCCATGGAAACCGACATAACAGTCTGCCTAAGCCAAACTCCAGCTCTACAAACAGAACCAAATCAAATCTATCATCCAGTCCTGTTATTCCCCTCTCTCTCTCTCTCTCTCTGTTTTTCACTCTCTTACTCAGCTCAGCCAGTTCTAAAGGATACAGTTCCGAACACAGACGTCATTCCCAAACTCCTGGGGATCGTTAATATTTGTATGATGAGGTTGCGCATGAAACGAGAGCGTGCGCAAGAAATATAAGGAATATAAAAGATGAAATCACTGACGCCACGCGAGGGTGAAAATTCAGTTTGAACGGTGCGGTTAACCTTCCTGAATGCTAACACAATTTTGAGCGTGCATTCAACCAGAAAAACTGGCCTTTTTTGTTTCAAACCCACTTTAAATGACAAAACCCACAAAAATTGATATTTGTCTTGGTTACATAAGCGTTTAGCCCGCAGATGGAAAAGATGACGGATGTCAAGAGGTACTACATTTCCAAAGGTTTTCCCAATGAAACACATTGTTCTTTCTGGATGTGACGGATGCATTTGATGGCTGAATTTAAAAAAGGCCTAGTCTCGCAACATTGCCTATATGCAAAAGCATGCAGACGAGTGTATTTATCAGTCCTTAGCAGAGTGTGTTGAGTGTTTGAGGCTAAGTTCAATCCATAGACCACAAGGTAAAAGGTCAGGCACTGTTAAGAAGCTTAAAAATACCAATACAGCCAATTGACTCGCTGGCTTCTTCATATTAACTTCCGCATGCTAAGAGATTTGCGAGCATGTGTGTGAGATTTCTAACCGCCGTATTACTGGTCCAAGTCCACAACTACATTACAAAACAACATTTCGTAAATAGTGTTGCTTTTCTCACCACAAGCCATTCTCTGTGCCATCTTGTTTTGTCTGTGGCAATGTTAGTATTATATGTTTAAAGATACAGAACAGAGAGGAACATATTTAGTTCACTCTATAATTCTTTTGTTTGTTTCTTTTAACAAGAAATGTATGTAATAAAAGCAGTGAAAACGTCCACGTCAAATACTGAAGAAATTTGCAAATTAAAAATACTTTGGTGTGTAAGCTCAAAAAAACCTATAACCATTTCCAATAAGAGTAGAAGCTTGCACACATAATCTTATACCATTTTATTCAGAGGCCAAAAAGGGGCAAAAAATTGCAACATGTTTTTGATTCACATAAGTGTCACTACAAGAAATGTGTGGAAATGATAGACAAGGAGAGGAGACACAATCTCTCCCATTCGTTCTGATTCAGAAGTGCTTCTCAAAGTGACACAATCACAACTTTTCAATGGCAGAAAGGATTACTGCAACTTAAACTGCCATTCACAATCATGCATAAGGAAAGCATTTGAGGGGAAAAAAGAAGCTTTGCATAATTTTCCACATTGACTCAAGAGTGCGTTCCTTGGCTTGGCTGAGGCTTCCGCTTTTATATTTCCCCAGTTAGCCTGTGATGCAGTTTGTGCTCAGTAAAATCCTGAGTGAGAAAAATCGGAAGAAGGCAGCTAGCTCTCAGCGAAGAAAGAGAGAGAGAGAGAGAGAGAGAGAGAAGGGGGAAGTTACAGCGGGGTTGGGGGTGTGTGGATGAGGAGTAGGATGTACCAGCATGAGTTGGCAAGACCTAGGATTTTCCACTGACATGCCTCCCCTAAGGTTCCCCTGTCTCTTCCACTCTCGGACACTCTCATATCCTCACTTTCTCCCTTCCTCTGAGTGGGACAGTGTTCGCGGTCTCCGAGCAAGCGAGAGGGGCGTGTTTCCTGCTGTTCTCATCGCCTGTATCTTGGCTCAGAGGAGTGCGTTTTCCACACCAGGAAAAGAGATGGTGGAAAGGAACAGAAGAGGTGGGGAGGTTGAAATAAAATAAAGCACAAAATGGAAGGAATTCAACTCGTCTTAAGAGGGCCTATTTACAAGACGAACTTTCGATTTAGCTCTATGTAGTTTTTTAAAAAGTTATTTTTACATTATCAATCTTTTGATTTCCTGTGACTGTACATGCAAAACTCTAACTAACCATATCCAGAATCTGCAGACTTTTTCAGATTTAAACACCATTTCTAATTAAAGATTGGTAGCTGAAAGCATGATTGAATTAGCTACAATGTCAATGGCGTTCAGATTCAGAGTAAAGGGAAAGGAGCTCTGTGTAGGCCTTGTCATTGGTAGTTGTCTAACTAAAGTTAACATACTATTCTGTCCTCTTTTTCTGCCTTCACCGTAGATGTTATCTTGGCAATTTAAAGCATTCAAACATATGCATTTTCACCTGCAGAGCTGCATTTCAATAACCTTGTTCGACAGGATGTTTTGGTCTCTGTGGCGTGTGTTTTGGTAACACAAATAGTCGGCACAGGCTCATCCAGTTACCACAAAACTTTTGTCTTCTTCACACAGGTGTGTGCTGGCATTGCACAATTTTCTTTGACTCAAATCTGTTTCATTGTTTGAAGTCTGACCAGCAACAAAACACTGGTGTTATCATGAACTAAAATGAAAACTACTAAAAATCTTTTTCGGTACTGAAATAAAGCTAAACTAAAATAAAATGTAAATATTGCATGAAAAACGAAAATGGGAATTGTTGCCTGGCAAACTAAACTAAGTTTAAGTTGAAGTGCTAAAATTACTAAAACTGAAATAAAAAAAAACTTTAAAAGCTATAAAAACTAATAAAAATGACAAAAGAACAAAATTACTAAAATGAAAATAAAATACAAATAATACTAAAACAACACTTCAACAAAACATGAAATCTGTTTCAAACCCAGAATGTTAACAGACCCAATTGAAAAATCACATTCATATGTAGTTTAAAATCAGATTTTTATTGTAAACGGTCTAATCAAAGACAGAGACCAAATTTCCTGATGATAACATCGCTATTATAGATATATACTGAATTGCACACAGAACAAACAGATCAGATTTCATCACTTACAATATGAGCGGACAGTCAGCGCTAAAGATCGGATTTGAAATCCAAATCTGATTTATGTGCAGTGTGAACAAAGCCCTAGAGTCTAACCCAACAAAAGCAAACAAATGAGCACACTGCTGCTGAAGTCAACCAGCCAAAGCATTGCCCTACATGACCACATGCTATAATGCAAAAGATTGCCTGTGCCCTGATGGCAGACATCTTAATCTCTCAAGGCATTGGCTGGAGCGTTCTTGTGCCAGCAGTTCTCTGAACAGCAGTTGGGCAGCTGTGAGCATTTTAGGGGGAAGATTTGCACCAGGTTTCAACCATAAACAATGAGCTCATTCTTTTGCATCTGCTCCCAAAGACGCCACTCACTCAGCCTGAACTCGTGCTAGAGCTCTACAAACCAAGACCGTTCTCAATTTTAATGCTTTGTTTTGATATTATACATGATTTAACACCTTTCAATCATACGTCAGCATTGGAATAATGATTTGATGTGCGTAAAATTGCCCTGCTATGTTTTGTTTGTGCACTCATTCCTGTTTTTATTTTTCCATCCATTCACTTACATCACATCAAACATTCTTCTGGGACAAACTGGCCTGAGATCAGCAGAAAAAGGGAAACATATATCAACACCCAATATGGAAGCGAGAGAAACATCAAGCCATTTTGTCTAAGCCATTTCCTGTTTAAAGTAGGATGTGAAAGGATAAGAGCCTGTAAAGCTTTCCTGATGGGTTCTTTACTCTTTAACAGAGTCGCCTCTCTCTTTTTTTTTTTTTTTTTTTTTTTTTAAAAATTCTCTCTCAGTAAACAGCATTTCAATTAACTTAGCCTTCGTTTTAAAGGGATGTTTTTTTACTTTGTAACTTTAATGTTGGAAACAAACTGGAGTTATGTGGAAAGGAAAAAAAACTAATAAGGATGGTCACTGATAAAACTGACATTAAAGGGTCAGTTCTCCCAAAAATTAAAATTCAAGATAATTAACACTTTCAAAGCCCAGAAAGGTACTAAAGACATATTTAAAACCGTCAATGTGACTACAGTGGTTCAACCATGTTATGAAGCGACGAAAAACGAAAACTCTGCTTCATGAAGCTTCGAAGCTTTACGAATCTTATGTTTCAAATCAGTGGTTTGGAGCGTGTATCAAACTGCCAAAGTCACTTGATTTCAGTAAACAAGGCTTCGTTATGTCATAAGTGTTTCAAAACGTTTCGAAATTTCAATGGTTCACGTGACTTTTGCAGTTTGATACACGTTCTGAACCACTGATTCAAAACAATGGATTCGTAAAGCTTCGAAGCTTCATGAAGCAGTGTTTTGAAATCGCCCATCACTAGATACTGTTGAATAAAGTCGTTATTTAGTTTTTTTGGTGCACAAAAAGTATTCTCGTCGCTTCATAACATTACGGTTGAACCACTGTAGTCACATGAACTGTTTTAAATACGTCTTTAGTAGCTTTCTGGGCATCTGAAAGTGTTAATTATCTTGCTGTCAATGGAGGCCTCACTGAGCCATCAGATTTTATCAAAAATATCTTAATTTGTGTTCTGAAGATGAACACGAAGATCTTACGAGTTTGGAACGACATGAGGGTGAGTATTTAATGACTGAATTTTCATTTTTGGGTGAACTAACCCTTTAAGCAAAAAGCACATTTCAAAATGTACTTCAAATGATAAAAAATATATATATTTTAAAAAGTATTTTTAACTATAAATATATTTAAATAGACAATAAAAAATATATGAATGCAAAT
>RJVU01071502.1:5023589-5037117 GCA_003731715.1 Anabarilius grahami
AGGGTTGTATACACATTTTTGTACTGTTATAATTTACTCACATTTTATAAAATATAAATGTGGGTCCCCGTCAAGGAATTATATGGGCTTCATGCTAAGAGAAGGCTCAGATCAGAATGTTGTACTCAATAAATGCAATAACTGTTAAATGTGCATTTCGGCTTACTTAATTTGGGACAGAGACAGAAAAGGTTGAGTATTTTCTCGATTTGTATGTGTATGTGTGTGTATACATCCATGCCAGGGGAGGTGCAGGGGGTCACAATGTGTTGTGACTGCTGAGGAGGAGGACAGTGCGTTTGTGTGTGTGGGAGAGAGCAAATGCCAGCCATGCGGTGGGGGGTCTCTGCGCATTTTGACTGCAGTGCAAGGACAGACAGATGAGCAGGTGGCGCTCAGGTGGGGGTGAGTGTGGGGTGTGGGGGATTGTGGGTAATGCCAGACTTCTCTGCCCTTTACGCTCCACATGTCTTCATACTGCACATGCTTCAAACAAGCACACCCCTCCCCACCAGTTACTGTGTATCTGTGTTTTTCTGAGCCTACAGCACATGTATTGTGTGTTTAAAGTCTTTTTTAACATACATTTTACAGTTTGAGCTGGGTTGAGCAGTCAAATGCACCTTTGAAGCTCTGTGCAAGTGTAAAAGCTCAGATGGTACATGAACAGCCCCTTACATGCTATCAGGTCTGTTTAGCAGTCAGCAGGGTCAGTACGACTAAATCGTTGTGTATGTGTGTACGCATGCATGACAAAACAGCTCCTGACAACACACTCATTCTCTGTGGAGTCCCTGAATAAACACTGAGCAATCAGCTCTAATTATCTCATTGGACACATGCTCAAGACAACAACTCACAACAGTCAATGCGCAATTGAGAGTGATGAGAGCGCTGATTCTTCAACAAGTTACTTAATGGAGGTTGTTTATTCAATGAACGATGGCATGGTGGATTATGCGAAAGGTAACAAGGATTTGTTAGAAATCACAATGATGAAATAGTTTTAAAACTAGGCCTAAATCCCTGACACTGTCTACAAGGGTGGATGTGAGTAAGTTTGTGTGTATGGGTTTAGAAAAATGTCATAAAAAGTAATATGGTTTGTAAAAAATGTAAAATAAATGATTAATAATAATTAAATAATTTAAAAAATAATAAAAACTGCAAAATATATACAATACAAAAAAACAAGTGGTATGTTACCAACAATAGAAGTCTAGGTAACACTTTAGTATAGGGAACACTTCTCACTTGCTTATTAGCTTGCATATTGGCTGTTTATTAGTACTTATAAAGAATATTCTGCATCACCATATTCTACACCCCTTAATCCTACCCAAAACCAAAACCTAAACGATACAACAACTACCTTACTAGCTATTAATAAGCAGCAAATTAGGATCTTAGTGAGGCAAAAGTTGTACTTAATAGTGAATATGTGTTCCCCATACTAAAGTGTTACCGAATTCAATTGCATATCCTTAAGTAAATAGCTATGTAAACGTGAGAGTGTGTGTAAGACAGAGAAAAAAAGGAAGAAAAAATGAGGGAAGAAAGTCTGCATATATCAGCAATATTGGCTTCACGCATCTGTGAACACAACTTCATTAAAACAAAGACTGAAATATATTAAAATAAAGTGTTTCTAATAATGTAAAATTGTCTTTTTCCTGTCAAAATTTCCACTTATGAAGGTCTCTATGCAATTTGCAAGCAAGGTCATTGAAAAAAAAGGGCATGGAACTAAGCCAACATTACCTCTCTGTCTTTCTCTCTCTCTCACAGGAAGTCAATAAGTTTCAGCAGTCTAGCCAGAAGGCTACAGGCCCAGACTACAGATGTTCCATCTTCTCTTTCTCTCTCTGCAGAGTTACTGCAGACAAGCCTGTTTTGGCTCTTAAAGTGACAGGCACAGTTTTTCTGGTCTCAGTTCACTTCAGTTACGGTCGCCGCTAACCAGGAACACAGAGCGCCATTCTTCTCTCCCTCTTTTTCTCCCTCATTTCCCCACATTCCTCTCTCTCTTTAAACAGAATGACTGGCCGGAGAGGATATAAGGCTGACGAGAGCTAGGCAGAAAAACTGTAGGTCTTTCAGGTGACGCTATCACAGAAGCCAAGAAGGCTTGTAAAGTTCTGCTATAAAGATGGAATCACAGCAGCATGGCTTTCTTTATGAGAAAAGAAGGACAGCGAGATCTTTTTTCTCTTAAAGCTTTAAATACTTTCTCCAATACCAAATTAACACAGAACAAGTGTAAACAATGTTTCAAAACATTTTTTGTTTAGTATTATTTATATACTATTAGAATATTTATTAATATTTTGAATGAACTTGCATTTTTATATTTCCAGTTTTCATTTTAATCTTAGTTTGTTTTAGAACAATTTAGTAGTTTCCGTTTTAGTAAACAATAACAACACTGGTCATCCCAACTGACCCAATATAGAAACCACTGTTCAACAAGTTAGGTGAGTTTGGGAGCGGTGACTAATTATTTGTCTGACCATTGGGTGGAGTGTTCAAAAACCTGTTTGAAAACAGTCACTATTTTTGTAATTCCATTTGGTATTTTGTTTGAACTTCAGTTTTTACTGTAGCTCTGTATGTTTCTATGACATTGTTGTCGAAGTGTAATTAGCTAGTGAAATTGATTTACTTATTTTAGTGTTAACGGAAGTTATCATGGGCATTGTAATGTTTGAAACGGATGTCATAACAAATGTCAGTAGACAGGGAAGGTTTTAAAATAAGCAGCTCATTCATAAATCCGTAAGATCTTACCTTCATGCTGTGAAAATACAAACCGGAAGACAGAACACACTGAAAAGAGGCATGGCTACTTAAGACTTAAGACAGAGGAAACTGTCAATACCCTGGTTCAAAGCACTTGCTAACCAGTGCAGCCTTGAATGACGTCTATGACATACATCACCGCTAAAAGTGCAAAACTATACGAGGTGTTGAAAATCGTCGCCACAGCTGAATCGGTGGTGTCTCACTCTGCAGAAGCAGACGCTGCTCTCCGCAGCCAGACACTAGCATGTGTCTCGCTGAGTTGTGCTGAGACTGTCAGCATTAGTCCTTCCTGTCCTTCGCTCTGATCTACCTGCTCAGTATGCACACTTGCATCTCTCTCACTCGCTCGCTCTTTCAGGCTTTTTTCCTGCTCGCTGAGTGAAAAGTGGAGCCTCGTGCCAGCCAGGAGAGGAAGCCATTAAAGTTTAATGAGAGCTGAGAGATACAGAAACCCGCAAGGGTGTGCCTACCTCCTTCACACACACACACCTCTCCACAAACTACCGTCAGCTCTTTTTTTATTCCTTGACATTCCTCGCATCACCATCATAACAGAAGTCAGCTCCACTGTACACTTGCTGAATGGTGATGAAGGGAGAAAAAGTCAAGGATAGAGAGAAAGCGATTGTGTGATGTTGTAGTAAGAGAGTTGTGTGGCTCTTCCTGACCTACATGATTATTCACATGATTTATCCCCACACATTAAGCCCAGAGACTTTCAAGGGGAAATAGATTTACTGAAGGAAGAGTGGCCTTATCAGATGTCCACTTAGTAGTGTGTTCATCCATCGTTCATGCTTTAGCCATGCTTTTTGATGAAAATGCTCAGCAGAATGATTTTTTTTAAGGCATGTGATACTTTGCACACAAAGATATTCACTTCCCTTTCAATTCTGCCCTTCGTGAAACTTACAAATCAATCTGACCTTTAAAGGAATGTACAGGTTCAAATTAAGCTATATCAACAGCATTTATGGCATATGATTTATTACCACAAAAATTCATTTTGAGTCATCCCTCAATTTAATCTTTTTATTCAGAAATCAATATTCTAACATATCATGGAGGTAAACCAGCATTCTGGAGGGTTAAAAAAGCCAAAATATGGATGAAAATATTATATTCAAAAAAATATTCTTCTTCTTATTATTATTATTATTATTATTTACATTTACCAATGTAATTCTTGTAGGTGGAGCAACATGGTAAAAAAAAAAGTTGAAAGACTGGATAAAATTTTCAGACAATGTGAAAGCACATTAGGTAATTATTTTCTGTGGTAATTCACATCAAGACACAAATGCTGACAACAGCGTTTAACTTGAACTCAGAAAATTCCTTTAAAACATATTTTCTTACAGTCACCCATATCATTCTGCCCAAACTTTGGATTCGGATCTCATTGTCTTTAAAAAAAAAAAAAAAAGTTTTTTGGTTTGGTTCCCCACAAAGAATTCAAAAACCAAAACCATAGAGAGGTGTACTGCTGTGCACCTTTCCGATAAGACTGTGTGTTGTATGTTAGAGTCGGGTGGTAAACCGTCTCGGCCGCGGTAGCAGTCAGTGTGGTGTGTGTCTCGGTCTATCTTAAAGCCACGCTGGCCTACGCTGCAGTTTCACTACATTTTCTAAGTTTGTGTGTGTGTGTGCGCGCACTGGAAAAGCCGCTACCGCAAAACCATTTTACCCAGATCCTCCCTTGCTTAGGTTTAACATGAACTCGCATGCATCTCCATATTCACAATTTACCAGATTAGTGTATATCAGAAAAAAACGACTGACACTTACCTAGAAATGGTAGAAAGCAGGTCCAGAAACATGAAAAAGAAAAAACAGAGAAAGTTAGTAAGTTAGTTTGTTCAAGATAGCACAACCCCCCAAATTGCAAAACACATACAGTTTCACTTATTCTGTGCATGTTTTATGGAAAAAAACAGTATCTCTGAAGTTCAAGGGAAGGAAGACAGCCTGAAGCCTGACTCTGTTAAGCACGTACATTTTAGTTCGCAATAAAAAAAGAAAACAAATTCCGCCCACACAAAACCACAAGGCTGCGTACTGCCACATAAACACACGCAAAACACACAGGGCTTGTGAAAAGGAAGACCTCTGCAAGTCTTTCTGCACCTATTTGCTGATCTCGATCTTTCTTTCAGTCTCTCTCTTTGTCGCTCTCTCTCTCTCTCTCTCTCTGTTTTCTCTAACCTCCGTGTAAGTGGCGGAGGGCAATGCAGTGGAGCTCATTAGAGGTAGTTATAGCTGAGAGAATTTCAGCCCATAAACCCGCCGTCTGTTCCCCCCACTGCCTCAGAAAACCACCAATTACACACAGACACACACTTTTTCGAAGATTTGTTGCACACAAAGACTCAAAATGGCACACAGCTTGTCTTTTAGAGATTTTTTGAAAGACATATTTTATTAGTAATTTCATGTCTCAATATCTTATTTCCAGTTCTACAAGTCCACAGAAGACCATAATTGAATTGTGGTGTTCTGCTAGGCTAAGCTAGTTAGCCACACGAGTGATGTGTATTTAGTGTGGTCAGATAAGAGCAAAAATAGTACTGATAGCAAAACCGCTCTACTAATCTTCAAAGTGCAAAACCGAACCTTGCCTAACTAAGCTGTTCTTTGAGCAAGCGCGTACGTTTTATTTGTGCTGAAGGCAAATACTGCGCTAACATTAACGCTAAGCTAACGAGAACCTCATGGCTTGAGTGGAACTCAAGTGGTACCTTTTGCTTTACAAATAGACACACTTGCATGCTCACATAAGAAATGCATGCGCACACACACTTGTTCAGCTAATGAGGTGAAGCCTTAGCAAATCTGTTTGCTTTTCTCACCTCACCCCCTCATTACGGCCTACTTCAGACACCCACAAACGATCATCATTCACCATTATTCAACAGAAAGAGAGAGAAAAAGGAGGAGAAATGGAAAAGCGGAGAGAGAGAAAACCTGAGCAAGCCCCTAAATCCTGAAATCTAGCTTCTTCTGTGACAGAAGCAAAAATCATAATTGCAACACACTTACAATAGACGTTTAAAAGCCAACATGACGTTCAGTAACCCTGTTTATATTTTAAACTGTACAGTTGTCTAAATCAGGCCTTTTGACACCACAGACCTCCAAATATTGTGATGCCCTTCAAAAAAAAATTTTGCATTGATTATTACATTAAACAAAAATTCATTTAAAATTATCTCTCACAAATTTTTACTAACTCTAAGGTATTTCGCAGTTAATTCCTCATCTCATGCTGGTGGAGGCTCAATCCTTACAAATTGAAATGGGTCACCAAAGAATTATAGCGTATCAATTTTGATGTTACGTCCTCAGTTGACAGAGATGTTTGCTTTGGTAGCCAGGAAAGAAACGCATTACCGTCTTTGAGGGATAAACTGTGAATATCTGCCGACGGATGGGGCGCAGACGGATCAGCTGAAATTTTAAGGTGGATGATTCTCTTCAAAGACGCCACTTTCTCATGGAGATTAATCACTTAAGAAGATTGTCTTCCCCTTTTTTTCAATACCGATGCTGTTAACAGGATTGCTTTGGCTAATGTTCCTTATTTAACATAACCCAGACTGACTGAAAAGTGGCACTTTTCATCTGAAAAGGGATCAACCCAACAGACAAAGAGTGAGAGATGATAGTTCTTGACTTCTTTTTCTTTTTCACTTTCTTTCCCCCTCTTTTCCCTGTGTTCTTCTTTCTGTTTCTCAGCAGGCTAAGTACCCCACTAAGAGGTCTTGGTGCTAGCTAGGGGGCTACGTGTTCTTTTCTCTTTCTTGTGTATAAACTTCCCAAGTTTATTCCTCCCTTTTTTCCCTCATAGCTTCAAGACACTTATCACTGTATAAAATGTAGTCTGAATATCCCTGGGGGGACATGTTGCCTGCAAACATAAGTGGTGATAGGGGGCTTTGTTGTGTTTATCTTTCTTTAACCTTTAAACCCCAGTCGCTAACTGTGAACGCCCGGTTTAGCTAGAGCCCATCTGAGAAAGCGAGCACATTTCCTTTCTCACTACCTTATCGGGCGGTTCGCATCTGAAAGCCCGGTCTGACTCTAGTTCTGAACAAGCGTAATGTTCAAAGGGGAGAAAAGACACAAAAATGAGACGAATAAGAACTGAGAATGGAAAGAGGAAGATGTGAGTACATGCATTAGGCCCAAAAAGCTGTTTTTGTGAAGCATCTGCCGAAAGTGTCAACCAACAAAACTCTCACTAGAACTGAAAACAGTTGCCCTTACTCCGACTCTTCTCAACTTCTCAAAAGACTTTCTGAAACATGCAAGGCCTTGAGAGGAAGTGTTTTATTCACTAATAGCAATTTGTTGCTGTAATTTTTGACAGTTTTACCAATTGTTTTTAAGATAAACATCGGAAAAATAGCTATGCCAGGATTTTTACATATCTTTTGATGGCAATAAAGAAAATGTGTTGTTTATTATTTCAATGAATAAAAATAAAATAAAATATTATTTACAACAAAATCACACCAGAACATTCAAACCTGCGTTTACACTGCTGTTGACTCAGAGAGAGCAATGATCATGTATAGGTATGAAACAGCTTCACAAACAGTCTTTTCAACCACACAGTATCATTGTGTATCATTTCCGTTACAAATTTTCTAATTATCACAGAAGCACTGGGATGAATGGTTATAGTTTGGATATAAACACTGATGTCTACGGTAGCGATAAAAATAGACTAAATCACCTATTGAAAGCAACTTGATGCTTTAAATAATGGCGATAAGTGACTGTTAAAAAATGTATTTGTCATTGAATCATTCATTCAAGATATTCATTCAAAAACGCTGATCTTATCTGATTATATATATTTTCTGATATTATACACCAGTGTTGAACTGTACTACACACAATGGTTGTATGACCTTAAGATGATGGTCATACATTTAGAAGGATCCCCCTCACCCCTATTAAGACTAAAGGTTAGGCGGCCATGTCACTTTATGGTTGCCAGATGTTATGGAACCCACATTCTGCCTGTGAACTAGCCTGAGCCTCTGTTAAAAGTGACCGCTTGACCCTGGTCGCATAAACCGGGCATTCAAGACCTCAAGGCACCGATAGAGAAAAGACACGGTGGCACAACATCATCATGGAAAAGTGCTAAGTAAGAACTGTGAGAGACAAAACATGCTATTGGCAAAACTGAGGATGTCTTTGGTTGCATTTTACATTTGCACTATGACTTTTATTTTCATGACAGTTGAAGTACTAAAGGTGCCCAAACCTTTTCATTCCTTCATTTTAAGCTACCATCCAACCAGTGCAGCTGAGACAGACCTGTGCTTGTTTTGGTGAGGTCGCGAACCCACGACCGCTCCACGTAATGGCTCACACCCGTTTGGGTTTATAACCCTTCACACTGTAAAGTTTAGGAGGGGCAGTCTGGAGCCCTTTTAAGAATAACAGCCAGGCACTTTAAGTGCTATCTTGAAAAGTGATCAGCAAAGACAAATCAGCTTAATGATGCCAAATGCAGCCTAATGAGTGCGGGCTTGCTAACGGCCCCTGGCCCGGGTCAGTCTCAGGTCAGGTTGAAACACAGGGCGTCAACTACCCTATGACAGGAACTACGGAGGGAGGGAATGAAAGGTAAAGCGGAAATAGTGCATGGATGGTTGGAAATAAGAATGAAGGAGAACCAGAAAGTCAGAGAGTGTCTTCTTTAGACGTTTTGTGGACCGTCAAAGGGCAAAGGTTGTTCGANNNNGATATTATATATATATATATATATATACATACATATATACACACACACACACACACACACACACACACACACACACAAACAAACAAACACACATTTGTTTCACTATATTAGTGAGGACATTTCATAGACCTCCATTGATTTTATATTAGGTTAATGACATTTTCTATCACCTAACCCAACCCCTAACCCTAAACCTACCCATCACAGATACGTGCAAAACACTAGATTTAAATAAAAACATGTTTTGGCTGATTCATAAGCTTTTTTAACTAGTGAGGACCAGTAAAATGTCCTCACTAGTTGGTTGTCATAATATTTCACTCTATAAGTGAGGACATTTGGACTTCACAAGTATAGCCAAACCTGTTTAGTATGTTTTATAAGCTGTTTTCCTATTTGTCAAATAAACAATATGGTATCAGTACATATTGCGCGTCCCTACTAAATACTTCTAAATAATACTCTACTGATAATACAAGAGCTAAGATAGACTAGCCTGTTAAGCTTATGGAAACACATCTGCCATTTGTTCAAAATATTACGAGAAAATATGGTATGATGTGGTAAAAATTGTGGTAAGCTTTCCGCAATCCCATAATTCACCATGACAAAAGCAGGGCATTCAGTGAAATTGTAACTGTAAGCATTTTCGCACTCCTGATAGGGAGGCCTCTCCTCCGTTAGAGAGGAAGAGGGAATTTGAGATTGTTAAGACCAGGAGAGGAAAGAGGCGTCCATTTTGTTTTACAAGATCCTTTTTACTGCACGCTTTTATTCCCCTCTCTAGTTCTATTACACATCTGGAGAACAGGGAAGTCACCCCCTCCATCTCTGTTTCTCTCGCTCTCTACTGACGTCATCTTCATTCTCTGGGCTGATTAATAGCACATGAGAGTTCATTTGATGGAGATGGGGGGGACTGGAGATGGATATGTAACCATTTTCCACCAGAAAGCCCACTTATCAGCTAGACTCTACAGCCGACAACTTTTCTCGGTCCTTACAATTGTAGTTATACAAAAGTATAGCAGTCAAAATGCAATTTATGAGGTTAGGAAAACCTAAAAATTACACACCATCCTACCAATGATTTTTCATTACTTTTCCAGTCAACCATGATTACTGGATAAGTATTCACCTAAAAACAAAACAAAAACGTTTTTGCTAAAATCCATTTCTAACAGATTATTTTTTTTTTAGATAAAGAGCAAATATATTCATTATAGAATTTTTTTTTTTAAATCCATAATGTTTTAAGATTTAATTAATTTCCCACCCTGATATTTCCAGGTTTTCAATGAAAAATACACTAAATATAAATATTAAAATTCTATAGTATTTTGTCAGCATATATTTTGTCAACAAAACATTAAAATCTAAAATGTAAATAAATACTTTAATATACATAAATAAAAAAGTTATAAAATATACTCTAAAATTGAATCACGTATCCATAACCCCTAATATGACATTTTAGTAGAATGTCTGGAAAAATCTGCAGTTTCCAGCTCTAGTTTCTGCAGTGTGTGAAAGGGTCAGATGCACAGAGGCAATAAAGGCCGCTTTGTTCCCAAGCGAGAATCACTCTCTACCTCAGCCATTATCACCAATTAGAGTGTCTGTCCTCATTTTTGTGGGACGGCACTTGTCTTCTCCTCCCCTCCCTTCGCACATAGACCCATGTGCAGACACCTGCCTGAGGAAAAGCTTCTTCGTCACTGTGTCCTTATGCCCTTCATTACAAAAGAATATGAGTCAGGATCTCATGTTTAAAGGAAATTGAGAAAAAGGGAAAGAAATAGATACAGAGTTGGAGGCGACTTTAGGACGTTCACACTTCAGAGCTTCAGAGAGTGAGCTGAGGGTTTTGTTATGAGGAGAAACAATCTTAGCCCTGAGGTTCGGCCATTGTGGGGTAAAGATGCTCCTCCATCTTGCCATACACTGTTAATGTGCCATGGTTATATTACCATGAGCTCAGATGATGGGATCTCTTTCTCTCAAATCAATGTTTATGGGTGTTCTGAATGGCAAGCACTTCATATTTTTTGTACCAAAAGTATTCGCTCTGTGAATTGTCTCAATCTTTGTGCTAGATCTTTAGATGCATGTAACAGCTGGCTAATGCTATTAGTTTAGGATATTAAGGTGGGGTGGGGTGGTGGGGGGTGAAATCATTACACGCTAGTCAGATAAGCCTGCGTAATGAAACACAAAAACATCCCTTCGGTCTGCAACACAGGTCAGCATGTTTATCCCATCGAACGCAGACTGAGCTGCCGAAACTAAATCTTTATGTCATTTGTATGACTCATGAGAACGGAAATAAAACTTTGATGATAACGTTACACACGCTAAGCTGAGGTGAGCCTCAGGGGACTGTGGTCGAACGCTACGAAAGACGCTCTTCCAGGGAACAAGAAGCAAATGTTTCTATAGAGAAGGCAGTTAAAGTGAATAATGTACACTTTGCAGTTGATAAGCCTTTCGTGCCAAGACGAGGTGCTGATTACCTGTTGTTGACGATAATCTGAAAAGCGGCTTTAGGGAGTTTAGAGATGCGGAGAACCAGCTGCTGCCGTGACCTGGAGAAAGGTCTCTCTGACTGGAGGTGATATCACGGCTAGGCCACAACTGAGATGGATTAGATAGAAGGATTGATTAAACCTATTGATTATCTAATCTTCTACTGATTGTAATTTTAACTCGTTTGTGGGTTCGACCCCTCCTCTGAGAACAAACACCCTTTACGTGATGATCGTGGTGTTGTGGAGAGCCTGGCTGCATCTAGATTTGCATACAATCTGTCCTAAATATTATGCAAATTAGGATTGGTTCTGCCAAAGCATAGTAGGCTAAAATAACTAGCCTATACTAAAGGTGCCCAGACTGTGATTGCATTTAGAGTGAGTCAAAGTGTAAATGCATGCATTGGGGTAATATTTCCCACAATCTTGTGCTGAAAATGGCAGGGAATGTAAAGCCGAAGCTGCCATAACAGTCTTAAATACATTTTTTCTTTAGCTATATGCAAACTCATCAAATGCAGTTCGGTCTGTGATGTCAAGATGAAATTTGATGCCGTTGTTGTGAATCTTGTTCTAAGTAATCAAAACAGCTTTTCTTGACCAGTTAGTGCTATGCTAAGCTAGTAGGCTGGCTAAGTGAAAACACAAAGAAAGAGAAACGTTTTAGCTCTGGTAACAAAATGTGATTTTAAATTTAAACAACCAGGCTCTTTGGAAATACGTGCTTGTGGCAACATTTCAGCAAATTGATATTACATTGCTTCTGACACGTTTCACGACACTTTCTAAGAGAAAAAAGCAAGTTCAGTTTTATCCAAAACATACCCGAACATTCCACATTGCAAGCGAAGTGCTGTACCAAGTGCACTACCGACCAAGTTTACAACATTAGAAAAGTCATATGGATTATGTGACGCAAACATCAAAATGTATTAGTTTACAAATCATGTACTATGGTATAAAAGTCTTTGATGCAGTAACATAGTATTGTGCAAGGAACCGTGTAAAAATAAGCCTTTATTAATCGCTATTCTGCCCCTGTAATCATAATTTGTGTGAAAAGGAATAAAAGTGTTCATTTCAGGTGGGAACTCCAGTGAATTGTTTGTATAGGTAGTTTTTGAAGTTATGCAAAAATGTAGGTAGAGGCATGTTTTCCCAATGAGCCTAGTTTGAATTTAAAAGACATATTTTAATGACTAATAATAAAAACAACTACAAATTTCTATCAATTTCCAATCAGGCACAGAATAAAATAAAGTGGCTGCTGTAAAAATAGTGCCAGACTTCCTTAACTCTCCCACGACATGAGCAGCCACACAGGCACAAACATCACCACAAAGGCCAAAGGTGATTTGCTAGCACAGCGATAAGCTAAGACTAGCGGCGAGGGCCTCTTTCTGAAGCTGAAGGAAACTGTTTTGGCCCTATCTCAATGACAACAGAGGCCTCTCCTCTTCCCCCTTCCAGCCCTTCATCTCTCATCTTGTCCCTCAGAAGAGATCTCTCGCTAGCTGATACGGTGAGGCACGCTGTATAATGCAGGCTAATGTCACACTGCTGAAGGTACTTGGAAGCAGAGAAATGAGCCCTGCCTGTTCAAAACTGGCATGAGTAAAGGAGCAAGGGCAGAGAAAAGGAGACTAAAAGGGTAAAAGAGCCAGAGAGAGAGAAAAATTGAGAGAGACACAAAGAATGGAGGGATTAAAAGAAAGAGTTGAGTAATTGGGAGTGACAAGCCAGTGGTGGTGTGTCAGGCCTTCAAACAACAGGGTTGAGTGAGTAATTGATGGAAAGAAAATGAGGGAGAGAGAGAGAGACAAAAGAAAGGGGGTTGAGCTTTACTTCTGAAACCTTCGATATTCAGGAAAAAAAGGGGGAAAATATCTTCTGAGATTGCCAAGAGAGAGCAGCCTTTTAGAGGTGACCTGTGATCAAAGCCACCAGTGCATCCCAGATCCCTCCTGTTGGGAATAACCTAACACTCTTTTTCTCTCCTCCTCGGATCCAACATAATCTCACCACATCTGCCCATAAATATCGCAGATTATATCAGTCTTTAAAAGGTCCTGGATCTGCCCTCCACGGGGCCATCCTACCCGGGAAGAGTAAATGCAGCCATGCGTAAAAGCATTACGCTAAACTAGGCAAGGCTACTCTGCATGGCACTGCAGAGCCTGTCAGGCGCACTGTTATGCAGTCTGATCCATAAAAGAGCGAGAGAGAGTTCGCCACACTTAGCTGAATCAGGTCACACACTAGCAAGCACACAGATGCAGACTCAAAACTCCACCTATGCACAGACACACGCATACATTAACTGATGACACTTTCACTCTTAAACACTAACTAACCTTAATATTCAAACTCTTCAAACCCTTTGAGAATATTTTTTTGCATCTTATTCTAAAAATAAAATGCCATAGATATAATAACA
>RJVU01071502.1:5037221-5053989 GCA_003731715.1 Anabarilius grahami
TGTCTTATATTGTATTATATGTGTGGCATCATATTTTTTGAATAAGATGCAAAAACATTTCTGATTTCCTTTTTGATATTTTGTTTTGTTAACGATATTTCATATCATATTTCACCCCAAAGCCAAATGAAAAAATATGAAATTATATTTTGCATAAATACAATAAAGCCTAATTTTAAGCCCATTAATATTTTTTGGTTCTGTGATGTATTTTCTTTGCTTATTTTTTTTATTTATTAATTGTCACAAAGCAAAAATAAATGATACAAATTTATAGTTTTCCAGTATGTATTCTCTTTGCTTAATTTTTTTTTTTTTTAATTGTCACAATGCAAAAATAAATCATAAAGATAACATTGTAGAAATCTTTATGCTTTATTTTTGCATTGTGAAAAAAAAGCAAAGAAAATACATTACAGTACAAAAAATATTAATGGTATTAAAATTAGGCTTTAGTGTATTTACGCAAAATATAATTTTATATTTCTTTCTTTTTGTTTTGGAGTGAAATATGATCGTTATCAAAACAAAATATCAAAAAAGAAATCAGATACTAATTACATGTCCATTGCAAAAAATAAATAAATAAATAAGACTTCTAATTTATGACTTTTATTACTTACCCAGCTAGCTCAGATCACCTGATAAAATGCTAATACCCTGCAGCGTACTATACACCCTGAACTTTGGTTTGGCTCCATTGACTTACTTCTGTAATTAAAGAACTTGGACGCTATGAAATCTCACTCCAGCATGATGGACAGTTGACCCACGGCATCAGGATTGGCTTTCACGGAACGACCGGCTAGCCGTCTTGAGTGTGAGAGACCATTACACACATGCGGTTTACATGTCTGCATGGCTGCACCGTGGAACTGTAATGTTACCTTACAGGGTTACACATGCCTACGTAACCCCATGCTGTAATGGCTAGTGTCATTTTTAGCGTTGGCTAGAGTAGTAAAAAGGTCAAATGGTCTAAATTTAAATAAATAAATCTACCAGGAAAGAAGTGAATTAATAAACGACCAAATCTTAAATCATTGCAGTGATCATTTAATTGGGAAAATGCTAATTTCCTGTCGAATGGATGCAGCATGAAAACATTGAGTTAGGCAACCCCCCTCAGTAATGCAATTATTCTCTACATGAGCACACTAGCAAAGGCCCATTTACCACTGCATGTCTGCAGCAGGGTAGGAGTGTGTGCGAGTGTGTGTTTCCAGCCCACCAGCCAGGAAGCAGTCAGTGGAACTCTTATTTAGCACAGGAAGTGCAGATTTGCTTAGCAACCACATTAACTCTCCTGTCACTGAGGTATTTGGAATTATACCTCTTTAGTGACGGCCAGGCGTGCACGGGCAGGCACATTACACACATGCGTGTTTTCCTGATATTTGAACTCGCAGAGGAAATACCACTCTTGAGACGCTCAACGGGAAAAGGTCTGAGCGCTGCTGTGCACAAACCTGGTACCTTCCCTTCAGTAAATTCAATTCATGTGCCAATCTGGACTGTATTTTTATTTACACTCTCAAAAATGAAGGTTCTTTTATTGGCATCTTTGGTTACATGAAGAATCTTTAACATCCTAGGAAAAAGGTTCAAAGGTTCTTTAGAGTGGAAAAGGTTTTTTAGATCATTAAAACTCTCTTCACAGTAAGAAAAAATCATCATTGAAAGGTTTTTTAGGGAACCCAACATGGTTTTCTATGGCATTGACACCCCCTTTTGGAACCTTTATTTTTAAGAGTGTACATATACACAGACAGCCAATCAAAGCTCACACTGAAACCAATTTTAAAGCCATTCGGCCATGAGAACATCACTCTGTAGGTCCCACAGCCAATCTATGGGGTCTTTGACTGCAATCGACTGATAGCTTGACGCTGATAGATTGTTTCTATCGCGAGCCGGAGGAGATTAACGAGAGAGAGACAGGAAGTCGAGCCAGTTCCACTCAACAGAAGCTGAAGAGGCCGGCCGATATGTTATCGAAAACTAAATAAACATTTATCAGCGTGTATGCTCTGCTCGGCCCAATCACTTCCCTGTCTCCGCGTCTGGGGCCCCAACTCAGGTTTCAAAGTTCAGCCGCACAATTTACTCGCCAAACAAATCCTGAACTCGGTTGCTATTAAATATGAGCACGAACGAACGGCTGTGATCACTCTCGGTCAATGTGCCGTCAATCACGCACAACGAGCCGGTGCGCGGTGGGGTTTGGTCGCTATCATTTGCCGGTTTTCACACAATGATTTCACAAGAGAGATCACCTTTGGCTGAGAGGACTGCTTGTTTACACAAGCGTCAATGTGAAATTAAACACTTTTCATGTGGGCTTTTTCTTCGCCAGGGCTTTTGAAACGAGAACGGAGAAGAAAAACACAAGCTGAATGAGTTTGCTTTACAATCTGCTCTTTTGATTCCTTTCAAGTTGGTTAACAGTGTCGAAATGTTCCAACAACTGGCTCCTGAGCAAATTCAACAGTTCCTGCTTGGTGAGGGGTTTTGTGGATGGCGAATTGTTGCGCTTGTTGGTGCTGCTGATGTTGTTTGGCAGCCCTTGTCTTTGGGAGAGGACAGTACAAAGGAGCTTTGATTGGAGTGTGTGTTTGTTCGAGTTGTGCTGACATCTGTGTGTCTGTGTGTGTATGTGTGCGCCCATGAGTCTCAGAGTGGTGTTGGCCTCACTGAACGCTCAGCAGGTTGACTAGAACATGCTGGCTCTTTCCCTCAAAGCCGCCAGCATTCTGTTCCAAATGAGTTCAGCTCGGGGAGAGCCTTCGCTCTGGGGCACAATCACAAGGCTTACTGTTACAGGCATAAAAGAGGGGCGAGGGGGATGGGACCTGTGAATGGGGACAGGAGAGATCCATCCGGAATGAGAATTAGGGACAGAGAGGCAAAGAGGAAGTGATCGATAATATTTTATAACATTTACCATTACTTACTTGTTTCTAAGGTTTTTCTTCACAAGTTTAGGACTCTGAGAAGCAAAATTCATAATTAAATAATTTACTCTTGATATTCATATCTATCTACTCATCTATTTACCTACTGCTCTACCCACTTACCTACCTATATATCTGGATGGCCTATAAACCTTTAAACTTTAAAGGATTTTTTTACTTTTTTTCAAAGCTTTAAAACAATACTTTGTCCGGGTATGACTCAGCAGCCCTTAGACCAGTGCCAAATTAGCCTGCAATGACAACATTCAAGATCCCTGTTTCAGGTCACTGTGTAGTTCATCTAGAGCAAGTCTGACAAACTGAATAGACCTTAGGTAAATGGAGAGCCCCAGGAAGTGGAAGAACTGGCTGAGACCCAGCGAGAGCGACTACACCCAGGCAGAGGAGCGATCTGGGCCTCCTCAGGAGACAGTTTGAGCAGCAGAAAAGAGATGGGTCTGATTTCATCTGATAAGCAGGCAGAGCTGGAATAAGGTCCCTGCACAGGGGACGTAGAGAGTGTGTGTTCTTTTGTCATTGCTGCCAAAAACTACACACTCAAGAATAGAACCTGCTGGCTTAGATCCTCTCTTTTACTTTCCTTCTCCCTGTCTTTTAGACTCACTCCATCTATCCGTCCACCTATCTATCCGTCCACCTATCTATCCGTCCACCTATCTATCCGTCCACCTACCTTTAGGTTTTCCAGACTTTATCTTAAACTTGCTTTTCTAGTTAAATTCAGGAATTGTAATTAAAAAAAAACATTCTCAATTCAGTTATAAATGGCACACAACCCGGTATGGAACAAAAGTGTAAAAGTGCGTCCCAATTCGCGTCCTAATGCACTATTCTATGACGTTTTTAAGTATAAATAGTGTGAGTGGTGCACTCACACAGAAAATTCCAAAAAGAAAAAGTGCACGATATATAGCCGGATGATGCACTTATTTAACAGAAAAAATTAAGTGTGGAATGTTGGAATGGATGACATGCATTCAACTGTCGCAGCTTTAATTACATTGCGGAGGGGGGATTAGACTCCGATGTTTAATGACAAAATAAACATATAAAATTCATACGCTACATGGATGAGTACATAGTGCATAAGTACATAGTGTATAAGTGCATAGTGTATAGTGCGCCATTTGGGACGCAACATAAGTTGTGAATAAGCAATTTCATAATATGGAGAATGTGGCAGCACTGTGGCTGGAGTGTTATTCAGAAAAATACTGAGCTGTAGCCTATTATTGTGGGCAAGTGAGACGGAAGTCTGTGTCAATGGAGAGCTGTTGTGTCTTTAAGCAAGGACAGAGGTTGAGCTGTTTTGTCTCTGTGTCTGAGGGGAGGTAAGAATACACGCTCTCTCTCTGTCTCACACACACACACACACACACACACTGTCAAAATACCTTCACATACGATGTCTAAGGAGATGGCATCAAATTCAGGAAGCCCAGTGTAACATCAGAATGTGCTTCCTGCAGCAATCAATAGATCTCAGGGCCATACACCCCCACACATGCACAGACTTTAACAAGGGCGTGAGTGGATAAACAAATTGCCCTTGCACTTTAATCAGACTTGGAGGGAAACAACAAGCCTTTTGAAAAATTTATGTAATTGTTGCTTGAAGAACGGCTTTGTTATTTCACTCTAGTTTTCCTTTAAAAGCCACTCTGCGATCGACCAACCACTTAAGCTATGCCGAAGCCAAATCACAGTCAAACTGAAATATTACCAGCTCTAAAAGACACCTCATCTATATATCTTTGATAGCTATCATATTAATGGTCATTATAAAGTATAAAGTGTTTAAATATGCTCATACTTTGAATACGAATATGTGTTGGCCAGGTCCGTGTGAAATCGTTCAAGAGATCCATTGAGTCGTAGATCGATGCAGCTCCACGCGGCCGAAGAGAGACAGCATTGAAGCTGATGCTAATTGAGACAGAAGTGAATTGATAAGGCCTGCGCTGCATAATAAGCTTGAAGCTAACACAGGCTAATGTTTCCATTAGCGTCCGTGAAGAGATGGATGGAGCAATAGATGGTGATATGGAAGGCAGAGTGAGCAAAACGGATGAGACCCGGAGACACCATTTACCGAATCCGACACTTCTGTACAGATTTGTAAGGAATAACAATTTTAAAAAGAGCCTGTGCAAACATTTAAACTATAGCATGGGTAACAGTTTCTTACTTGCGTTTTTAGTGTTTGCTAATTTATCTGATTTTAGATCACATCAACTACCTGTGAAGATAATTTAGACTTACAAAAATGTTCCTGTCATTCCAGTTCAAATTTTGAATTTTGCACAATCCTGGTTTAGTAACAAAAAATGATCAGCTCTCCAATGGAGTCTGAACATACAGTTAAAAGACAAGGGAAACCTACACAACGTTGACATTTTCTAGAAACTAAAGCTCTTTGAGGCTGTGTTAATATTTAGAAAAGCATGTTTGTTGGGTTCCATTCATGCAAATAAGTCCAATTAATTCAGTATGGTGCAGATGCATAGTGGATAGTCTTGACCCGAGTATCTAAAAGCACAATGTTGTTGGCAAAGAGCTGCAGAAAACAGCAACCACCTTGACCTACAGATAGGATAGATTGTTAGAAGCCAAGGTAAAGAGATAATTAAACAGACTGATACGCCTAATAGTGAGATAAAGGTCAAAGTGAAGAGAGAAAAAGAGAGGGGGACGATACATCAAACCAGTACTACAAAAGTCTGCACAGTGCAAATGTAAATAGTAGTAACCTGTAATTAGATCCCTCTACTGGTGCGATTTATTTCAGACATTGTACTTCATTGAGACAGTCTTATAGAGAGCAAACAATGAAGTATTGTCAGATATAGGATGCCCCTTTAAAACCGGGCAGGCTAGTTGGAAGGTACAATTATCTACCATTTCCTCTTGGGAAAAAAAAAAAAAAAAAAGAGCTGGCAGAGATTGTGTTCGGCTTTCTCTCCGATTCCATGTCTGTGTGTGCTCGTGTTTGCATGTGAGTGTGTGTGACAGTCCTTTTCAGAACAAGATTACATGTGTGGGCAGGCGAGGAGTGGTTTCAGACAGTAAATCAATGGATTCCTCTGTAGTAGTGTTGTGGAACGTCTACAGGTTAGCGCAGAGCGCAGGGGGAGCCGTGCGGCTTTAACCTGAGCCTTTACCTCCTTTCGCGGACACACACACACACATACACAGCTCTGGTTTCACACACATTGTTTTATTTAGCATGTCCGCTGTCAGCTCATTTGGAGGAGTGGTACTGGGTTGGAATAGTATTAATTGCGAGGGATCTATGACCTACGATCACTAACCTGAGGCACCACACTAGCCCGGATGCTAATGGTATTAAATGCCACTGTTTCCAACACTTTTAATTCACCTGGAGTAAGCCGAGAACCCACACACATTCGTCTATGCACATACAGACATGCTCCTTCAACCCCTAAACCTCATGGGCTTTCTGAACAACTTCTGAATGGTTAAGAGGTGTGACCAGACCAGCATTTGTCCGATCATTTCTAAGGGAGAACTTCTCCACTTCCTCTAGTCGAATAAAATGTAGGGCCAAGCCAGACTTGATTTTGTCCATATGGATGTGACTAAAACAATGCCTAAATAGTTATTTAATAAATACTTTGACGAAACAGATATTCAATAAAATTATTATTACTCAAGATTTTTCTTTTTAAATAACAAATACAATGAATTGCTCACAATAAGACCAGTAACAATGATACCTGAGGTGGTGGACTGACAAATCTTTTTAAAAATTGAGTTGAAAATTTTATTTCAATGAAAGATTTGTGAATCTGAAGCCTCAATTCAATTCGACAAAGATAAAATTGCTAAACAAATTGCATTAATGTGTATCTAAGTACATCAGAAATAAGCAACAAATCATGCTCTTGTACTTTACAGGAAAACATGCTGTTTACCATTCAATTTATTTCACATTATGGAAAAATGTCATTCAGTCAGAACTCTGAATGCTCCTGCACCCCAGCAGCATTTGTCTCATAAATCAATTTAACTAATTGTGGATTTGAAAATAAAAAGTTATTTGCTAACCACAATGTGAAATTCATTGGAAAACCGCAACATGATTCATGTGGGCTACCGACTAGCGTGCCATTGTTAGCGCTTGACAGCAGAGTCTCCGGCGAGAGAAAGCGCGGGGGAAGGGTGCTGTTGAACAGAGACAGACATTCTTTTGTTACCTGTTCAGGAAAACCAAAATAGCCTGTGGGCTTTAAGGCTGGAACTGATACACCGCATCCCTTAATCAAAGAACAAAATGACAAGCTTTCTGTGTCATGCCTAGCCCAGCCTCTCCACTACAGCCACAGGGCTTTAACTGGCAGCCATCTTTAGCAACAGCAAACCAGGAAGTGATGATGAAGTGATTATATTGTTGTGTCTGGGGAAACAGCAAAGAGCTCTATTTTTCAAACCAAAAAACATTTAGAAAATCTGTACAGAGCATCAAAAATAAACTAGTATTAGCCTACTGAACTACAACTGATATTCCCCTACAGTTTTTGAGGAAAATACATTACCTTGCAGACGTTAGATCAACATTAACTAAATGTTTACACAACATTTGTGATTCAAAATATGCGTACAGCTGCCTTTTTTTATGTTTTTATGGAAATATAACACTTAAAACAGTGAGACATGCCATCTAGATTAATAATTTAGCAGATATCTTGCAAACGTATGTGTATCTACTTGTTCTGTACAATGCGTTTCTTTCTCTCTACGCTACTTTCTTCATCTTAGAGCATCAAAATGTTGGCTATGCTAGCCTTAAGGCCATTCACACCAAGAATGTTAACTATCTTTGCATCCACACCAACACACAATAATGTTGTCTATTCTAAGCGCGCAATATAGTTATGTCTTCTGCCACTTTAAATGCTCAAGCTCTTTAATATTGGGTGGATTCTGATTGGCTGTCAATGTTGTTATCATTCATCAGCTGGACAAAATCATTCTGAAAGTGATTCCAATGATATCTTTTCTCTCAGAATATAGAATATATAATTCTCACAGAATTAGAATGATTATTAAAACTTTATAGTTATCATTATAGTTATTGTCCTTGATGTGAACGGCCCTTTAGTTTGGAGAAAGCAGGACAAAAATGAAGCATGGCTTGAGAAGTCCACAGCCAAGACAATAGTCTCAGGCCTGGGCTTTGTCTTCTAGTCTTAGTCCTGTTCCTGAGCTCCAGCTGATCCTTTTTAAACATTTGAAGGACAAAAGGAGCCCAGTCGAACCTCAGGATGAGAGGTGGGACCTTGGCGTGCTCTCCATCACCCCAAAGACAAAACCCCTCTCATGACCACGAGTGTCCCTCGACATTAGGTCTGCACCCTCCTTTTATTTAACATTCACCAAGACACACTCACGCATGCACAAAACAAGACAAAAAAAAACTCCAGATGAAATGCACACACGCAGGAGACATCAATGGCAGAGCCGTGCTGTGTTTCAGACCGCAGAGTTGTGGTTGTTCATTTAGACGGGGTGTAAGCACAGGTCTTTGTGTGGTTAGACTGACGTCCACACACACACTCTCCCTCTGCCCCATAATGTGGCCTGTAATCTTGTAATTCTTGGCCTGTGGCTTGTAAAGGTCAACTTTGAAACAAGATTACTATGTGTTCTGCGGTCAGGGATTCACCTGAGTGATGTCTAAACCTACACGTCTGCCAACTCAGATGTTACTCACATTTTAGTAGACCAAAGCATGACCTCTAAAGGCTGTGGGTGCTGGACGTTTCTACCAAAGAAAAAGCGGGGTGGGGCCTGAAAAATTGGCTCCACCTCAGTCTGGAAAGATCGAAGTGAAAGAAAACGAGATGGTACAAACATTGCTTGTATAAAGCTACATTTGAAACGCTCCACGTTATGCTTTATTTCCACATATTTTATTTACAAATATCTTTTGTTATTCATTATCCCTCTGATTCATGATTACATAAAGGCGCTTTAATATATCTTTTCAAAATTGTGGCATGTTTTTTGTGGGCAGGTTATGTAGGCTTGTGATACGTCATTGTTCAGCTTTCGAGTCAGTAGAAACGCTGGCCCCGGCACATCACCATTTAGAAGAAAAAGGGTATATGGGTGTGTGTGTGTGAATGTTCTGATTCAATGATGAAACATTTGGGTGGGTGATAGACAGATGGAGTTATGAGTGAGTAAATGCATTTACCTCTTTACGCAACTTCACGCAGAATTGTACAATTAATATCATCCACATACCCTGCTGCCAGTCTGGAACTGACATAAGAACAGCAGTCACGATAGCAAACCAATTATCTGTCTCTCTCTACCTCGCTCTCTCTCGTTTCTGTAGATGCAGCCAAGAGCCCAGACAGCAGAGTTTCACCCTACCCTGCGATTCCACTCTCAGCAAACATAACTAGAGGATTTGAGTTGCATATTTTCTAGCCGTGTACTGTAATAGTATGTCTGTCTACTCATTTCAATGTCAAATTACACATTATAAAGTAGGCTCCTTCTGTGCAGGACACGCTTCAAAGAACGGCAGTTATAAAAGTCTGACTAACCAAACCAAATTATGGTGCATCTCAAACCAGTGCCACTGGGCCCAGACGAACGCTTCATTTAGAACAGAGTGAGGAAGGATGTCGTATGTCTATTTTTTTTCTTTCAGTGGCTGAGTTTACAAGGCTTTACACGCCTGTAAAATGTCTTTAAGAACTTGCAAGGTACACATGTATGAAATAAATAAGGTAAAATTAAAAGAATGAATACAACATTTCATGTATTCATAATACAATTATATTTAGAATAAAGAAAATGGAGGCCTTTTAAAGGCATTATTTTCATGACAGTTAAGCACATTTCCCCTTCCCAAATTCTCATGCTGTAACACCAATTGGGCGCGATCACTGTCGCAACAGCTTAAGGCTGTCTACACTTGATGCGTCAAAATATAACAAAACTGGGTTTTAATCTCTATATACAAAATATTTTATGCAATATACTTGAATAACATAGGATGTTTATGTAGGTTCTACAAACACATCTACTTTACATTTCAATCTTTCTCTCAAGCTATGGCATGCATATTTATCGATAGCTGCTATAGGTGCAGTGTGACTCCAAAAGGGGCAGTGTGACTCCAAAAATAACTTCTTTTTTTTTTCATAGTCATTCAGTTTAAGGAAGTGTTGCTGTCTTTCAATGTGTGTGTATATGTCACGCTGCCTCTGTCAGACAGCCATCTGTCTGATGGGAGCTGTATGGAAGCATCTGATTGGTCAGTCTGCCTGAATAGAGAGGGGTTTGATGGGAAGGGTCATGTGTCGGACTGCTCTTAGACACACAAACACACACTGCCAGCTAAAGTGTGACTCACTCCATCACACAAAGACAAAAGGGCTCAGCTGACATTGCAGAAAATCCCCATGCACACACCAAAAAAAAAAAAAAAAAACATATTTTGCTCAGCGATCTTCAATCATAGAGGCAGTCAAAAGAACTGCTGTGAATTTCAGACAAAAATTTCATATAGGATGCATTATGCGAAAAGAACTGGCCAATCAGAATCGAGTATTCCAGAGAGCAGTGCAATATACAGCAGGAAATCCCACACAAATTGTATAAAAATTGAATTTATGAGCTTAAAAAACAACATAAAACTACTCACTTCAGTAATTTGACGTGTTTCAGAGTTAACTGAATAGTCAGCAGTAAATAACATAGGACAAATGAATGCATCCATATGCATTTGATTGGATTGTGAAAAGTATTGGTATATATAATTCATCCCCGCCCACACGGCCTTAGCTACATCAGACGAAAACAAAAATTGTTTCAGAATCATGCGCAATACAATCAAAATATCAAAGAAAATAAGCAAGGTCAAATTTGATGTCACGTTGACTTAAACATTTTTTTTCACAAATACGGAAAATAGATAAAAGTCTTAAAATCTTTGTTAAAGCACAGAAAGAGGCTGAAACTAAAGGCTATTTAGTTCTGTGATGAATTTTTCAAAGCTAAACTCATCCAGTAAAAAGTGGTTCTTTCCATCTGTGCTTAACTGTCATTAATAATACATATCAATGCCATGAATTAATTAAAGCAAAAAAAAAAAAAGTAGAAATGAATGAGGTTTTATTTGTTTAAGCAAATAAATGCATGTCACAGATAGAAAGCCAGTCAGAACATTGAATCTAGTTCCCTTCTTTCCTACTTCATTCATCCTTTTCTAATTCATTCATTCACTTGTACTTGTTATTCTGTTGTGACTAGGACACGGGAGCCCATTCCGACAGTCTGCCTGAATCTAAGCCTTCACAACGTCTTTCATCAAATCAAACATTTACCTCACACCTTACATATTAGTACATCCAGTCTTGCATTGAGTAACCGAGGAAACCCCCGAAACGCATCTATTTTCCCACCCCTCCTCCCTGTTAATGCCAGACACAGAAAAAAAAGCTCCCTCCTCCATCCCACACTCTTCTGTCTGCCAGCCCCCATCGCATCTTCCTCCACCTCCCCCAGCCGCCCCTATCAGGCAGGTATATGAATGCTTTCCCAAAGGCCAACCAATACAAACACACACACACTCACACTGACTGGGCTGACTGATGTGTGGGGGCTGGTGGAAGGAGTGTGAAAAGAGAGGATGCCCTGTGATGAACCTCTCTCTTTTATCTGTGTTTATCTCCATCTGACATTAATGAGATTTTAGCTACTGCATCCTGGGGGAGGGGGTGGACAGACTAGGAGGCTTAGCAGCGTGTGTGTGTAAGAGGGTGTGATATAATGTCACAACAGAAGGGGAAATTATGTAAGAGGGTATGTATAATTGTCCAAAATGTAGTCTTCTTTTCGATTGCAATATAACTGAAATCACAACGTTTCTTCGTTCACTAAGAAGCTCTGTAACTGTGTAGGCAGTAAGGGCTTCAGGTTAGCTCTCTTGAGTTACAATGATTTGAGTTGCAAAACCTAGTGAGCTGCCTACTATGCAGTATACTTACTACATTAGAACTTCATTACTAACCTAAAACGTTATATATAATATACATAGCACTTATTGTACTGATACTTAGTTTCGATATTAAATCATTTATATATTTCAATATTCAATATTTCTCTTACTCTTACTCTGGCCAAAATGAGGTATCTAAGGATTAAAGTGAGATTTATTTATTTTATTTATTTATTAAAATTATTATTATTATTATGCTACCACATTTACACAGCATATTTCATTTGACGTGAATTCAAATGAGGCTGTTTGACATTGAAATTGTTTCTTCACTATCATTTACATGGATATAAATTGTTCAAATGACAAAACGTTGCTTATATAAAACATTTCCAGTGGAAAACAATTGGTTGTGAAAACCGCCTCGCTTTTGTTTGCATCAAATTAAATAGGGCACCTAGTGTGAATGAAGTCTATTTCTTAAATATATTTGATCTCTCAAGCATATTTTAAAGTCATTGATGGGGGGGAAAACAGAAGGACTTACTCCCTGCTGAGGTTGCTAAATAACAATGAACAGCAAAGCTGAATAAGTGCCATTTTGATTTGAAAATTCAGCTTGAGAGGTGAAAAACTGATCAAATTAGCAAGGATGTGGCAAATAAGCCAAGCATGAATCTTCACACATGAACTGAACTGTTAATGTAAAAAAAACCTAATGAATTGACTTGAATTTGCATTCTATTAGAGCCACAAAAGCAATTAGCGTTTGAATTGTTCCAGGGAGATGTTCGTGTCTTATCTCTAAAACAAAGCCACATATTTTCTCTCTTTGCCCAGTTAATCACAGTTATGATCCATCAGTTCGGGCTTGTCAGTGACAGACTATTTGAAAAATCTTAATTAGCACCTAAAGGAGACTCGTTAGAACACTCAGCTGCTGCTCACTCCTGAAAAAAAGACGTCAAATTTAATAACCACCCAGGACTACATGAGGGATTTTTTTAAATCAGGATCAGTGGGAAGAATGAGCCTTGTTATGAAAGCAAGAGATTACCATGTTTTTTTTTCGCAGAGTTTCATACTTTGTAAAACTGTTCGGGTTTCTCGTCTGGCACTCTTGCGCAACAATAAAAATGACCCTTGCGGATATCCAAACAAAAGCCTGTTCATATCAGTAACCGACTGAACAACACAGGGTCCGTTTCTCTGCCTCGCAGGTCTTTGACCTCACGAGTCCAAGTTCTGGAACATACTTATGAAGACTTTGACCAGTGAGGTCTCAGAACAGCCGTTCGACTCGGTTCTCAGGCGGACCCTCTGGTTTATATCGTCGGCAGCTGCAGGACTATCCGTACCCGTGGAGCCCCTCGGATTCTGAAGGGGAGGCAGAGAAATGCGCAAATGCAGCTTTTCGCGTTGCAGCCATTGATATGCATACCAGGGGCCAGCTGCTGCTGAGTCGAGTTGAGCCATCCGCTGTGTGTATGTGTGTGTGCGGCTTAAGAGCGATATGCCTGGCGAATGAGACGGGACATACCTAATATCCCCTTAGGGAACTGGCTTCCTCTCCCAAAGCTCTTGCACCCTCTCAGTTCTCCACAAGATATCCCAGAATTCTCTGAGGCGCTGGGGGTGGTAGAGAGGGAGTTGGAAAGATGCCACGCTCTCCCTCCAAAATAAAAATCACAAGTCAGCCGAACCGAACGCAGAGGACGGAAGAAAGAAAATGAACACGCAAGGTGTTCATCAAAAGCATTTTCAAGGGCGTGATTTAGAGTAAATTACGTAGCTTTGTTTCCAAAGAGCGAACAATTAAGCGAGAAAACGGCTTCAAAGGCTGAGAGCGGTTAAATTCTGCTTTAATGACTGGATGATTAGAGAGGTTTACTACCCACTTCCAGCACCTGGGGGGAATTAAAGATCGAGAGAAAGGGAAAAAAACACTTGATTGTAGAGGAGAAGAGAAGTCAGCATGCGAAGGGTTCTGATACCGAGCAGGTGTGTGTATGTGAGTGTGTGTGTCTAAGTGTGCCGGTAGACACGCAGCGAATGCGAAAAAGAGAGTGAGAGGGCATGCTTCATTCATTTCATGCCCATTCATACTCCCATTTGCATAATCAGTCTCTCACTGCACTTTGGGAGTGGCTGTCCTGGAATGCGGCTGTCGCAACTCTCCCTTCCCGTCAGTGAGCTGCGGTTTTCCTGCACTGGCGGCAAGAACGCGCCGTCTGCCAAAACTCTCTAAATAACCCCTGATAAAACGCCTCCACATTTAACAGGAAACTCAGAGGGGGAAATCAAATGCATGACTAAGTGGGAAATGCTCATGATATGGGCTTTCTTACAGCTCTGAAAAGTGGAAATGCCAACTATTTCATCAAGCAAATCTGACAATGCAAAAAACGTGCAGTGAAAAAATATAATTTTAACGGGGCTGTAAATTTAACACATTCATTTAGTGCAAATAAATCAATAAAAAAAAAAACCCCACACATTTCATCAAATTAATTTAAAATACATTTAAATACATTAATTAAAAATAATGGAAACATAATGCAAAAATGCATCTTGTGTGAAGTCTACCTCAGACGGATAAATAAACAACTGTAAAATACATATCTGTGACTTGGAATGTCAACAATAGGCTTATGTTCAATACAACTTTTTGTCCATTTAATGCTTTCGTCTGCCATATTAATGTATGAAAGTGATCTTCATTTTGGAGTTATCATCAAATATTGATTATTTGTGATTCATAATTTATTCATCAGCATACCATGTAATAGATTAATTTTTAATCAATTGAAATCTCAAAAATTTAGTCTCGTTAAAGGCATTTAGTCACTTACTACGCTTGTTTACAGTCTTAGGGTATGTTTACACTACAACGATGAACTAAAAACTACGAAAAGTTTTTCCTTGTCTTTTTCGCATAGAAACAATAAACAATCCCCGTTTACACGGATCCGCAAAAACAATTAAAAAAGCTGTACAATACATCGATTCTCGATTCACGATACAATGATTCTGGATCGATTCTGATATTTTCTCTCTCGAATCAATCCTGACAGCAATTCTAACAGCAGATGACGCTCTAGGCTAGTTTTTAACAGCACACTCAAATGCTCACAAAGAAGAGTGCTGGAGAGTGATTGTACGTTTGGCTGAGTCATGTAAGTGGTAAATATACTTGCACCTCGGCTCAGAATGCTTTTATGATGAGAGATTAATGTAAACACAGCCCACTGCGAACACCCTTGTAATTCGCTTGAACCTTTTTGAACTTTATGAATGATTATTTTAGGTTTAAGTGGTGTGTATAAAGGAACTGGAAGCAGACAGTGTATGAGTGATTCTAAAGCACGTATAGTAGTGCCATCTTCTGTTAAAAACGAAGCTCAGAATCGATTCGAGAGAGAATCGCGATATATCGGAAAATATCAGAATCGCTCCAGATTCTTTGTATCGCTAATCGCGAATTGATGTATTGTCCCAGCCCTAGTAGTTGTAGTCTTTTTTTAAAGAAAAACTATACACCTATAGACTGAACACATAATACGCATGCACATTATGTCACCGTTTTTCACAAATTTCCATTTCTGCAGTTTACACAGATACAATAGCGGTATCGCCTTCCAAAACTTGCACTTTGAAACCCGTTTTCAAAAGTTTGCATTTTAAGGCCCCCCAAAAAACGCTGTTGTCATGTAAATGAACAGTCAAAATGCATAAAAAGTTTTCTGTTTTTTCTATTTTTTCCTTAATCCACCTAATCATTCAGTGCCACTCCTGTCAATTACGTCCAGACAGTTTTATCAGTATAAAGTAATCATGATAGCTCATGAAGCCAACTCAACACCTAGACTTACACTTTGAACCTGTATACTACAGTACAGCAAACTCAAGCCTTGTTTGCCAAGTTGACAAACTCTTTTGAACCCTTTAAACAAGATCTCAGACAAGCGTAACACAATTTTCTTCACCACAGAGTATTAAAACATGATGCGTTTGGACCTGAGACAGCTTGACACAACATAATGGCTAGGTACATTTTACGCTTAATTATGACTGTGTGTCTGAGCAAGGGACACTGAACATCCTGTCTTTCTGTGTCTTCCGGCTGCTGACTGAAAGCTCCAGACAGACACACACTCACAAACACTTATATACACACACACACACACATATATATGTCGAGGGAGGTTGAGTAACTACACAGTCTGTGACCTTCCCTCAGCAAGCAGCAGAGAAAGAGGAAGTTCCTTCACCCCACCCAGAGACAGAGAGAGTGAGAGAGAGACTGCCAGACTACTTTTCACAGATGAGGAACAGTAAGATCTGTAAATAACTCAGCAAAAAACAAAACAGCTCTGTCACAATCGCACAGACGGCAACAGAAACACAGTATACAAACTTTTACATCTTCATCACTTGCATGTGGAATACTTGATATGCAAGGATGCAAATGCATAAATTCATACAAATGTGCATATATAACCATTTTCAACATTGATAATAATAAGAAATGTTTCTTGAGCACCAAATCAGTATATTAGAATGTTTTCTGACTGATCATGTGACACTGGAGACTGGAGTAATGATGCTGAAAAATTCAGATTTGCCATCACAGGAATAAATTACATTTTAAAATATATTCAAAAAGGACACAATCATTTTAAATAGTAATAATATTTCAAAATATTACTGTTTTTACAGTACTTTTGATCAAATAAATACAGCTTTGATGAGACTTTTCAAAAACATAAAAAATATTACGACCCCAAACTTTTGAATGGTAGTGTATTAACAA
>RJVU01071502.1:5054147-5150771 GCA_003731715.1 Anabarilius grahami
GTGTTCTTGTGGCACAGAAAAACTTTTTTTTATTTTTTATTAATAACAACAGTGTTACTGTAGCATTAAACCAAAAGTGTTATTATCCAAGTAGCTATAAATATATCGACAGTTTAACTAAATTTACTGTAACTAATTATGATGGCCGTATTTGACAAACAGAAAAAGATGACCATAGAAGAAGACAGTTTACCCTGATGCTCACTACAGTGCCCCTTGCAGCAATGCAGAGAACTGCATTTCACCGTGTCACATTGCAAATTACACTAACATATTTCACATTACAATGACGTGAAATCGAGCTTGCATAGCTCAAAGCATTCGCATCAAGCACATTCCAAGCGTTAGTCTTATTCTACAAACATCTGAGTGGCAAATGAAATTGTGTGGAGGCCATTATGAAGTCATCAATATCAAATCGCTGACTCTTCCTGGCAAAGGAGTGACCAGGCGGTCGGGCGTATGTAAAAATACACCGAATCTCCCCTCACTAGATGGATATACTGATATATTCCACTTCCGTTTCCAGACGGTTTGAGAGTGTTCCCTCTTGTGTGTGGTGAGAGGCAGGAAAGCTCTTGAGATGAATAAAAGCCTGCTGTGGGGGGTCTGATAATGTGATAATGCAGAGAGCTCCGGGACATTCGGGCTCACTCGAGACCGAAGGAAACAGCTCGATGTTAACGAGCCAACGTCATTCACCGTAAGGGCCCATTCAATCTGCAAAGCACTTATGACACACATCGTCCATGCAAAAAGGAGACAGAAAACGGCAAATGTGTGTAAACACGATAGAGCGCAGGCCTCGGTTTACATTCTCTCGCTCTATTCATACAGGGAAAGTAACTGGGTGAGAGCTGGAGGTGGTGGAGGGCTGATCACAGAGAGATGGGAGGGAGGAGATGTTGGTGAATGCACTTCTTTGTTGGTTCATACTCCGTTTCCACCACAATACTCCAATCCCTGCATCATCAGCTCCATTCAAGGGAAACAGTTCATGCAAATGACCAGGCTTGCCATTCATTGAGTGTTTGTGTGTGTGTGTGTGTGTGTATTGGAGGGGGCACATTACTAAAAAACTTTTCCTCTAATCCTCTACCTCACAAACAGGACCCTGTCTGCAGCAAGAGTCAAGCATTAGAGCCCCAGGGGTAAGAAGAGCCGCCACACATGCGAGTAACCTGAGACTGGAGACAACCCAAAGCAGATAAACATAAAACAATCAGCCCGAGACTGCTTTATCGCATTATTCCTTCCAAAAATATACCCAGAAATGATGCATATTTAAGCAGCAAACTTGGTTGGATTGCAGCTCAGAAAGCAGGTTTTTCCCTCAGCAGCCCTGTGATTAAACCCTCAATGGCCCGATCATTAAAAACACATCCACTGTCAAGTACCTGTGATAGCTAAACGGCCCATTTCGGAATTACCATAACATGACGCCGTTGCCGTGGGACATGTGGAAGTCATGCTGAGCTCGAGAGAGACAGATGGAGGAACGAGATGATAAAAAAACAAGCACTAGACAGAAAGAGAGAGAGAGAGAAAGAGAGAGAAATGAAGACTACAAGCAGCCTTTAATGGCTCTAAATGATTGTTTGTTTACGCAGTCAGCACTGTATCCACAGTAAAGGTTAACGGGACAGAGGTTGTGACACTGAGGGTTAGTTATTGGTCAATTAAATTCAGTAAAGCCCAGAAATGCTCTCTGATTTTTTTTTGCGTAGGTCTGCTCAAGTTAAATATTTCATGCCATTAAATTTAGGCCACTGCGACGGCTATTCTATCTTGACGTCCGCCCACAGAATCCACATCTCACCCCCCTCCCGGATATCAGGTTGTAACATTTGGACTGGGAAACCAATATCATGATAGTCTCTGGAGTCTGAAGACTGGGTCACCAAAGAACTGACACTCTTGGCCCCTTTCCAAGCACTCATCTAAGGAGGGAAGCTGACACTACTTGGAATATTCCAACGCAAAACTTAAGACATACAAATTTCACCCTGGTGGTGTGGCTTAGCGGTTAAAACATCTAGTCTGCCAACTTTAAGATTGTTGCTTTGAATACCAGCAGAGGTGATTCATGGACATCGCCACAGTGCCCCATCGCACTTAACCTCAGGTTGTGCCAAAGGGAATGTCCCTATAAGAAGCACACTGTACGTCTGCCAAATAACTACTTACTGTTAAGTCTGAAGTTTGTGTCACCAAAGAACTGACACTCTTGGCCTTTCTCCAAGCATTCATTTCTAGACGACTGTGGCAAGCCATTTCAACAATATCTATTTTTATGTTTCTGATAGTTATTTTTGAATTACTAGTAACAAGTAATCCAAAAGTGACTAAAGTTTCAATTTCACTCATAATTATGTCACTAGTTTCAGTTGTTTTTTTATTTGCATGATGCAATGACGAGTCAGAATAGCTGTTTTATTGTTCAATATAAGATTTTTCTAGTACACTGTAGAAAAAGAATTGCAGGTTTAACTTAGTTACCAGGTTGCTTTAAAATTTTGAGTTCATTGAAATTAAAAATTTGAGTTAATACAATGAAGGTGATTGGTTTAATCAACAGAAACTCAAAATATTATGTTATCTGAACTACAAGTTGATTTGACAAAAGAAAAAATTTTCTGATGACAAATCATAATTTTTTACATTGAGAATACAATAGTGTCTAAGAAATGAATATGATCCAATTAGTTCTAGGAAAACCGTCACAGATACTAGTAGCCAAACTATTTCTAGTAAGCCAGAATGAATACATATTAAATAGTCACTAATAAAACTGAAATAGGTGGAAAACATACTAGTTGGAAGTGAACAGTTGATGTCTGAAGCACTGAAGCAAATATTTGCTACTACCAAGATAAGTAGCAGCAAAGGAATAAGTACTAGTTTGCAATGAATTACTCATTTAGTAGGCTCTTGTCACTACTGGAATAAGCATCAACTGAAAAGTTATTCGTGAAATTGGAAAATATGGTACTAGTCACTATTGGCTAACTGCTGGTCATTTAAAAACAAGCAGCAGCTACTAATATAAAAATAGGCACTAGTTAGTTTAAAGGGATGAAACGGCTTGTCATAGACGTCTGACACTTACAGTACACACTACAACAAAACTTAATCAGTTCTCCCCGTACTAGAGCAGCGCAAAATGCAACAAACTGGCTCACCCGTGATGCTTTCCGCTTGTATTTATTGGCGAAGTCAAATTTCTCCTTGATGTCATCCAGGAGCTGCTCCAGACGCGCTTTCTCCTCTTTCCCCGTGTAATCCGGACTCAGAAGCACATACGCCCTCCAATTTGCCGAGTCAAAGCCCCAATGGCAAGTTCTGTTCTCCAGCGATTTGTGACTGTGCACCACGAATTTCTGGGTCGGGTACATGAGCCTGCAGTCCATGCATTGGATGCAGGGCGCGTTGGGACTCGTGTAGAGCTCCGGGACCAGCAGACCCTTACACTTCCCGAAGCACTCGTGATAGATCTTGAAGCTCTTCTCGGTGAGTTCCAGCTCGATGGAGCCGTACAGCTCCTTCTTGGAGTGAGGCGGGTACGTGCCCCCGTAGATGAGCGCGTTGCACAGGCGCTCCGCGTCCGTCTTGGTGATGAGTCCGCAGGACGGCGCGGAGAACGGCAGGATGCCCATCACCTTCAGGATCTCCAGCTGGTCGGCGGTGCAGCGCGAGCAGTAAATGTGCAGGTCGTCGCACACCGAGTTGATCTGCTGGAGCGAGAAATCCCGCAGCACCGTGTTGAGGATCTGCGGCAGGCACAAGCGCTTCTCGCCGCCCACCACGAAGCACGAGATGGTCTCGCCCTCCAGGACCGTCTCGCACCTCTCCGTGGAGCGGTCGGACGGGATGAAGAGCGGCCCTGGCATCACCGGAGGCGGCTGCATCGGGGGGAGATGCAGCACGGGCTCCGGGACGTCTTTGCCATCCTTCTTGAAGAGCAAATCGTGTTGCCATCTGGCCGAGAAAGCGGCCGGTCCTCCAAGAGAGCTCATGGAGCTCAGGTGAAACTGTTTGAGAGTTTGTTGCAGTCCCGGGTGAGGCTGGAAACTCTGTCGTGTTACTGTTTCCATGTTTCGCACACCGTGTTGTCGTTGAAACCGAGCGTCTGGCGAGAAATACGACTCAAAGGTCCTGGTACCGCGTCTCTAAATCCAAGTCTGTGAAAACAAGCACAAGAAGGCCGATAGGGCTTCATCAAATCCCCACTCAGACGAAGGTTACCACCGGCGTGTCTTCTTCCCCTGCAGCGGGCTCTCTCCTGTCCATATCCACAGACAGACGCGTACAGAAAACTCAAGTGTAACACAAGCAAAAGCGCGCAAGTTGCAGCAAAACTATCCCACGGGGGAGCCGAACTTGTCCCACGTCAAAATCAGGAGTCGAATACACAATCCGCGAACTTTAAATCCGTATTTTTCCCTGCGAGTAGAGATCGCTGCAGCCGGACACGGCGCGTCGCCTCCGCTCCTCTGCCCCTGCAGTTCAGTATGACTGAGTCAGTGAGCACAGCCTCTCGCGCTCTCTCGCTCGCTCTCTCTCACTCAGTGTTTGTGTGTGTCTGGCTCAGTCATTGAATCCCAGCCAAGAATGTGACTGACTCCGCAGGCTGTGGCTCTTCCAAGAACCAGCCTTCACTCCCTACTGCTGTAGAGAGAGACAGTCACTGACTGTACTTATATCTGTTTATTAATACAAATATTTATTATTATCACGGTATATTTGTACTTTATTTTATTAATTTATTACCTTGTTTGTTATTTAGTTACTAATTACATACTAGTCTAATTATATCCATTTAATTATACTGATAATTATTAAATATAATATCTTTTATATATACGACAGCTTTATTTGTCATCATTTACAATATTGTCAAAGCGTATACAGTACTCAAAATATTAAAATAGGCAATAGAATACGAAAAATAAATAGGTTGAGGTAAATAAAAAAAATTAATAAATAGGGAATAATAAAAGAAAGTGACAAGCAAAACAGCACAACACTGTTTTTGTATTAAGGCTGATATATACTTTTGCGTCGGACCTACGCCGGAGCCTCTGCCAAGTAGACTATGCGTCTGTTTTCATTTATACTTCTGCGTCGTTGTCCGCGTCGACGTGCATTCAGACCACTAGGAGGCAGTGTACGCGGTCATGTTGAGGATCAAGGCAAAAGCCGAAGAAGTAGCTCGTCATGTACGTTGTCAGAGAAGCGGCAAATAGGTAACAACTTTTGTTGCAGTTTGACTGTATGTGTCCCCTGAAACAAGTGTTTTTTCATTCATATGGTAGTTGAAAGTGCTCGCTCTTCTCTGATTGCTCCGCGCCATTTTTTTTTTACCTGAGGGAGGGGTTCTAGCAGACCAATCAGAGCGCTTGCGGTCTGCTTAGAATTGACGCGTTGTTACATTTTTGAAGAGGTGCACGTCAGGTTACGTCGTAGGCTACGCGTGCTACACACAACCTACGCCGTACACTCAACGCAGAAGTATAAATCAGCCTTTAGGCCCCTCCTGTTCGAACCGCCCGCTCTAAGCAGGACTCGAACACGGGTACGCTGGCACGGGAGTCGGGCGCTAGAATCAGTCAGACATAGTCTGTTACACTATGTTTATTAAATTAATTGTGTACCACATTTTATTCTATCGTTAGTGCACTTTTTAGTTTTTGCCATTTTTTATTAATACTTAACGCAAATGTAGGTTTTTCTAAATTTCTTTGTTTCCATCAACCATTTCTGTTATTTCAAATGTATGCATTTCATTATCAGTTGAAAACAACATATCACTGTAGGTAAATTAAGGCTGCAATACTTTTAAATTAAGGCTGCAATTAGACCTCAAATAGTTTGTAAAACGCTACATTTGTACACTGAACACTGTAAGTCTCAGGGGAGGAGGAAATAAGATAATTTTTTGCAGGCAGGCCTCAGTGGGTTGATGGGTGGAGTCTGAAACAGACGCTCTAATTTAGACTGACTGCGGTCTGAGTTTGTAAGCTTTGGTTTTCCTGAGACTTCTAGACTGAGATGAGTACAGCAGACTGAACTGGGAAAGTACTGGAACTGCATAAGCATGTTGTTTTACAACGTTTGTATGACAAATTATTTTCAATATTTTGCCAATAATATCAAACAATTCGGTCAAGCACATCAAGCAATAATAATATTACTCGTCATGTTTACATTGTAAATGGATGTTAATTATATAAAAAAATATTCAGTGCCAACATCTCAGGTTTGTGCCATACAGACCTCCAACACTTCATTAATGTGAATAATGCCGTGACCTATATATATAGCCTATATTCATATCTTGCTGTTTAAATCAGTATATATATGGATGTTATGTCTGTCTATAGATGGCTATGGGATTCATTTCATTCACATTTCCTCTAACACTTCAGTGCTGAACATATGCCAGTGATTTATTAATAATTCTCTTTAGATTGAGTCCAACAGAGGTCAATGTAATCTGTTGCAGTAGCTCCCTCTAGCTCCAAGGTGATGTTACTGCAGGTGGAATACAACGGGACAAATGTAAAAAAATTTGTAAAAGGGGTACAAAATTAGAAAAACAAATACATTACAATATACATTTAAAAATGTAAAATAATGTAAAATGGAGCTCCAGAACATTTGATTTGCTAAGAAAACAATTAAAACTGAATAATGTGCATAAATCCCTTTTATCTGTATTGACTATATGAGCTAAATGCATTACCAGTTCTTCATTTGGATAGCTTTAGTTTTTTCCACAGAAGTCTATATGTGATTTGGTCTTGCAGCTTCGTGATAATGCGATTCTTTTTAACAGTGCCTTAGATTCCTTCTTTCAATAGTTTTATTTGGATTTGCGTCATGGATTTTGGAAAAGCCCAGCGAGTTTGACCAAAATATGATCATTAGGCCTCTGCTGTCTCTCACATTTTTGCACATATATGGAAATATATTCAAATGGCTGGTGTGAACACGAACTGCTGACCCAAACTCTTTTTGGATGAGTTTTTTTTAGGCCTGTTATTAAATGCCAAATATTACTCATCCACCATAATGGACGTGCAATCAAAAAATGAATAACAATAAACTTTTTTCATCCCATTAAGGCTACACACATTAGACATTTCAGTATTTCTGTCCTTGAATAAAATTCCTTTGTTGGCTACTAACATTAAATAGTTAGTTAGAGTCAGATAAGCACACAAGCTTTATTTAGACAGCTGTAAAAAGCATATGAATAGAAAAAAAACACTCTATTTTGGATCCGGAGATAGAAATCCAATTCGTGACTATAACAACAGGTTTGTATAAGCCAGACCCCTAAAATACAAAAGCATTGGGATTGGTTGTTTTTTGTGTAGGCGTCATGACATGTCTGCAGTAATTACATTGCAGAAGAGTCAATTACCTATTTAAATTTATGCAGTGACAATTTCAATGGCAGACACATTACGAATGTTTGCTTTCATGCACTGGTAACAGTGTGGGAATCAGTGAATCAGACTTGCTAATTCATTTATTTAATCTATTTACTTAAAAAAAAAAAAAAAATTCTGAAAGAGGTAGACAAAAATGGAACAAAGAGGTGTGAATAATAATATTTGATCTGGTCGGTCGCCATTAAAGGTTATGAACTGCACGGTTTAAGAGATTTTGTGTGTGGTTGACAGCCAGTTTTCTCTGCCCAAGCTACAGCACCACCACCCTCTTAACAAACAGGATCAACATATATCTGGTAGGCTCAGATAAGAAGAAACTAAAGATAAATGCTGTGTTACTGCCATTTATTCAGCTTTTAAGAAGCAGAATTATATGCAGTGATACATGCTGATGTTTTGTAAACACACGGATTAGTGGTGGGCAGAAGTCTCTCCTTCTCAGCGCTGCCAGTGCAACCTGTGCCAGCTGTCTGACAAGTCAAACCCGTCAGAGCCGTGACCTTTTTGAGAAAGGGCAGACCTGCAGCTTAATCATTCTGGTGAGAGGCCGTGCCCACATCTCTCCCAGGAGGAGACGCCACTCCTCCGGTTACATACTGGCAGCTTGGCAGGGGCAGAGGTTTGGTAACAGATACTGGCTGAGAAGATTTCTGTCAGACTCATTTTGCGAACAGTGTCTTAAAGGTGATGTCTGTAATTTTTTTTAAGGTTACAAATATTTCCTAACTTTAAGTAAGCCAATTGCAGGTTGATTTCCTTTAAAGTCACCTTGAAATCAAAATGGACAATTCTTGTTTTTTATGGAATATTGCAGTATTTGTTAAAAAATTATCAATCCTTACACATCATTATTATTTTGTTTAATCAAAGGGTTAGTTCACCCAATAATGAAAATTATGTAATTAATGACTCGCCCTCCTGTCGTTCCAAACCCGTAAGATTTTCATTCATCTTCGGAACACAAATGAAGATCTTTTTGATGAAATCTGAGAGCTTTCTGCCCCTCCATTGACAGCTACACAACTACCACTTTGACGTTTCAAAAGAGATAAAGAGATCGTAAAACTAATCCATAGGTTGAGTGGTTTGGTGCAAATTTTCTGAAGAGACTCGGTTGCTTTATATGATGAACAGATTTAATTTAGGCATTTATTCACATATAAACATTGATCAGCGAACATAAACAGAAGCTCAACCGAACCTGCTTGACGCGCAAGAGCGAACCTCTTGCGGAAGCTCAAACGTGCTGCGTGACACACGAGAATGAACCTCACTGGTTCTTGCATGCGTCAATCAAACATGCTTGAGCTTCCGTTTGTTTGAGTTGATGAATATTTATATGTGAATGAAAGTCTAAATTCAAACCGCTCATCATATACAGCCTCTGTCTCTTCAGAAAATTTGGACTAAACTTCTCAATTCATATGGATTAGTTTTACGATCTCTTTATGAATTTTTTGAAGCGTCAATGTGGTAATTGCAAAGGCAGTCAATGGAGGGACAGAAAGCTCTCAGATTTCATCAAAAAGATCTTCATTTGTGTTCCAAAAATGAACGAAAGTCTTACGGGTTTGGAACGACATAAGGGTGAGTAATTAAATGACAGAATTTTCATGTTTGGGTGAAATAACCCTTAAATGTGCCCTTGTAATCTTTAATCAAAGTAACTTCCCGTCCTTCTTGCGCCGACATCTCTTCTCTTCTGTGTTTACTGGCACGAGGGCGGGACAACCTGTCACTCACATGACATCACCGCAATAGCAAACCACAACTATCTAATCAAGTCCCGCCCTACATTTGTCTTGTCCGAGAAGCTGTTTGACATCACAATAGGGAATAAAAACTTCTGTTTCATGCCAAATTAATGTGGCACTTTCAGAAGACTGCTCAAACAATTTGGGTTGGAGTTTTGGGTGGAGCTATCGGTTTAGCTGACCAATGGCAGAAAAGGGGAGTGTTCAGGAAACCTGTTTAAAGAGAAAAAAAATGAAAATTCTTTCATTTACTCACCCTCATGTCGTTGCAAACTCATAAGGCGATGTAAAATTAATCCATATAATCTGAGCGTTTTAATCCAAGTCCTGTAAAGAGATACATGCTTTGTATGATGCATGGATTTAATTTAGGCTTTTAATCACATATAAACTCACATACAGAGAGCGCATGACATATGGTAAACACAGAAACTCCTGCTGCATCACATACTAGAAAAAAATTCACCACGCACATTTGAGCTCATGTGTTTCATCATATAAACTGATCATATCTCTTCACAAGACTTGGATTATACACCGCTGATTCTTTTTACGGTGCCTTTATGACCTTTTTGGAATCTTCTAAGTTTTGGTTACCTGTGCTTTCAATGGAGGGACAGAAACCTCTCATGTTTCATTAAAAATATCTTAATTTGTGTTTCGAAGATTAATCAAAGTTTTATGGGTTTGGAACGACATGAGAGTGAGTAAAAGATAATAGAATGTTTGATTTGGGGTGAACTATCCCTTTAAAAGCAATGATCAATTTTGAAATTTTGTTTGGTGGCATCAGTGATGTAAAAAATATACACTTTCCCTTTAAATTAATAGTTCACCCAAAAATTTAAATCATGTTATTTTAAAGGGGTGGTTCATTGCGATTTCACTTTTATTTTAGTTAGTGTGTAATGTTGCTGTTTGAGCATAAACGTCTGCAAAGTTAAGATGCTCAAAGTTCAAAGCAAAGGGAGATATTTTCTTTTAAAGAATTCTCTGTTTAAGGACTACAACAAACGGCTAGTAGGGACTACAACAAGCTTCTTCCGGGGTTGGTGACATCACTAACCCTAAAATTTACATAAACTCTGCCCCCAGAACACGCAACAAAGGGGTGAGGCCATGTTATTGTAATACAGTACGTAACACAAATGCAATAGCATGTCATAAAAGCAAGATGACATCATGACAAGTTATAACCGTAATTAAACTAAACTATACCTGTTCTATCTTCATGCAGCATATATTCTCTGACTCTGTAAGCATTTTACAACAGTTCCCACACGAGCGATTTATAGATTATCATGACAGAATATGCTAATCAATGACTTCAAGATAGTTAACTCCACATCAGCTACATAAATTCATCAACTAACCATTCAGAAGCGTCCTGTTGCACTCTACATGTTGTCACTTCTTCTTGAGTCTCTCCATCATTGTCCAACTCCGTTTTGAACATAAAAGGCTGAACAGTTTCTGACATTTTCAGTGAGTCTGCGTGAGGTAATGGGTACTGCTAACAGGAGCTCTTGAAAACCCGCCCTGTTCGTAGGAGCAGCAGCTCATTTGCATTTAAAGGGACACACACAAAAACGGAGCGTTTTTGCTCACCCTCAAAAAGTGACAAATTGAACATACTATAAAAAATTATATGTGGGTATTTTGAGCTAAACCTTCACATATAATCTCTGATGTCCCCAGAGTGTGTTTTACATCTTGTAAAAGTGGCATTATATGACCCCTGTAAGCTCCACAAAAGCACCACGTTTCTTTAATATGTATTCAATCAGAAAAAAAATCAGGTTCACATTCTTGAATTTGCAATGTCAAAACAGAGACAGTGTGCTGTCTATGTCAATAACACAGAATAATACTGAAAGCCTATTCAGATCAATATAATAGGCTAATATAATCCAATATAATAATTCCACAGTAGCGGAAAACGGTGTGCAAATAGCACCACAGCAATACAAATTCATGTGGACATAATTCTCACATATGACAAGGTGATACAGATCGAAAAAAGCTAATATGTTGCTATTAAGTTAAACGCTGACTCACATGAAAATACTAACTAACTGCCAATAAAGGTGAGGCGTACTGTTGGCCCGAAAACAAAATAGTCTATTTACAGATTTTTTTATATCATATCATCACTAACAAATATTTAATATCTGAGAATTTCCTAATTCGATTTTTAACACGCACAGTGGATTTACGACAAAAGCTAGCAAGCAATTTAACATCTTCTCCTGCACATTGGCCATTCTTTAATCTCCTCACTTTCTTTCCTATTCTCCTCTCGCCATCTCACACTTCTTCCACAGAGCATTGAGAAAGCTTGCTTTTGGAAGGACTTCGGTAGCGCCCGCTATTTTTACATTTTTCATCATTCATCAGGCAACCATGGCGACGGCTCACAACATTGCCTCACACAAGTCCTAATGACATAAGCGCTCTTTCCTGGATGCAGTCTCCCCGGCTCCATCCCTGAACAGACTTACTCAAAACTCATCTGCTATTGTACTCTCTCACTGTGTGGCTATGGAACCATCAGTGTCAGCATTAGAACCTTCTGGAATTCTCATCCAGAGGAGAGAGATGGTTCCAAACCTTGCCTCAGCCTCTCCAGAGCTCAGAGCTGAGGAGGCACCTCGTATGGATCATTTATTTTCGAGGTGGCCATCAGAAATTTGCTCCCAGTTTTTTCCCCCCATGTGTTCCTTCATAATGCAACGACATTGATAGTGTGCATGTGTGGGTTTCTTCAGTCACTACATGATCATTGGATAGCTTTTTAGGTGCTATTTTTGGTGTGGCCAATTCCAATTATAGTGCTTGTGTATTTTTATCCTTACAGTCCCATCTCTACTAATTTATGCGATACACTAGTTATAAATTTAGTGATATTAGTCATCCAGGACAGGTTTAATTCTACAGAGGGATGTGTCATAGACCTAGAACAACCAAACAACAAGTTATTTTACATATTGTACACCCATTTTGAAAAGAAAAGAAAAAATTGACATGACTGTTTTACATACAATATTGTCAACAATAGGCTACACATAATAATAATTTACATTTTTATGCATTTGGCAGACACTTCATGCAAAGTGACTTAAGTTGCGTTCATTTATCAGTTATCAGATGATGATGATAATAATACCACTGATTTTGAATGTAGGCTATGTGTATTATTGCTTTGACAACACTGTAAAACAATAATGCCAATAAATAAATAATAATAATGATGTTCAACTGAAAAATGAAACTAAATTAAAATAAAAAACATTTTCATAACCACACTTAAGTTCAGTCAATGCACAAATTTGGTTTTACAATCAAATAAACAATACTATTCCGACGCAGTATATTTCTGAAATGTCATTCGGACTGCGCAATCAGTGCGCAGCTTTAAAGCAAAAATACATTTGTAACCGAACACGGAAGTCGTTCAAAGAAACTCCCGCGTAGTTTTCATTGTTTGGATAAAGCCATGTGCGTCTGATAGAGATGCAGTGTGTTTACAACCGAATGACTACTATGTCTAAACTGAAGAGGAAGAAATTATCAGTTGAAGAGAGTAGATCCGAGCAGCACTCGAGGATCAAGAAGTCAAACGACAGTTTGTGCACAGTACAGGACAGTAGCTGCAGCAAAACATCCACAGGCAGGTAGGAAGAAGCCTGATGACATTGCATTTAATACTCTGCAAAAGAAGCTTATAATATAATATACAATTATTGTAATGAAATGTTGACTTAAAACTATTTTATATTTAATGCAACAGGGAGAGGTGGTGGGAGAGTTCTGAATTAAATGATGTGGAGAGACTCTGGGCTCTTACCTTGAGAGCTCTATGCCCAGCCCTGCAGTCAGATCAGGAAGAACCTATTCCACAGCTCCCCCCACCTTCATCCACGGTAATACATCGGGTTATCATGAAAGGGGAAGGGCTCTATGCCCTTATAATAAATGGTTTAACATGCAATATGGAAGATATTGTAGTATTTATACAAGACAATCTCATACTGTTGTATATGACCCTATTTAATACAGCATGAATGATTTGTGAGGTTTAATCCCTGCACTGAAATGGATGTTGGATGCAAATAGACACTGTAAGGTCTAGAGATGACTTCATACAGTCACATTATGAGGCAAGTGCACTGAACACTTCATTCCCTTCACTAAAATAAGATTAGAAGGGAACATGAATTTTAAAAATAATAATAATGATGTGCACGGATAAATCATTTATAAAAAATGCTGCAATATTCCATAAAAAATAAGAATTGTCCATTTTGATTTCATGGTAACTTTAAAAGCAGGACCCACCCTTCAACTGTGAAACCGCAAATCTCACATTTTCCTCTGTACATGGGAAAAGTAGGCTTGATGTTATTTTCCATGAGATGAGAGGATGGACAGCACTGAATTTGTCCTTTCCAGAATTATCAACAAGGCTGTAGTGTGCTTTCCTGCTCAGCATGTTTATTTAATAAATGGCATTTTCCATGAATATGGTACACTTTGGCGTCACATTACTTAAAAACATTCAACAAATAACATTTGAGGCACAAATACCAAACAATTCAAATCAAAGAGCAATATCAGAATGTAGTCATCTGTTTAATCGATTCAGTTGATTGGATCACCTATTTTTTATTGAATAACTATTTTTATTAACCAAACATAATATTTAGCTGTGTTTATTTAATATTTTATGGGGGGGGGAAATATTAGTAACTTTTTAAAAAGGTTTAAATTATTTAGTTTTAAATTGTACTTTTTTTCTAACAGATTTGCAAAAATTATTTCTTATATTAGTTTTCTCATATATAATATGTAATTTAATCACCGAAGGTTGACGATCAACATTTTCTGAAGGTTAATAAGCACCTCCTTTCAAGCAGCACCAAATATATTATGTGTAAATTATGTTGGAAATAGAAGGGTCTTCTCACAAGTGTGATAATTTGTGTAATACAGTCTGAGTTTCTCTCTATTTCATCAGAAAACTCCTGTACAAAAAGTAAGTGATTGGAGGTGGTGCAATGCAGATGAAGATACGAATCCCCCTCCAGATCTGCCCGCTCCATCTTTCCTCACTCACCCACAACCAGTGAATGACTGCAAGAACCCTTCACAGCCTCCAGCAGCAGAGAACATGGGGGAATCTGACCCACCTCCACTCGCCGATCAAGAGAATTATATATCCTCACCTGATCAGGAGAGTGTGTCAGTATGTGACATACAAACTGCTCAGCAGCACCACCTAGAAGTCTATGGCGTTGAGGGTCGTAAATTGTCAGACAAACAGGGTGACAAATCTCAAGTCTCAGAAATGCAAGAGCTTACAATAGGATCTGAAACTGGATTGGATCCGGAATCAAGAGCAGGAGGATCTGGAGCAGGATTGGATGTAGGATCAAGTGCAAGAGCATCTGGAGCAGGATTGGATGTAGGATCAAGTGCAAGAGCATCTGGAGCAGGATTGGATGCGGAATCAAGAGCAGGAGGATCTGGAGCAGGATTGGATGTAGGATCAAGTGCAAGAGCATCTGGAGCAGGATTGGATGCGGAATCAAGAGCAGGAGGATCTGGAGCAGGATTGAATGCAGGATCAAGAGCAGGTGGATCTGGAACAGGGAAGGGTATAAAAACAGGTGCAGGAGGATCTGGATCAGGGCTAGGAACAATACCTGGAACTGAAGGATCAGTATCAGGCATGGGAATAAAACAAAAAGCAGGAGTATCTGGATCAGGGCAGAGAGCAAAACCTGGACCAGGAGGGTCTGGAACAGGGCAGCGGGCAAATTCAGGAGTAAGAGGATCTGGATTAGGACTGGGAACAAAATCTGGAGCAGGACAGGGAGCAAAATCAGGACTTGAAGGATCTGGGTCAGGGCTGGAAAGAAATTCAGAAGCAGGTGGATCTGGATTGGGGCAAGGAACAAAATCAGGTCCAGAAGGATCTGGAGCAGTGTCTGGATCAGGACTGGAGTGCTGCCCAATGTGTCTAATGCCATTTCCTGAAGGGTGAGTGAACATTTTATATAAATAAGTAAAAATTCCATTCCACAAAGTTGATTAACTTCACAATGCAGAACCAGAGTTCAAAATCAATGTATCAATCAATGTAATGTTATTACATTTGCTTCAGCAACCCAAAATGTTACATTGGGTGCCTGCCATGAAATGTTCAATGTATAAAACCTATGATATCCCAACATTCCCCAATTTGGCATGGCCAGAGAAGAACAGTGTTGGTTGGCAAATAGTCTTATTGGAAATCCATACGGATAAAACTACATTAGTTGTATTTCAGAATGCAATACCTGAAGTTCTTTGTTCTTCTTGAGTTCTCAATTTTCAGATGCCAATTAAACAGGCAAAACTCTCCAAATTCAGGTGTTTTGCGGAACAGCAACTCAAATTAAGAATCAGGGAATGTGATCTGCTGTCATTGTAGAGTTGATGCATGTTCTAGAACACCAGAGACTAGAAGACTGAGATCAGCTTTGGCATTAGAGATGTTAAGCTGTACCTTTAGGTAAAGCCAGAACATACATACGCTCACTCTCATGAACCCCTTGGCAACACTTGTTTCACTAGGCTTTAAGATGAAGTGTTGGTGGATGGAATCATGAATTCTATCACCTCTTTTTAAATGGGCAAAATAAAATTAGTCATTTGTTGGAGAAAGACATTTTATTTTCCCTAAATGAAATGGATTTGAGTGTTTGCGCCTTGGGTGCTGGTGGAGCACTCCGAGATGGATATCACAGCCACGGTTATGTAACTCACTCCTGGATGTGATGTCATCCCTGCAGATGTAGAGCAGAGGATCCAGTTCAGATGGGATTTATATTTGATGCTTTATGAACACTTGATTCTTTATTTTGATTGATGAACATAGCAACGTTTAGCAGCTGTTATTGTTGTTGTACTATAGTATGAAGTACGCAAAGTGTTACACAACACATGACATTGAATTTTGAGACTTAATAATGAGGTGGTACAGTGATTGTTTTAGATATTAGTACCCTGGTACTTTATGATAAATTAGTCTTTAGATGTACAAAAAATAGCTATATTATAATTAATTGAAATGAGTTTAAGAAGCAGTTTAAGAAATACATTTGGAAAGTTGACATGTTTTGCAATGTGACATGATTTAAACAGCTTTTTCTATTTATTTTATAATTATGCTTGCTGAGTTCTTATTATTTGAAAGACTACATAATATGTGTACTTTTATTTATATAAATATTTCAAAACATTTAAAAAATGCATTTTCCATTGCAGGACCATTTACAGTATATAAGTTAGGACTTCGATTTTTTTTAACTTAAAGGGTTAGTTCAAACAAAAAGGAAAATTCTGTCATTAATTACTCACCCTCATCTCGTTCCAAACCCGTAAGACCTTCATTCATCTTCAGAACACAAATTAAGATATTTTTGGTGTAACCTGTGAATTTTTTTTTTTGCCTCCGATAGACTATAACGTTATTACCACTTTCAAGCCCCAGAAAGTTAGTGAAAACATTGTTAAAATAATCCATACGTTTTGTTTGTTTTGTGTGCAAAAAACAAACAAAAATAGAAATTTTATTCAACAATTTCTTTTCCACGTAAGTGCAGCGCTTCCAGGTTCTACGTCAGAACGCCGGCTCGGTATTGGCCAATGCTGTTCACGTGAGCAGCACGACGCATGCGTGTGATGCTGACGCAGGAGCCGGCCAATAATGAGCTGGCGTTCTGACATAGAACCCGGAAGCGCTGCACTGTGTTTACTAAGGCTGGGTATTGACACAATTTTCACGATTCGATTCGATTTCTATTCACGTGCCTGCGATTCGATTTGATTCCGATATCAGTTATTTTGGATGTAGTATATCAGATACAGTACAGGAAAAAATCACTCAACTAATGCTGTAAACTACACGTAGGAGTCAGTTGGTACTACATTACTATAATTTTGAAGGTTAAAATTAACTTATTTATATACAAACACTTAAATTACACTCAATTATGTTTTTTATAATAAAAGTTTAGAATTACATAATCATATTTTATTTTTTATATATATAAACAATCATGGCTGTCATAACTGATTTATTTAAAACATGCATTAAATATTTAAGAACATTAAAAATTATAATGAATATGTTTATCAGAATGCTGCTCTCTAGAGTTCATTTTTCTAGCTGACTAATGAGTTTACAGTCACTGAATATGTTTTTTCTGAGATAAATGTGACGTTGAAACACTGATTGAGCTATTACACGAGACATGATACAGATTTCGGTAAGATGTACTGTATCTTTTAACATACCTTCAGATGTTTATTCATGTTTATTTTGCGCTGTAACTGGTATTAAAGCGGAGGAGAGGATGTTCACATGCGCTCCGTGTTGCCTCTTCTCTTTAACGCAGGCGCTACAGCGATCTGTCACGCCACATTAAACAGCGCCGAAACTGTATTTATTTTTTGAATCTCTTTATAAGATGGACGTCATTTGAAATCTGAGACTTTGCTTCATATCAAAAGTAACAAAGCACAATGATTATTGCGATTTATTGGATGGGAGGCGCGCTACATGTTCTGTTCTTTCTTTAACTGAAAACAGACTAGACTAATCGATTCTTGGGATTTAAGAATCGATATCTGTTCGTAAAAATGAGAAACGATTAAAATCGAGAAAACAATATTTTTTACCCAGCCCTAGTGTTTACCACGTGAACAGCGTAGGAGACTTACATGGAAAAGAAATTGTTGAATAAAGTTATGTTTGCTCGTTTTTTGCACACAAAAAGTATCCTTGTTGCTTCATAACATGAAGGTTGAACTGTAGTCTGTGGTCACATGGACAATTTTAACGACGTCTTTGCTACTATTTTAACTTATGTAAACGAATTTAACTTTGTTGTAAAGTTTTACCTAATTTTCCTTGCAGATCCATATACTTTTAAGCTAAAATCTTGATGTTGGATTAAAAAAGTCAATGGAACTGTTATATAGCCTGTATAATCACATACCAGTTTATAGGCGTCATTTTCACCTCGCTGCCATCTTTAATCAATGCCAACTCTCCAAAAAAGGCTGTTTATGAACTTTCTGCTTGTGAACTTTGGAGCACTTCTCAGAAAGAGGAAACACTATGTTAAAACATGGCAGACTGTGAGTGTACTTAAAGAGAGGAGGAAGAGAAACTCTAAGAAGGACAGTTATTCATCAGAACGGGTCAAAAAGTCACCAGATTCTTGCTTGGTCCGAGAGCAGCGCTCCTTCGGCGTGGTGGGCAGCGCTGAACGTCCTAGAACAAGGCAGCACTTTGTTGCGAGTGCAGGGCTGGCGTGCGCCGCTGCCCGCTCTCTGCCCGCCGTGTGTACATTGGCCAGACTGCAGAGCACAGCAGAACACAGGCGGCCCCGTGAGAGAGACACAATGAACGCTCTTGTCTAGGGAAGGACAGATAGAGAAAGAGGCAGATATAGAGAGCGAGTTTCCGAGGGCGTCGATACGAATGGAGGGCAGGACTGGTGAAGAGATGGAAATCTTGATGGAGGGAATCAAGGGAACTGGTGGGTTGGCACGTGTAGATTCACAGAATGGTTTTGAGGTTTGCTGCTGGGAAGCATCAAGCCGTCTGGGTTGGAAAAGGGATTAGAGAGGAAAGGAAGGAGTCTTGAAGGGAAAGGGAATACAAACAAATGAATGCGAGTGGAAATGAGTGTCGTTTTGGAGGGAGGAAGGATCTGTCTTTCTGAATCGTACTATAAACGGTCATTGGAAAGTCAAATTTGAGACCTGGTGACCTCGCAGTTTATGTGTGCTTGTTAGCCGGCAGCGTACTATAACAAACTATTCCTCATGGTTTATTTTTGTGTGCACACACATCACTAAACTACTATAAATGGATTTATTCACTTGTAGTTTTCTGTGTCTGCCACCAACCGTTCATAAGCATTAAAGGGATAGTTCACCCAAAAATGAAAATTCTGTCATCATTTACTCACCAAACCTGTATGAATTTCTTTCTTCTGCTGAACACAAAATAAGATATTTTGAAAAATAACAGCTGATGGACCCCATTGACTTCCATGGTATTAAGTCAATGGGGCCCATCAACTGTATGGTTACCCATATTCTTCAAAATATCTTCTTTTGTGTTCAGCAGAAGAGAGAAATTCTTACGGGTTTGGAACAACTTGATGGTGAGTAAATGATGACAGAATTTTTATTTTTGGGTGAACAAATCCATTAAGTAAAAAATAAGGGTAACTCTTTACAATAAGGTTCCATTTGCGCATTCATCCTGTGGTGAAAATCAAGGTTTTTAATGTTTATATGTATTTGTGGTGTTTTTAATATGCTTTAAGACAAACCATGTGCAAATTCATCAGTCAACATCATATTTTCTCTTTAAAACTTGTGTACCAGTTTATGCCCTCTTTCTATTGGCTCTTCTATGCACTGACAGTTCTAGGGCTTTGTTGATGTTCCCATCCTTAAAGTTGCCACAGTTATTGCATACTTTGCATGTGCTGCACTATACCATTTTGTTTAATTAGTATATTTTTATTGATCTATTTACCTTGTTTATTTGAAACGTAATAAATATTGTTTTTATAAGTGTGATCTCTGATTTTAGTCCTTGAAAACCAAAAATGTAGTGCTTGAAAAGTCCTTGAAAATCCTGGAATTTCACTTTACAGTATCTGTACGAACCCTGGTTAATGCATTAACTAAGCCGTAACACTTTCGTTCATCTTCAGAACTCAAATGAAGATATTTTGATGACGATTTCTGTCCCTCCACAGACAGCTACACAACTGACACTTTGACGCTTCATAAAGAGATCGTAAAAATAATCAATATGAATCGAGCGGTTTAGTCCAAATTTTCTGAAAAGACTCAATCACTTTATATGATGAACAGATTGAATTTAGGCTTTTATTCACATATAAACATTGATCAGTGAACATAAACAGAAGCTCAACCGAACCTGAACGACGCATCAGAACAAACCTCTTGCGACAGAAGCTCAAACGTGCTGCGTAACGCGAGAATGAGCCTCATTGGTTCTCGCAGGTCAAGCAAACATGCTTGAGCTTCTGTTTACCACAACTGATGTGTGAGTTGATCAATGTTTACTTTACATGTGAATAAAAGCCTAAAATAAATCTGTCTCATCAGAAAATTTGCACTAAACCACTCAATTTATATATGAAATTATATATCTTTTTATTAACTTTTTGAAGCATGAAAGTATTTTCATTTCTGGGTTAACTAACCCTTTAACTAATGGGAACTGATTGTAAAGTGTTACCAAACCAAGCATCTTCAATCCTGATGTGCATGTGTTCTGACAGAGATGTTTTCAGCAAATGCATGTTAAGAATTGTTGGATACCAAGAGAAAATCAAAGGAGAATTGTAAATTATTGAAGTGTTTCCAGATAAATGTTTTTTGAGTGATATCAGGGGATCAGCTACATTGTAAACAGCTTTTCTCTACAGTCCAAAACTTACATCAACATGCATTATTCCCAAATAGTTTTTAAAAGACAGTGAGGGATCAATAACTTATGACTCAGAAATCTCATTTTGTTTCCAAAACTGCTCATTGTGCAAGAGAGAAACGGTCTTGCATTAGCGCCCTCGCGTTTTGGTTTATAAACCACAGATTACTGGAACCGGCACTGATTTCTCTTCAGTTATTGTGTATCGGATCTAATGTGTGTGTTTTTTTTGTACTTCTCACTATTACTAAAAAGCTTGTATGTGTTCTGTTTTTTTTTCAGGTTCACCCAAATGGAATGTGATGGTCATCTTGCACAATGTTTATCAGAGATGCACGACGATATTATTTGGTGATGATAATGAAATTGTATTATTTTGGATACCTGTGTTTTCCTTTGTAGCTTTATGTTGCATGTGCTTGCAAAATATTACTTTAACATTTTGATTACTGTAACCAGAGGACCTGTTAAGTATTTCTTATAAAATATGATGGAAAAATATGCATTATGCAATAAAGAACACGGTGTCGAACACGTTCTCTCAGACCACTGTTGTTTTTCTTTTTTCTCCACACCCAGAAATCATGAGACAGGAAATGTGAAGTCATTACAATGAACATTTACTGATTTACAGTTGTTATCTAAGATGCTTAAGACTTTACTTCATAAAACCAAAGACATGTTCACATCTCTCTCTCTTCCCCTCAGCCCACAGAAACTCTACTGGAGCTTTCATTTACAATAATTTATAAAACAAACACTTCAAATATAAAAGTATTCCCCTGTAGCACATTGATAAGAGCGTAATTTGCTTTGGACTCAACATAAGGAAAGAACTGAAAAAGAAAGAAAAGCAGAAAACAGCTTGCGGCGGCTTTTGTATTTGGCAAGTTGATAAATAATGGAAATTTCTTTCTTAGAAATGTTTTCAGGGACAGGAACTTGTATTTTATTGCAGTCTCGGGCTCTTAAGTTTGAGTCTAGCGGTTGGGACAGTGGATTCAGAGATCTCTTATGGTGCAGAAACGGATTTATTTCTCTCTTTTTGTGAAAATTTGAAGGTTTAAATTACAGATATTTACAATTATGCTAAACTTATTCCAGTTCAAATATAAACATGAATAAAACCAAAACAAAGGACAATCATAAATTTGACTGTTTCATGTGGATTCTGTACATTAGCTTGAGCTGGTGGAAAATTAGGTTGGTCGGATGAGGATGGTTTATTACTTGGTCCTTTGTAATATACTATAGTACCTGTTATTCAAACAGTTTGTACGAATAATCATCAGTTTACAGGAATGAAAATGAAGGAAAATTTAAAGTCAAATAATGTCACGTAGGGCCATCTTTACGCTAAACCTGAAAATTCGCACCAGCAAACTATACTTGAATGCCACTTGTTGGCAGTTTGCATTGACCTGAAGTTTCTGTCATAAACAATCCATATATCATTCATAAAGAGTGGAAATTTTGTGGCTGTTTCTGTACCAGCTTTTCATTAGAGAGCTGAAAACATGGTGGGGTAATCTGGCTTTGCTCTCTCTGCCTCGTTATCGTTACGTTCGTCACGCTTGTTATCTCCTGGGCCGTTCTTTGTTCTTAGCCCGTCTGCTAATCTCGCTACTGTCTGACACAAAAGCAGCTAATTAATCCTGTTAACATGGCAGCAATTCTTCATACAGGTCTGATTTCTTCAAAGCATTCACATCTAAGAGTGTCGTCTTCACTCTTCAAGAAAAGGGGGAAATAAAAAACCCAAAACTTGGAGATTAAATGCAACAGAAGATAGAAAACATATCTAGTTGCTTAATAACACCATACTTTATCACTGTGAGGGATTAATCAGTCAAGCTAGCCTGTGATTGGCTGTTTTTATTCTTTAAAGGAAAATAATGTTTTGAAGTGAAATGTAAAGCTTTTTAAGAGACATTATGCTTTAGTTGTGTTTCCCTAAAGGAAAAGTTTGTGGAAGTGTATATGACTATGTTCGGAATAGCATACTAACATGCTACTCTCACTATAGCTTTGCAGTATGTATACTGTTCACAGTATGCATGGGATGGGATTTGCCAAGACACACAGTGCAGAATGTATCCCAGAATGCAATGCGCAAACTTGACCTTCAATTTCAATCTTTTTTTGGCTCATTATTTTGTCAAACAGCATTTTTACACAACATTTTAGATTATGAAATAGTCATTATAAGTTGCTTATATGCAACATCACAAGATACCATGTGGCAGTGTAGCATACTAATGTTTGAAATGTTTATCGACAATCGTTTCACCTACTATTAGTAAAAATAGCAGAATACAACACATACTACTACAAGTAGTAGGCTAGAATTCTATTCCGAACACAGCCTGTCAACAAATTATATAAGATTGGCATTCTGTGCGTACTGTGTTTTATATAGAGTGTTGTAATGGGTTAAATGGGTTCCCCCTTGTGTTGAGGTCATCTGAGATTCACATCACTGTTGCACAATTTTACCACCACATTAACATCAGAGACATGATGTACAAACCCTTGTTTGTGTTCTCTCGCCCTCCACAACATCTCAAAAGCATGTTATTGACACATCACATGAGTACAACAACACAAAATCCTCTTATCGGAGCGAGGAGCAGCCATTTGAGTAATATAGTGTGCTGTTGTAAAGAATGCTACTATAATATTAAACCTAGGCTCATTGGAAAATCGTGCCTGTGGCAACATTTATGCAAAATATTACGTTGCTTACGTACTCTACACGGCTCCAAGGGGTTAATAAAGGCCTTCTGACGCGAAGCGATGCATTTGTGTCAGAAAAATATCCATATTTATAAAGTAAAATAACTAGATTCCGGAAGCTATTTATTAACCTTAACCGACTGTGTTAACGACCGTAGCTTTCTTCTACATGTCTTTGAGCTCTTTTATCAAGACGCGTTTCACAGGACTCATATCCAAGCACTCCACATCTACCCGCATATGCAATGCTGTACCAGCTGAGCTAACAAGCAAGTTTACTATATCAGAAAAGCCATATGGAGCTGATAATGTGATGCGAGCGTCAAAAAGTTTACAAATCATGCACTATAGTAAAAGTGTTTTCAGGTCGTAACATAGTATTGTGCAAGGAACTGCTAGAAATAAGTCTTTATTAATCAAAAATCTGCCACTGTAAACATAATTTGCATGAAAAGTGTTCATTTCAGATGGAAAGTGTTGTGAAATGTATATATAGGTACGTTTTTGGAGTTTTGCAAAAATGTGGGTAAAGGCAGATGTTTCCAATGAGTCTAGGTTGGTAATATTACTGCCAGTCTGATGTATTTGGGCTTTGTGATTATTCAGTGTCTAACCTTCATGTCTTGGTTTCAACATATGTATCAGTGTTTATGTTAATTAAAAAAATAAAATAAAACAAAATAAACACCTGCAGCTCACATTTCTCATTGGATGGTGCATTGGAAAATCAACTCCGATCTAACATGGAGTTCAGAGCAGTTTGGAGCATGGTGAATTTTGGATCTTTGAGGCACTTCTTCAAAAAAAAAACACATTTTATCTCCTATTTACTCTGTAAAATCAACATGGGTGGTTAAAAGCCTGTGGTCTGAAGCACAGCTACCCACTGTTTAGGAAACCATCATGGTCATTAATTAAAATGTGCCACTTTGCATCATAGAAGGCATCATAAATTCTTCGATTGGCTACCTACACTATAATACAACATTTACCTTTAAACATTATACATTCTTGTTTTGCTTGAGGACGCACCTCATACAAGATTAAAGAGAATTAAAAAAAAAGTCGAACAGAAAATAAAAAAGTGCACATTAAGTTAGAACTGTCATATTTAGCTAGGGTTGTTGGGAAATGTAGTCTCGGAAGGACGCAGGCACACAGATGGAGCTAACTTGAGTCCCAGGCAACAGTGCGCGCACACTCACACAAACATGGGTGTTGAAATTAAAGAGGATGCTGGGAAGCAGGAAGACAATCAACAGCTGAAATTTGGGGAATAGTTCTGAATTTGTTTTCTGAAGTTCCTGCAGTCGTTTCTTCTTCCAGTGTAACCCCAAAATAACTCAGGGAGGGTCAGAAACTTGGAGTCTTTTAGTGTTGCTTTTTGTCTTTAACGCAGTTTGAAGGAAAAGTTCTTCTCTGTGAACACATAGTCTGAGCTAAACTCAGCTGTAGTAGTCTCGTGGAGCCGCAGGCAGAGAAACATCGGCCGTATTGTTCTTCCCTCATACGGTTTCATCAGTGGAGAGCAGCAGAGGATTAATGTACTCGAATCCCTCAAACTCAGACTGGTCTATTCTCTTTATCACATCCCTGAGGAGAGAAACCAACATTATTAATAGAAGAGCTACAATTCAACTGTACATGCCCTGTACTGTGGCTTAAAGCAAAGAATGTGGGGAATATTTAAAAAAAATTGAAAGCTAAAGTGAAGAAGGTGTAGTTTTTGATCAGCTGAATTTCCGATAGGTGCTAATAAGTATTGCATAGATGGACTAGTTGCTGGCATCACATCTTTTACATGTACATTTATTCATTTAGCATACACTTTTATCCAAAGTGACTTACAAATGAGGAATACAGCAATGTGATTCACCCCAAGGAGGCAATAATGCGACAAGAGCCAACAATACCAAGTTTCGAACATTGCCGAGAAGAGCATTTTGAATATGTGCCCAATTTGACCTTCTATTTCCAGTGTGATTTAATACAGCCGTGATTTTTAACATTCCTTTTTCGTTCAACAATTGATTGAACTGGAAAAAATGAAGATATTTTTCCACAAAATTAAACTAAAAATTATTAATACAATTATTTTCTTGGGGAATATACACTACCATTCAAAAGTTTGCGGTCAGTAAGATGTTTTTGAGAGAGAGAGAAATTAAAGTGACAGTAAAGAATGTATAATGCTACAAAGATTTCTATTTCAAATAAATGCTGTTTTTTTTTTACTTTCTATTCAGCAAAGAATCCTGGAAAAGTTTATTAATGTTTCCACAAAAATATTAAGCAGCATAACTGATTTCAACACTGATATTTTTTGAGCACCAATTCAGCATAAGATGATAATTTGTGAAGAATCATGTGAAACTGAAGACTGGAGTAATGGCTGCTGAAAATTATAGAAATTAATTAAAGGGGACCTATTATGCCCCTTTTCACAAGATGTAATACAAGTCTCTGTATCCCCAGTCTGTGAAGTTTCAGCTCAAAATACCCCACAGATCATTTATTATAGCTTGTCAAATTTGCCCCTATCTGGGTGTGTCCCTTTAAATGCAAATGAGCTGCGGCTCCCAGACGCTTTCCAGAAGAGGGCGGCGCTTTAACAGCTCGTGCTTTGGTTGCTCAACAACAACAAAGCTGGAGAATCTCACGCAGCCAAAATGACGATTGTCAGTAATGTGTTCAGCCTTACATTGTTAAAACCGGAGTCGGACACTGATGGACGGCATGGCCAAACACTCCACTACAACAACTCTTCCTCTTCTCTAAAGCAGCCCAACATGGCCTCACCCCATTTGTTGCATGTTTATGCAGGGTTTATGTAAATTTTGGGGTTTGTGATGTCACAATCCCGGGAAGAAACTTGTTGTAGTCCCTACCAGCCATTTGTTGAGATTTCTGTAAAAGAAAATATCTCATTGAACTTTGAACGTCGTAACTTTGCAGATGTTGTTTATGCTCAAACAGCACACTAACTAATGTTAAAGTGAAATCATAATAAAGGACCCCTTTAAATCTCAAAATATATTAAAATAGAAAACAGTTATTTTAAAATGTCATTTAATTTCACAATAGTACTGTATTTACTGTATTTTTGATCAAATAAATGCAACCTTGGTGAGGATAGAAGACCTTCAAAAACATTAAAAAAATCTTACTTTCTAAAGAAAGTACTGAAAGATTGCATCTATTATTATTGTTTTTTTTATAGATTCTACAGGGGATATGTAAACTTATGAGCACATCTGTAAATGCAGCCTGCCCAACAGAAACAACATCAGCGTCAAGGGGCTGGTTAACCACAAAGGAGGCTCTAACTACAGCAGTGGGCAGACAGAATTTCACTAGAGTACAATTGAGAAATTCAGCGGCGTCTTTCTCCTCTTGGCTATTTTCTGCACTGGCAACGATCCTTTATATGTCTAAAGAGATGGTAACATTCTTGCTGAAATCAGACCTCTTGGTCTTCAGAACCTCAGGAATCCATTGATCTATTTTATCAGCCTGCTGAGGATACCGCACCGCTGTAATGCTCCACCTCTTCTATGGCGTAATGCTGAGACGATTCAAAACTAGTTTATCACGTTCTGTCAAACAAGGTCCATGGAGGGCAATTCTCCTCTCCAACAAGCTCTGCAAGAACAGATCCGGGATCAGTGCCCAATTGTGTTTGTGCTGTGTCTGTTTGAATAAAGTCCTCAGAGGACCACTTGACTATATGTGGGTGTGTGTGGGGTTGAAATGCCTCCAGCAAGAGTGAAACCTAAAATAACACGAATGACACCTCTATGCCGTAATATCAGGCTCAGGTTTCAAAGGCAGTGCAGGGGGGAAATGTGTGATGCCACAGAGGAAGAAACACAGAAAGACGGACATTCTGGGCACTGACCAAAATAAACAAGCCTCTTTACTGCACAAATGTTTTTTCAGAAAAGAATCACAAGGTGGAGCTTATTTGAAAGAAAGAGAGAGAGAGAGAGAAAACTGACAACACTTCTAACACAGCTAGCTGTTCATTTAAAACCTGTGATTGCATTAAGACTGTACATTTCTTTTCACACAACCTTTGTTTTAAAACAAGATTACTGTGACAGGCAATGAGAACATTTGGTTTATGAAAGGACGTTACTTTAAAGGAAAGGTATGTGTAGATAAAAGACTTATGAGGTGCAATTACAAATGTACTCTATCAAAAGTTTTGGGTCTGTACAATTTTTTAATGTTTATGAAAGAAGTCACTTGTGCTCACCAAGGCTGCATTTATTTGATCAAGAATACAGTAAAACAGTAATATCGTTAATTTTTTTACAATTCAAAAATTTTAATATATTTTGAAATGTGATTTATTCCTGTAATGGCACAGCTGAATTTTTAGCATCATTACTGCAGTCTTCAGTGTCACAAGAACCTTAAGAAATCATTCTAATATGCTGATTAGGAAACATTTCTTATCATCAGTGTTGAAAAACAGTTGTGCTGCTTAATATTTTTCTGGAAACTGTAATTTTATTAAATTTTTTTGTAACACTTTGGCATTGGGAACACATTCACTATTAACTATGATTTTTGCCTCAATAAAGTCTTAATTTACTGCTTATTAATAGTTAGTAAGGTAGATGTTGTTGTATTGTTTAAGTTTAGGTATGGGGTAGGATTTAGAGATGTAGAATATGGTCATGCAGAATAAGGCATTAATATGTGCTTTATAAGTACTGATAAACAGCCAAAATGCAAGCTAATAAGCTTAAACAAAAAATAATAAACTAGTTAAAAGTGAGAACTGTTCCCTATCCTAAGGTGTTATTATTATTATTGGAATTCTTTGATGAATAGAAAGTTTAAAATAACTGCATTTGATTGAAATAGAAATCTTTTGTGACATTTTAAATGTTTTGACTGTCACTTTTGATCGATTTAAAGGGTTAGTTCAGCCAAAAATGAAAATTCTGTCATTAATTACTCACCCTCATGTCGTTCCAAACCCAATCTTTTTGATGAAATCTAAAAGCTTTCTGTCCCCCCCTTTATGAAAAAGTTAATAAAGAGATCGTTAAACTCATCTACACTGCGTTCCAAATTATTATGCAAGTGACATATCAGTAAGATTTCAGTACAATAAACATTCAGATTTTCGTTTTTCTAAGAAAATGTTTGTTTATTTATCCATCCATGTCGTTTTAGATAACTGGTATCAATCTCAGACAAAATAATTTGCCAGATCTATGGAAACCCTACTTAGAGGTCGTTCCACATTATTAAGCAAGTCACAGTTCTCATGCAATATGGGGAGGAAGAAAGATCTTTCTGAAGATGAAAAGCATGAAATGGTGCAATGTTGTGCAAAAGGCATGAAAACAACTAATATTGTGTGAAACTGAATGGAGATTATCGAATTATCATAAGATTTGTGAGTGATTTAGAGCACAGCAGAACTCGGTCAGAGAAAGGCTTCTTAATGAAAGTCCCTGTCAAAAAAATTAATTGTATTAAAAGGGCAGCTATAAAAAAAAGCCAGTGTTGAGCAGCAAACAGGTATTTGAAGCTGCTTGTGCCTCTGTAGTCTCAAGACGCTCTCCATGCAGGCTGGCAGTTGTGCGTAAAGATGCATTTTAGCCACCATTAACCAAACCTAACAAAGAGAAACATTTACAGTGGGTTTAGAAATACATTTTCAAACAGTTTTATTGCTGTGGTGTTTTTTTGCAGCATGGGATAGGGCATAGTGCATTGTACAATAGTGCATTGTACTATGCACTATCCTCCTTTTTATACCATAGCTGAAAATGGCCAGTTATGAACTCCACATATCTTGCAAAAGTCATTTAAATACCCTCCATCTCACTTCCCAATATTCCAGCCCAAATCATCACCCGCAGGCTCCTTGCTGACGTCGCAGTCTTGTTGAAACGTGGTGGCCATTCACCAACCATCCAGAAATCCATCCATTTAGACCATCCATTGTAGTACGGCAATCGTCAGTGAATAAAATTATTTAAAAATGAATCTTCATATATTTCTAAACCCACTGTAAATGTTTCTCTTTGTGAGGTTTGGTTTAGAGTGGCTGAAATGCATCTTTACGCACAACTACCAGCCTGCATGGAGAGCTTCTTGAGACTCCAGAGACACCAGCAGCTTCAAATACCTGTTTTCTGCTCAACACTATTGTTTTAAAAGGGCAGCTATAAAAAAAACCCAATTTTTTTTGACAGGAACTTTCATTAAGAAGCCTTTCTCTGACCGAGTTCTGCTGTGCTCTAAATCACTCACAAATCTTATGATAATTCTATAATCTCCATTCAGTTTCACACAATATTAGTTGTTTTCATGCCTTTTGCACAGCATTGCACCATTTCATGCTTTTCATCTTCAGAAAGATCTTTCTTCCTCCCCATATTGCATGAGAACTGTGATTTGCTTAATAATGTGGAACAACCTCTAAGTAGGGTTTCCATAGATCTGGCTAATTATTTTGTCTGAGATTGATTCCAGTTATCTAAAAAGACATAAATAAACAAACAAACATTTTCTTAGAAAAATTAAAATCTGAATGTTTATTGTACTGAAATCTTACTGATATGTCACTTGCATAATAATTTGGAACGCAGTGTATAAGAATAGAGTGGTTTAATCCAAATTTTCTGAAGAGACTCGATCGCTTTATATAATGAACAGATTGAATTTAGGCTTTTATTCACATATAAACATTCATCAACTCACACATCAGTTGTGGTAAACGGAAGCTCAAGCATGTTTGATTGATGCGTATGAGAACCAGTGAGGTTAATTCTCGTGTGTTACGCAGCACGTTTGAGCTTCCGGAAGAGGTTTGTTCTCGCGCGTCAAGCAGTTTCGGTTGAGCTTCTGTTTATATTTGCTGATCAATGTTTATATATGAATAAAAGCCTAAATTAAATCTGTTCATCATATAAAGCGATCAAGTCTCTTCAGAAAATTTGGACTAAACCGCTCAATTCATATGGATTAGTTTTACAATCTCTTTATGAACTTTTTGAAGTCTCAGTTGCGTAGCTGTCTATGGAGGGACAGAAAGCTCTCAGATTTCATTTAAAAGATCATTTGTGTTCCGAAAATGAACGAAAGTCTCACAGGTTTGGAACGACATAAGGGTGAGTAATTAATGACACAATTTTCATTTTCAGGTGAACTAACCCTTTAATGATCTTACTGACCCCAAACTTTTGTACGGTAGTGTACTTTGTGTAAATTTTGTGGAGCCAACTAAACTAGATAATAATACACTGGGAATCCAAGTTCTTTTATAAGTCGTTTGTGTGAGCATGTAAAAGGCAATCGTGTCTCTAGTCGCAATGGATTCCAGTTCATCCTTTTCCGCTGCGCTCTGAGACACATCCTACTCTGGACGCACATTCCTTTAATCCAAAAGACTAAATCTCTTACAAGGAAGGATTTCACCCCACCACCCGCTTTTTTCGTCTGCCAGATCCGTCAAACAAAAAAGGCTTCCATCACTTCCTCCCCCTCCTCCTCTCCTCCACCGTGTGGGACGTCAGGCTTTTCCAGAACTCGCTCTGCTTTTGAAGTGTCTGGCTGCTGCGTTCCTTTGAAGCCTGCTTGGAAAATCTCGTATTGAACTAAGAACCCGCCGTGGCTCTATAGATTACTGTCTGTCAGTTCATCTGACTGCGGCCCACTTGTGTTTTGCTAATTATGAATGACAGGTTTACCGACAAATTGACTTCAATCGGCTTGTAGAATGCAATGATTGTGTAATAAACGGTTAGTGTTCATAGTTCGAGGTGCATCTTGGGCTTCTCATGGAGAGTGAAGATATTAAATCACCTCAAGATATCGGATGACCTCATTCGAAAGCGTTACACCGTGTCCTAACCAGACGCAACGCGATTAGATTCCAGTGACAAGCAATTTGTCTGTTCACATCAGGCGTGACGCGACTATGAGATGCAAGAAAATCAATCAAAAATCACAGCCAATCGGAACAGTGTGTGGGCGGGCAACACTAGCAACCAAATAGGTAAGTACATTGTCAAATTCATAAATATTACACCATTTTCACTTTATTTAAAATACATAATGTGTGACTGACAAACTTTGTCATAGAATATACTTGTTTCTTCATACTGAGATCACAGTTTAAACCTTCTTGTTTCTGTTAATTTATTTTCAAGATCTGAGGTCAATTATCCATTGTCGCTTTCAGCCCGCAACATCACAGAAATAAAAACCATTTCTAAAATAGAATCAATGCATATCACTGTGGTGGCTGGTTAGAACAAAAACTCTGAATAACAATGAAAATAACTTTTATCACATTGCGTCTGGTTAGGACAAAGTGTTTGAATTTGAATGTAAGGAAGTAGAATTAAAAAGAATTAAAATTTTAGAAGGATAGACAGAGAGAATGATTCAACGACAACGATAGAAAGATAGGATAGATCGATAGATCGATAGATAGATAGATAGATAGATAGATAGATAGATAGATAGACAGATAGAATTGTGGCCAATTTAATTCAAATTCACACTCATGAATTAAAGAGGACCTAATTCTTCAATTCTAAATTTTGCATAACCCTGGCAAGCATTGTATGTTTTGAATGCACAGCCCTCGGATTTTGGCGATAACTGGATAAATTTCAGTCATGGTACTAAATCACGTTGTTAATTAAAGATGCCGTACTCTTTCTGAGCTGCATTTTTGGAGCTCCATTTAATGTAAATTTAAAACAGGAATCCTTTTTAGTAGCTTGAGGGCCGTCTGTCTCAATGGATCAAATCAGAATAACAAATTCAGCCAGATATAAAAGTCATTGTGAAGACCAGAGTCCCTCTCCAGAGAAATACACCTCTACAGAACAATACGTCTCAAAGCCTGGCGTGATTGTCCTCCATGCAGAATGACTGGAATGTCTGAAGAAACTCTTGAGAGAAATGGGGTGAGACCTCAACAACTGACCCAGATGTATTCAGACATGCAATGAGTCAACCTACAATCCTCCACCATCAAATAAATGCACATTTTTTTGATGGAATGCACAAGAGTGACTAGCCTCTTATTTTAGCACTTGTTTTAATCACAGTGGTATTCAAAAGGACCGAGTTTATGAATGAGCGACTGAAGAAAAGACTTGAAAGCTTAAAACCCCCCCTAGAAACTCACTTCACATTGATTAAAGCCAGATTCCACCTGGATCTATGGTTTTTAATGCCTCTCGGCCATTTAAGAGCTGTTCTTTGTCCTCCCTTTCAATGTGGCCCTTTTCGGCGCACCTCATACTGTAAAGCAATCAGAAACTCCAGAGGGGATGTTTCCATATGACATCACCACCTCTTGACGATAGCCTCCAGATGGGTAAACCATTTCACTTCATCTCGCTCTCACTTCTGAAGGGGAATCTTAGACATAAACCTCACCATCCTGACCAGCAGAATCAAGCTGAGTGGAAACCCCCGTTATTAAACGCCTAAATCTTCTGCTGGTGCAGTCATGTAACTTTGAAGTCGTTAAATTATTACATAATCGCTTTCAAGATGGATTCCGCAGAAGTGACGACTGACTTTAATTTTCATTTAAACATTTGGAAGATGTTAAGGTGTGTAAGAAGATGCCAGTTTGTCTTTTCATAATTCAAATGTGGACATATTTTACCAAACACGAGTCCAGTCGTATTAGCGTTTTTTAGAAACTGAACAGGTCTTTGGAAAACAGGTGGAGTGATTCTTCTGTCATAGATCTTTACTGATCATTCATGGTAATGAAGTGCCCTTCGGCCAACCATAACATTTTTCAATACTTACTCGTCGTCTGGTGTTAGCTGCACGGGTTCGTTGGTGAACTGCGTGTCAAAGTTTTCTAAACCGTAGTCGTCTGTGATCTGAGGTTTGAACGGTGGTGTCACCTGCTTCTGTTCCAGCTAGAAGAGAAAAGAGAGAAATGATTGATTAGTACAGAATGATTTAGGACACTCTATGTAGGAAGCCACACAAATAGCACTCATGCATGTGACTGAATTTACAATTGATTCCAATACACTCCCTTAAAAAATAAGGGTTCCAAAAGGGGGTTATCGCAGCGATGCCATAGAGGAACTATTTTGGTTCCCCAAAGAACCTTTCAGGGAACAGTTCTTAACAGATCCATTCTTAACAGATCCACAGTGTGCAGAATATAAAGAACCTTTTATGGAATGGAAAGGTTCCATTGATGTTAAAGGTTCTTCATGGAACCATAGATGCCAATAAAGTCCATACGCTAATGGACTCTATGCATGGCATTTAGCCTCAATGACCACCGCCACCGCAACTTTTGGTGTGGCACAAAATTAAATCTCGAGAAAGTTGAAGGCATATATATAGTCCATAAGCATAAAATAAACTGGAAACAAAAATACTGGGGAAACGAGTGCATTTTAAATTAGAATGAAAGTTTTCATTGAAACTTTTTGGTATTGAATGAAATACAAGAAATACAATTTATAGTCAACATTTCTCTTGACTCCACCATCTTGGAAGGGCATAATGTCCAGGCAAGTTAATATTAAAAACAGATTTTTTAAAAGTTGGACCAGATCACATGTGCCAATGTTTATGAGATTTCATAAATGGTTGAGCAACTGTGACATCCATCCACACAAAAAAAAAAAAGACAAAAGAAAGCAAGCCATTTTTGTTTTTTCTCTCAAGGCCATTAATATTCCATTACTCGCGGCATTAAAACACTCTGAAACAAACCAAAACGTTGAATGGCCCTTGTGTGAGGAAGTTCTGAAGTACCTCAGGGTGTTTTTAATAAAAGAGAATAAGACAAAAAAGTGGAGAGGGATAAAGAGAGAAGTAATGGAGGGCAGAATGAAGAAAGAAATGGACCACAGTATTTACTGTAAGCTGAGGTTTGATGTTAAGCACTTGTCAGAACAGACAGATTCTGAGGACGTCAACACTATGGGTCAGATAAGGTTTGTTTTCACATTTTGGACTCTTTTTGCCTTGCTAACATTCTCTGTGTGTTTTGAGGACATGATCCTGCTGTGTTCCACTCCACGCCGATCTGCACAAACTGGAACAGATGGCCCCTCTTCTCTCCTTTCACTACTAGTCACTCTCTCTATTTAGTCTAATTCATGAGTCCAGCTTAATGTCTCGCATCGGTCTGTCAAATGGCCGCAAATAGATTTTTACATTTATTAAAGAAACTGTGAGTAGTGAGCCCGTATATGGTTGTCAGAATATTCAATATGCAGTTACTAGGCCGTTGCTAGGTGGTTGCTAAAGTGTGACCAAAATCAAAAGAGACTGCCATGTCTCCATTTCCTCTTTTCTCTAATTTTTCTAATCTTTTTCTGTCATTCTTCGGTATATACACTACCGTTTAAAAGTTTGGGGTCAGTAATATTCTTTTTTTTAAGAAATTAATACTTTCATTCAGCAAGGACATATATTTCAAATAAAAGCTTTTAAACTTTCTATTTATCAAAGAATCCTGAAAAAAAGCATCAAGGTTTCCACAAAAATAATAAGTAGCACAACTGTTTCAACATTGATAATAAATAATAAGATTTCTTGAGCACAAAACAGCATATTAGAATCGAATGATTTCTGAAGGATCATGTGACATTGAAGACTGGAGTAATTATGCGGAAAATTCAGCTTTGCCATCACAGGAATAAATTACATTTTAAAATATATTCAAATAGAAAACATTTTAAATTGTAAAAATATTTCACAATATTACCATTTTAACTGTATAAATGCAACCATGAAGAGACTTCTTTCAAAAACTTTAGACCGGTAGTGTATGTCATCCCACTCTTTCCCAAGAGCAATATGTTCTGCCTTTGTGTATGTGTGGATTGCAGTGTAATGGCAAAACAAATGTGGAGAGAGACATTACAGAGAGTTAAAGACAGCACACTGGGGAAAAAGAGATGTTAATTGGTGCCCAGCCGCCATGTGTGCGTGTTTTTTATTCCCGAGGCCATTGACTCCAGAGAGTCAGGCGTGACGCAGTTGGCTGCAACCTGCCTGGCGGAACATGCTAACGCTCGTCTCTGTAGCAGAAAACCAATTACACACGCACACCCATCCAGATGCACAGAGACTCTTCTCACTGATGTGTGGGAGGGGATTATTCCCACACAGCTCCTTCGCTAGTTCTCACTTGCCGCCGTTCTCTCGCTCTCTCTGTCGGGGTCCCGCATCATCCTCTCCGTGACAAAATGAACGTAAACTCACTGGTAATCTGCTAGGATGATTGCTGATTGCAATCAGACACTATGGCTCCCTTGACACCTGGTATTAACACGTCTCCTGTGATCGCATCACAATCGGATAGCACTTAAAAGTGCCAAAAATGCAGCCAGGATACACTGTGATATGATCACAGACTAACACATTTTGAATCAAATGCATGCAACCTTATTGGATTTGTACACTGTAAAACCTGATAAGTTACGGTAACTCAAACCAATTGAGGTCACCGATTGCCTTGAACCATTTAAGTTTTAAAACCAATGAGTACTGAAAGCTCATATACATGAAGTTAAATTCACTAATATTTTAGTGTTGGTTTTGTCAATCATTAGAGTAAACTCAACTTTTTAAGTTTAATTTTAAGTTTATTTCACTCATTCAGTTTGAATTCAAGTAACAAATCTAAATCTTAACTATTATATAGCTACTTAAATGGTTGAGGAAACCGATTGCCTTAAATGGTTTAAGTTCATCAAACTCAAATTGATAAAGTTACATAAGAAGACTAACCAAAAACTAAAATTGGTGCAAAGCAATGATGACAGACCAGGAGATGAAAGCTATAAAAACATAACCTAAGCTATAAAAATTAAATTTTCTCGGAAAACATTGTTTACAGGATATTAGAAACCATGGAATAAGTTCAAATTTCTTTTAAATATGTTATAGTCAGCCATAAATGTAAGCTACTAGATTACATGAATTTCTGTAAGGTAAATCATTAGAGTTAAAACAGCATATTATTTCTAGTAACTTATTCTGATTGAGTTCTGCTTAATTTAATTTGTTTTTGAGTTCACATAACAAATGTTTAAGTTGAATCAACTTTTAAAGAATTTTAAGTATAGTTTAAGTATAACTTATTTCATTTAGCGATTTTCACTGTTAGGTTTTACAGTGTAATGTAAATGCAATTTTTTCATGATTCTGGTCACCAGAGACAGATTTGAATACATTCCAATGTTCCACTTTTGTTTTGTTTTTTTGCAGAACACAAAATATTTTAAAGAATGTGATTTTGGCCATACAATATAAGTTAATATAGTCCGAAATAGCCTTCACTTTCATTTCACAAAAAAAAAAAAGGATTAACCCAGTGGAGAACAACAACTGCAAAAATACAAAACCAAATACGTGTAACTACCCGTCTCTCACACAGACATCTGCTGTCACAGGAATGGATAATTATTATTTATACATTCAAACAACAGCAGTGGCTAAGCTGGCTGAAATAAAAATCACACACACACACACACACACACAATGTCTGATCCCCATGACAGCATGTCATGGCAATTCTGACAGTGTTCTAGAATAAAAAAGAAAAGCTGGATTCTTTCTATTTGCCACTTTAAAAAAAAGTAAACCGGGTTTGAATTGCAATGATTCATTTAATTGAGCCAATTTGAATAAAATACTTTTTACAGTTATGTGAAGACTTATTCTTTTAAGACTAAACAATAACTGATTTACAGTTGTGTATTTCTATAAACATTAGAAAAAACTATGATTTCACTGCAGCCGTGGATAAGAAAACAGGAAATCCACATACAAGAGGATTATCTATGCTGGAGTACTGTGGGGTAGTTTGAAAACCAGACAAATGTGTCTAGTGCATATATACAGTATATATATACACACACACACATGTATATACACACCAAAATAAATTTTAGTGCAAGTGAATTTATGCATCATATTTGATTTTGTGCAATATTTATGTATTACAATTTGCAGTCTGAATATTAATAATTGTGCATTATGCACAATTATAAACCCATGTATAGACAATTCAGAAAGGGTGGAGTGGATCTACATAAACACACAGCATCAAAGGAGATACAGTAGTTCTCTGTTTATAGAATCACAATTGCTCTGTTACTCACACACACACACACTGATCCAGTGACTATGAGGTATAAAGCATGTTAATGCATTCATGATGCTCTCACGCAATCTCCCACTTGAGGAAGACACAAGCTAATTGAATGTCCTCTTGCTGTACATGAGGATGTGAGCTGAGGAGCCTCTGATTTCCACTGTGAAGAGTGAGACTGACTCCAGGTCAGGTTCTAAACTTGGCTTGTGATGTGTTATCAAGTGCCCAAGGTTCAGATGGTTAGCATAATCCAGTTAACTACAGTATACCATCTGCTTACAAAAAGCATTCAAACATAGCAAGTTTTGATGAAACATTTTTCAAACAAAACACCCAGTAGTGTCATTTATCAATTTTCTAATTTCAAACATTTTTTAATTACTAAGTATATTATTAGTATAATAATCTGAAATATTTCTCATTCATTATATCAATGTTTCTTAGTTTAAAAAAAAACTACTTTTGTTTATTTCCAGGTTTAAATTAGGCTTTAAATCCCAAGCAATCTCAAGACTTTACTTTACTGTACAGTATATATACTGTTTATGTTGCCGAAAGGGCCATCAAATTCAAACAGGTCTCAGCAAAAACAAAAATAAGAGAGAACATTGAAACCAATTTCTCCCCACTCGAGGATCTACATGATAGTCAGGACTGGTCTCAGATGTGGACTTCCTGTGCAGCTCCCTTGCTAAATCTGTCTTTCCATGCTGCCGTCACAGAGAGTGAGAGTTCTGCTGCGTCTTCCCCTCCAGGGCCCACACTGCAGACGGTGTGAAGAGGATCTGTCTGAGCGGAGAGAAGCTTTTACACCAGCCGCACCATTCTGTGTCTCTCCCCGTCCCACTCGCTCAGTCTACCCCCTGCTTCCTCATTCAGCTCGCTCTCTATCACTTTGTCTCTCACCGTCTCAGTCCACCTCCCTCTTCTCATTCATCTCTCTCTCCTTTTCTCACTCTCTCCCACTTTGTCTCTCGCTGTCTAAAATCATTTCCCTCTTTTCATTCAAGCCTGTCTCACTCTATCTTTTGCAATCTGCCTCACACCGTCTCTTTCACCCCCTCTGTCTCTCACTGTCTAAATCACAGTCCCTAAAGGAACACTGGAGCTTCTCTCATTTCACTAATCTTCACTCCATGACTTTTTTTCTATATTTCCTATTTCCAGGTTCATTCACTCTGCCATTTTCAAAATAGTTGCAACACTCTCTGTAAGCTAGTATATGGTTGAAACTTCAACGACAGGCACTCTTATGTCACCATATTTTTATTGAAACAAAAAGATTTATTTTTTTCTCTGTTTGTTATATGAAGGTCACATTAAAACTGTCTTAGAAACTTTCCTTCATCCTTTAAAAAAAGTAGCTAAAATTAATTCCATTTTAAAATAAAATAAATGTTTAATAATACATTATTTAATAAACTTTAATAATAAATATTTCAATATATACTGTGTGAAGTGTAAAATATGTAAAAATATAATTTGTAATTCAACTGTAAACTGTCTCTCAGTTGTGGTGTCATTTCCACAATGACCAAAAACTTTGCCCCTGATAAAGTTTTTTTTGTTTTTTTTTAAATGGTAGCTTACTTGGTATAGACCCCTTTGGAGCAGACGTCACAATTACGTCACTTGCAGCTGCGCGCGCATAGTGGTTGCAGAAAAATAGTGGTAGCAATTGGAGGAAAATGTGCAAATTCCACAGAATAAGAGAAAAATCTTTTGTTGTGCCTCTGGATGTTGGAATCAGAATGCAAAAAATATAGTCTTCATTTTTAAAGAAAACCATCCTTGAAAACGTCATTTGAAGCTAAACGGAGACGTTTCACAGACTGGACTGATGACACCTGCAAGGATAGTTTACTATTAAAGCAGGAATTTGATATAAACAGTAAGTTTACCTAATATTCACATATGCAGTTCAGAAGACATACATACATAGCAGTTACAGCATGAAATAATATTTAAATCTATAACATTTTACATGGATAACTTTTAAACATAGTCTATAACATTTTTATTTCACAATTCTGACTTTTTTTCTTGCATTTGCATGTTTATTCCCCCCAGTTCGGACTTTATAACTCGCAATTGTGAGTTTATTTCACAATTCTGAAGGGAAAAAAGTCAGAATTGCAGGATAAATTGCAATTCAAAAAAGAGTATATCTCACAATTATGTTTTTCTTTGTAAGAAATGTGAGATATAAACTCAGATTTGCAAGAAATAAAAGTCAGAATTGTGAGATATAAACTCGAAATTAACTTTTTTTATTCTTTTATTTCGTGGCTTCCATAGACCGCTACTGCTCAACTGTCATTTTCTGCAACCAGGTAGGCTCCGCCCACAAAAAAAACGTCATCGCGGTTTGCAAACACCAAATTGGTCTATAGAATTTTGACATTTGAAATAAATAGAAAAATTAAGGTATAGAATACTTTATTGCTTGACATTTCCAATCATGCTGTAATTTTGTCAAATTGTGTAAACAAAACGTGAAAATGTAATTTAATTGTGTGTATGTAGGATACATAAAATGCTAGCTATGAAATTAGCTTTAGCAAGAAAAAAATTATTTGCTAATGTTTAATGTTATTAAACAGAATGTTATTATTTACAATACATAACTCGAAAAGGGACATTTGTTGGTTCAGAAAAATGTTAGTGCACAAATAAAATAAAAAAAAAGATTATTTCTTAAAAAGGTGAAAAGCACTCACAAACACCCATATATGTGAATTGGTACGTTAAAGAAACTTCTTTGACATCTGGTAAAGCTGAAAGAAAAATTTCTCCTGACTCATCACAGACAGGCGCCAGACACACGTGTGTACGTTCAATAATCAAAAGAAAGATGAAAAGAAATATTTCTGAAATGGCAATTACAGCTTTTACTGAAAAGGTCAAACTGAAAGAAGTATCACACTGCAAAAAAGCACAGCAGTGAAAATATCCACTTGAAACGGGTATATCAGTGTAGACGCGGAAATAATTTAGACATGCTACGTGCTTTCAGTTGAGCATCAAATCAATGTCTTCATTCATTCATGAGCAATTAACAACAAGTGTAGCGCAACCCCGTTCATTAGAGGAGCTCAGGGGGTTGTGTGCGAGTCTGTGTGTCCAAACTTATCCATTACGCTGGTAAAATGGCGGAAAATCCCAGCAACTGAAGCATGGTGCGTTAGTGTCAGAACTCTAGAGCGCATAATTTCCTTTCCACGTTGCTGAACTACACGGTGGACACGACCAGCCAACGCTAACCGCAATTACAGCTAACAAAACGCGACAGATCGCAGCTGAACGCCTGGCTGAGGACTCAGTTATGTGAAGATGTACAGTGCAAGTACTGTGTCTCTGAGGCAAGTATGAGATGATGTAGTGGGGGGAAAAAAGCTCATTTGCTGCCTCTGCAGTTTTTATGACCCAGACTGAATCTGTATGCTGCTTCAGACTCTCTGCGCTGATTTGTAGAATTCACAAGACACACAAGACAACTATCTTAAAGTCGTGATGTACGAACGGAAGTAGCAACAGATCTTTTCTTCCATATTGTGATGCATTATTGATGAATTACTGATTGAATATTAAAAAAAATGTAGGGTGGGGACTTGGTTCAATCCATTGGTTGTTGATTGAATGAAGGCAGATTTGAATGAGAGCTTGCAGTGGATTGTAAGAAAGGGACGGGGTTTATGTAGATACAATTATTGGAGATGTCCTGCATACATCACCAGAGATAAGTTTGGCTAAAGCATTCACATAATTATGTGAATGCTTTAGCCAAGCATTCACATAATGCATCTCATATCAGATCAATTGCACATGATTATCTTTGCTTAATGTTATGAACAGCAGCTACGCTAATTACTCTCCATTTGCTTTTCTGTTTTGCCTCGGGACACCGGTCCCGAGGTGACTAGAGAGGACATCAGCTTCAGTTTAGATCCGGCCTCTTAAGAAGACCTCAGATGACCATCACCTATGAAGAGACGGCGCCAACTCCTGCGAGGATTTCGGAAGACGCAATCATCTGGATCAACATGCACATTGCAGAAATTCTATATCTTGATTATTGTTAATGTAATTCATTTTTCCAGGAGCTCATTGCTTCTACGTTCAGTTACACTGCTAACTGTGATTGTAAATTGTAAATTATTACANTTCAATCCATTGGTTGTTGATTGAATGAAGGCAGATTTGAATGAGAGCTTGCAGTGGATTGTAAGAAAGGGACGGGGTTTATGTAGATAAAATTATTGGAGATGTCCTGCATACATCACCAGAGATAAGTCTGACATTTTCATTAAAAATTACAAGGTAAAAAAAAAAAGAAGAAGAGAGAAGCATATTCATGGATGAATCGTTGAATTGTTCATCAATAACATGCATTTAAAAAATAATAGAGATCATTTCCATTTCATGCTGACTTTTTAAATAAAAACTAAAGATTTTGTGACACATTTGTAATATATAACATATAATGATCTATAATCTATAATAAAGTGATGAATGTTTTTGTTTTGTCCACTTTTGTGGTATCTAAAACATTTGAAATCCCTGTTGACACATATATACAGTATACTTAAACATATAAAGAATATATAAAAACCGCCATCCTTTTGTTTAAACTTCCTTTGGGGTATTACAACAACAGTAAAAATACTAGGATTACAGCAACTCTTTCAAACTCTATGAGTTGTTTATGAACTACACTTTAGGAAGAGAGGATGCAGTGTGTGGTCATTGATAAGTGGGTGTTATTCTCCGTATGAGCAGCAAAAATGAAAGGGAATATCAAATGAGATCCAGCCTTTGCTGAAGCGGTTTAAAGGGATAGTACAACCAAAAATGAAATTTCTGTCGTTAATTACTCACCCTCATGTCATTCCAAACCCGTAAGACTTTTGTTTATCTTTGAAACACAAATTAAGCTTAAGAGCTCTCTGTCTCCTCCATAAACAGCAATTTAATTACCACTTTCAAGACCCAGAAAGGTACTAAAAGACATCGTTAAAATAGTCGACATGACTGCAGTGGTTCAACCTTAATACTGAGAAGCAGATTGTATTTGGGACTCATAAACCATGTATACAAGAACACACACACACACACAGACACACACTCTGCAATTCCTGAATATTGTATGCTCTCTCACTGACTTTCATGTTTCAGCATTGTGTGCATCATTTATACCAGACCAATTAACATCCTCCTCTTAAACCTTTGTGCCGCTTCAGCAAAGGCTGAATCTCATTTGATATTCCCTTTCATTTTTGCAGTAACAATGGCGTCGGTCCAATACCGTATCAATTCGAGCCCAAGTCCTCATCCTCGTGCAAGTGGATTTGTGCATAAAACACATCTTTTCGACATGTTGACAACACAAACCAAACTCTTCCAGGCTTCAGCCTCAACTACAGTGTTTGAGGGTTGGCCAAAGTAGACGTTGTTCGCAGGCAGCCAATGAAGACCATAGGCTGGCATTATGCAAATTAGTTACAAACCTATGTAGGTTTGTGCAGGAAGTAAGACTAGTATGATTCATTTTAGGCAGTTCAGAATCAGTTTGTTCTTTTGGGAGACAATAACTCCATTTATCGTGCAAAACCCTGCAGACCTTTTTCATTCACAAAGAGCTATATTACACACTACTTGAAAGGTAATACCCGAAAAAGCACAATAGGAAAAACAACCCTTAAAAACTTTCATGGCATGAAAATATTGACACTATGTTTGACACTAATTTTAAGGGGAAAAAATTCAGAGCCAGCCAATCAACTTCCATTATTGCCAACGTAAGTCTCTAAATATTATAGACTTTTTTTGGTCTCCATATACTAAAAAGTGACAAAAAGCCTACCTGGTCCCAGTCTATGCTTCTGAAGAACGTATGAGCCTTGATGTCTGTGAATCCAGTCTGAACTTGGCATCCCAGCCTCTCTTTCGGGTCCTAAACAGAACACACACCCTATTAATAACACATCTAACAAAAGCCAGATCTGGTGTAGAGAACTTCAAAAACATGAAACATCATTTCATGTACTCTTTATTTTCAGGAAAGTGGAGTTTAACCCAAAACACATTCACTAGTGCATACGTTATCTTGTGCTCTGAGATGTCAGATGAGGATTCAGGGGTCTTGGAGCGACTCGCTGCACTGATCTACGCTCATTTAATCTCAATGAATCAGGCAGTGGCTAAGAGGGCTGATAACACTGATTACAGGCCGTTGTTGAGTTTGAGGAACCCCAGAGCTTCAATAAACGCAATTTGTCTTGACGATTAAAGGAAAACGCTTCATAAATTAATAGATTTAATCAAGCTGCACGCACACAGGCACACGAAAAGAAGTGTGTGCACCCTCAAGAGATCAGTTTCATCTGGAGGATGATGACCCTCCTAATTATAGCACATATATTTGTTCTATCAGAGGCAAACTGTGTGCACATTTGTGCAGAGTTAAGACCCTCGTTTATAAACCTCAGTGTGCAATGTTCATGAATTATGGCATTTTTCTTCCCTAAGAGCCTATTTGATTCTCATCCATCTTTTCTTGTGTAATGGAGCGTAACAGTGATCAAGTTTTCAGCAGAAAAAGAAGAAACTACTCATTATGAAAAGAATTTTGTAAGATGTAACTGAATCAGTCTGGGTTTGCTTCTAACAAAAGAAGTAGTGGACTTTCGAATTTTGTTCTAATAGAAAGACTGTACCACTGACAGAATTTTTGCTAAAAAAATATTAAGTGAAATATTTAACCAAAATATAAAACAGAATAGGTAAAAAGGGTGTGACGAGACAGTTAGCTCACGAGACGAGACATGAGATTGAGTTCACGAGAACGAGACAAGATTTTTACACAGTATTTAAGAAATCCTCAATGACGAAATACACGACTAGAGAAAAATAGTCTGCAGGTGCATTTGAAATATTTAACTAATCATCTTGTAATGAATGTCATTTCAGTTCTACTTTCTGAGTATGAATTATCAGTAAAATTATCAGTATTATGCAGAAAAAGAACAATACACAAAATGTGGGGAACTGAAATCGGGTTTAAATGTGCTCTCGCGTTTTACTTTCGCTTTTGTACGTACTCTGTAAACAGGAAGCAGCGGTGCTGAGCGCGCATTCTACAAGATCAGACATTTGTCAGACACTTAGGCTCTGTTGTGCAATGAATCCTCTGCCACGGTCTTGTCAGTCACTTACTCTCATCACGTGATCAATGAACTCTGATTCCTGCTGCACTACGTACGATTCTGCAACTTGTGTTGGATGAGCTGGATGGAGTTGAAGCGCGCCGTTATCCAACTGAATTAAATGGTTTTTATTTGTATAAAAAGCAAAATGACAGTGGAGGCGTAATGTAAATGTAACGGTGGCATATTCTATCCTAACTTCACCCTCACACTCCGTCATGGCAATATCATGAGACAGCTTTTCACCTCGTCACGTTTTAATATCGTCACACCCCTAAATTACAATTCTTCAAATATTAATTTATTTCTTATAGGCTATAGCTAATATTACCTACCTAAACTCCACTAGCCTACAAAAACTTCTCTGTTTTTAAGAATTTAAGTTGAAATCACAGTGACGTCGATAGAAGCATGACCTTGGAGTTCATGAAATGTTGAAATGTTTTTACAGAGTCCTTTTTATCACAGCACATTCAAGGTATTGGGAAACCCTTAACCTTGGTGTTTCTACATGCACTACTAGTTTATTCAATAGCACTAATAATCTAATTTTATTGAATGGGCGTTTTACTTCGTAAATCTGCAGTCTTTTCTTTTGTTGTTCTGTATAACCTCGTCTCCTTGTGTTTTGCAAAAACATGACAGCTGTATTGCAGTGTTCGTTCATGTACCAAGTACATTCTGTTCTCACCTTATTCAGAAAACCTTTCAGCACACTCGCAGCCTTAACAGACAATGACCTGGGAATCCGTATCGGCTTCTCCAAAATTACTGAAAGAGAGAGGGGGAAAAAGAAAGACAGAAGATAAAAGAGTATGAGTCATTCTTGCAGAGTATGCCCGTCGTGTTGTGAGGCAGTGTTAGAGAGAGACAGGCTTTAACCCACACACACAAAATCTTTCGCTCATACACCCACACACTACAGACGCCTGAATAAACCCTTCGATATTCAATCAAAGACTCAAAAGATTCCTCCTCGCTCCGTGTTTATTTCTGTAAATTCATAAAATTCTGTCGCGGTGTTAAGTGGATTTAAAACACCCCACAAAAAGTAAAAAATGTCTTTTTAATACGTCTCATCCCTGCATTTTTTTGGATTTCTTTTACAGTTGCGTATCTCGGGCAACCGTCCAGAAGTAAAGCCTGTTAAATTTCATCTCTCTCTCAAAGACGGAGTGCAGACGAGCGTTTATCTTTCCCCTCTCTGAATGCCACATCCCCTGTTTGTTTTCTTTTCCGAATGAAAAGCTAAAGGGATTTAGGTCTTGCTGGGGCTCTGCCCTGCTGCTGTGACGCGGTTTGGACGGCGGCCCGAAAGCGGCTAAAGTGTTGGCTCGGCGGTGGCAGCATCTGCCCTGCTCCTGGGTGGGCGGCGGAGCGCCGGCAGGGGAGGCCGTGTAGGGCCGGGGGGAGGTTGGACCGGGACGACGCTGCAGCATATGGATGAACTGAGGTTTGGATGGGGGGAACGGAGTTCCGGTTGTGGAGAGATATCCAGGTTCATGTTGTGTGTGTCTGTATGAAAGAGAGTGATCCAGGAGCATGCTGCCCTCACGGCTGGAGCACTAGAGAACAGACAGGGAAGCAGATGACCACACACTCTCTTGCTCTGGAGATGGAAGGGAGGCGAGGAAATGGGGGATGAAAGAATGTCTCATAAAGGAATGACACAAATGCCAGGAAGGGCTCAGAAATATATATGAACATATCATTGCTGTCGGGCAGAAACCTTGTATCTCCAAAAATGCCATTTTTCAGGAAATGGAAAAAACACTTTTTTTAAAAAAAATAATTAAACACTGTCTTGTTACAGTTGATAATGTGGCTTTATTAATGGTCAGACACTTGCATCTGTCATTATATTATTAACATTTGACTAAAATTGAGTTTTTGACCAGCACATTTCTGAAAATATCGGACATATGTGTTTTGTCCGTCATTAGAATGGCCGCATCTGAGGCAGTAAGTACATCACATTGCGTTTTTATCAACTTACAGGTTATAAAATTTACTAAAGCTATGTGGGCACTCAGTTTTTTCTGTCATTTGACCAAAATCTCATGTTATTAAAAATGAAGTGCTACACACAGACTATTTAAGACTGTGTTGGCTGTGACTCGATGACAAATTCTAGACTAAGACACTCTTCTCCGCTCTTCAAATACATATAACATTAGCCTTTAAATATAGATAGTGTTTCTTGAAGAACCAGTCCTTATTTACCCTTGCATTGCAAACAAGCAGAGATGTTCCAAACTGCGTGCTGCACTTCATTCACAATATAGGCAGGGTGGAGTTATGACGTTTTACAGACAGTTTGAGGATCGAATAGAGTTACAAGTTTTAGTCACAAGCTCTTTTTAGTACTTTTCTGTGGTTGATTATTTACAAACCCACAGACAGACATAAACGGTGATCAATAGTAATGATGTATGGAAAAAGAAAAAAAAAATGCAGAGGTTTCCACCCGACAGCAAGGATATACTACAAAATACTACAAATCTACATTACTGTTCAAAAGTGTGTGGTTAGTAATATTTTTTTTTAAGAAATTACTACTTTTATTCAGCAAAGACACATTAAATTGATCAAAAGTGACTGTAAAGACATTTATGTTACAAAAAAATATAATTCTAATAAACGCTGTTCTTTTCAACTTTCTATTCATCAAAGAATCCTGAAAATTCTTTGTTGCATTTGAAAATTTACTAAAATAGAAAACAGTTATTTTAAATTGTAATAATATTCACAATACTACAGTAATTTTCATCAAATATATGCAGCCTTGGCGAGCATAAGAGACTTCTTTCAAAAATATAAAAAAATCTTACCGACCACAACCTTTTGAACGGTGGTGTAACTTCCCATGTTTTGGTATAAGAAACGTGTGTGGAAAGTAACTGGACCATACAACATGTCAAGAGTGTTACACCCACAATAAATCATTTTAACCCACTGTCTATCAAATAAGATCACACATCTAAGTAATAAATGTCACTGCTTTTATACCTTAAATTTACTAATTTTTACTAATTAGTAATTGTTTTAGCTGTACTGAATCATTTTCATATAAAGGAAACATCTAAGAGGGGTTTAATTCATTTTAAATACTTATAATGCAGGCACATTCTAATTATTTAAAATGAATTGTATGCTTTTATGTAAATATATAAATACTAATCTTCAACTAGATATACTAATGAAATCATATTCATTACATACTTTCAGTTCAGAAATTCAAGTGTTAATGAAATCAAACTTGTATGACTGAACAGAAAGATTGATAGAAAATGTCATTCATGTTTTTTACTTTTAACCAACAAATTAATTGTGAAAAAAGTGAATATTTTTCTCACAAAGAGAGCATGTGCTGAACAAGTGTCATCACTCTAGCTTATTTGTGATTTGTGAAGAAATCTAGGGAAGAAATATCAAGAAATGCCAGAGAGGGGGAAGAAAATGGTCATGTAAAACAAAATTATTTTATACTATGTGTTAAATAATTATTTTACTGCAACAATCCTTGACAGGATTTTGTCAACGACAGTAAAGATGAGATGAAAAAATATTTTAATTAAACAATTTAAATTGAAATATATAGTGTATACTAAAAATTTGTCAAGAATATTTTTTTTATTATAATTTTGCTATAAAAATAATGATTTTGGTAACTAAAATGATATGCTATTACAAAGTAAAATGGACTAGAATACATTTGATGAAATTTGTGACAAAAAATATGACTAAAAACTGCGTTGTGTCCTTTTCAGTCCTCTACCACAATTGAACATACCATCTAAATTTTTAAAAAAGGATGAAGAGATCTGGTTACACTTTATTTTAAGGTGTCTGTGTAATTATACACTTAAGTACTGAGTAATAATAATTAACTATATGTACTCACTATAGGGTTAGGATTAGGGTTTGGTTTAGTGTTATTTGCATGTAATTATGCATAATTTATAGTTATTACTATAGAAACTACATGTAACATGTGAAACAAGAACACTGTAAAATAAAGTGTTACCATAGATTTATTTAAATCGCTGCATCACTGTAAAATGCAAGTAAAAATTGGCTTTGGAGAGCAAATAAAACTTCCATAATACACGGTCATGGTTTATGCTGAACTATTGAATTGAACTAAACATTGAATTCACAAGTACTCACCCTGGAAGAGATATTCCTCTGTGTTCATATCAGGATTGTCAGTGATGATGTCGAAGGGAGATCGGCCTGCCATCATTTCAAACATGAGCACACCCAAGGCCCACCAGTCTACACTGAACCCTGAGACACAGAGAAAGAAGAGCGAGTTCAGTCTTTATCAGTATGATTCACATAACAGTAAATAAATACATTTTACTATGGTACTTAGGATTGTGCAGTACAGATAGCGAGGACCTGTATGGATTTATGTAGTCACACCTACCGTAATCCTCTCCCCTCAGGATCTCTGGGGCGATGTAGTTGGGCGTCCCACAGAAAGTGCTGGTGGTGTCACCTGGTCTGATTCCCTCCTGAAACGATTAAAAAATCTGTTATGAGTTCCACCCTGTTGTAACAGTATGTTTTGACTAATTCAGAGATACAACTCTCGCTGCTTCTTTTGTGATCAGCATTAGGTTCTACCTTGCACATGCCATAGTCTGTAAGTTTGATATGGCCATCCTGGTCCAATAGTACATTGTCCAGTTTTAAATCCCGGTAAATAATGCCCTTTTCATGCAGAAAATTAAGAGCGATGCAAATTTCAGCAGCATAAAATCTGTAGGAAACAGGAAAAAATAAGTCAGTGGTAATACTCGTCATTTTCAAAGCATAAAGATGAGGAATAATTGAAGATGAATTGTTGATTTCCACATTTAACACACATAAAATTTAGGGTCAGTAAGATTTGTTAATGTAAATCATCGAAGACTGCATTTATTTGATAAAAAATACAGTAAAAACAGTAAAATTGTGAAATATTATTACAATTTAAAAGAACTGTATTCTATTTGAATGTATATATTATTACATTATAATAGTCTTTACTGTCAATTTTGATCAATTTAATGCATCCTTGCATCCTTTTTGACAAAAAATACCTTTGGAAGATCATGTATATTTTTTATTTGTTTCGTATGATTCTGTTTCATGTTTTCATAAAATTAAAATATTTTCTTACACTTCATAAAATAAATCCATGTTGCTACTATTGTGCGCAAGTTCTATGCCTTGTCTTTACTGTCACCTTTGATCAATTGAATGCGTAATAATATAATGTAATAGCTGAATAAAAGTTATTTTGAATAGTAGTATACAAGGCTTTATCCTAATACATTTGAAACCATATGTCAACCAATCAGAATTAAGCATTCACCAATGCTGAGGTACAGTATAATAATCTGTCCTAACCATTCGCGAAGTGACAAGCGTCCAGTGACAAACAATTAGTTGAAATTAGCATTGTATACTAGCAAAAAACAGTGGGACAGTTTTATAAAGTTTAGTGTTTAGTTAAAAGGATTGGTATTGTTGACCAATGAAATTTCGCAGTGGGCTACCCTGCACAATGTCCCAAACAGAAAAAAGAAACTGTCAACAAACTATGTAGTCAATATATATGTGAAAACAACACAGAATATTAAATACATTTTTTGAGATTTTCCCAAGCTGTGCTTCTAACCGTCTCAACATTTGCCTGTCTAAAGTCAGAAAAAACAAAAAGAAAAAGAAAGGTGTTCAAAGTAGAAAAAATGAGCGGTGACATTTCCGATCAGGTTTCACGTCTGGCACTCTGCATCGTTTGCTTCATGTCGGCGCTCAGCAAGGGCTCCTGAGACCTTTAGGAGCAACTCATGAATATTTAGGCTCATTACCCGTAATTAGCATGTGGATTTGCATATGTGCGGTGTGCAGGACGCATATTGATAGGACCTGTCGGGGTGTGCTTGACTCGACTAATTAGCCTGTGTTTGATCTCAGTTGATCAGACGTGTGAAAGGGTCATTACAGCAGTGCTCTGATCAGTCGCTGCTGAGGAGGAGTCATCATCTAACAGAAATAGCCTAACAGAAGTGTGTGAGATCTGCATTCGAACCAAGGGCGTGGCTTTGGTTTAAACATTAGGATGGACAATTTCAAGTTAATAAAACTATAGAGATGAGTCATGTTTTTGAAGTCTGACATCTGCGATGGTGCATGCCGTGAGCTTAAAGGCACAATATGTAAGATTTTTGGATTAAAATAAACAAAAACCACTAGAACAATGTTATATATTTTTTTGACTGGTGTGCCAAATGTTATCCCAAATGTTTCCAACAATGTTTAAATCCAGAGGAATCAGCTATTTTAACCAGTGTAACGGTTCGTGTCATTGAGTCACCTGTCAATGATGTCACATCCGTGCTACCTGTAGAAACCATGGAACCACCAAAGACACTTTAACATGTTATGTGTTTTATTAGACAGGTGAGCAACTCTTTGGACATTTAATGACAGAAAACGAATCATTGTTATATAGTTCAACACGGTAAGTCTATATTTATTGTTTTCTTGATTTATCGGGAGTACATAGAAGTCATGTTATAACATAACTTTCAACACATATTTAAGTATGATTGTTTTGACCAAGTAAAAGAGCGCTTCATTACGTAACAATTTTAATTTGTCAGATAAAGTGACCTGTAGGAGTAGTAATGCAGCACTCACAGCTGTTTAATAAAATAAAAAAATAAAAACGTAACTGAAACAAAGTTCAAGTTCAGGGACGAAGGAGGCGGACTTTAAAAAACTTTAAGCGTAACTTTAATCGTAAAATACGCATAAACAACAAAGCAAAAGGAGCGGCAATGGCCGACTGCGGCATATAAGCATAATAAAAACCGCAACATAAAATGTTCCGGGCTCTCAATGTTAATGCTTCTTATCACAGCAACATTGATAAAACTTAGCTCACCCACGAACATGATATCTGTCCCAATCCCGTCAGATTGCTTTCCATCGGCTGTGGATGTGAAGACGACAACTCCCATGATTCCAAACTCATTCACGGCGTCATCAAACTACGCCTTTGTTATTGTTTTGAAAATGTGACCTCTAGTGGCGAAACTTACATACTATGCCTTTAAAACTTGAGCATTTTTATTTGTGTAAATAGAAGAAATATTTTCTGTTTACGAAAACATTAAAACAGATAACAAAATAATGCAGCCTTGATAAGAATGAGAGACTAAAACATCAAATTACAAAACAGTTTTTGATTACATTACAAATTAAAAAATCGTATACCGACCCCAAACATTTGAACTGTAGTGTCCATTTTTGAATCCATTTATTTTGTTATCATAACTATATACTATTAGGCTATATGGTTAGTTGGATTTTATTTAATTATTTATTTATTTGTAGTTGCTGCTGTTCATTCAGAACAGACCTGCAACACATTTTTTGGCTAGCAAACCACCGGTTGAGAATTTTTCTTCTAGTGAACTACTTCATCTGAACTTTTTGTTCCTTTTCTCCTTCATCCATCCATCCATCCCACATAAAATAAGTCTTAATCTAAATGGCCTACTGTATTGAAAATATCAAATCAATCAATCAACCTCTTTTTTTTAATTGCACATACCTGGCATGTTCCTCTGGAAGCTTCCGCTGCCTCTGCATATGGAACATGAGATCTCCTCCATTCACATACTCAATCACTAGAAACAGCCTAAACGGAGAGCAGGAGACATTCATCATTTATTTTTAGTTTTGTTTCAGATGTGCTACGTGAGAGATGGCTATACGTTCACACTACGTTTGGTCATGAAAGAGATTGACAACCATGTTCTATAACTCAAAGAGACTCCCTTAAGTTTTCCGCAGTCGAGTTACACTACTAGTTGTCCGTTGCGAGTAATTTTTCACTATTGCTAGTACTGTCAACCTCTTAAGTTATGAAAGACAGCACTAAATAGCGATATTGTGCAGATGTACAGCTAGAAAAAAACTCCTGTTAAAGAGTTTCGGTGGAAGAAAGAAAAGAGATTTTGGGGGCATTTCAGAGAGAATGAAAACAGCAGGATTGTTCCAAAATGCCCAAAATAGCTCAGAAGAAAAAACACAATATTTACTATCATTATCTGTTGCTATGGTTACAGGCTGTAAACATGGCTATCACCATTGACTTTGGTTTCCTTTTATACAGACATTATTTGATCCGCTCATACCTGCAGTTTTATGTGCAATTTGAAGATCAAATCTGTGAAAAAACATGGTTGTCAACCTCAAACACTGATTTTGTGAATGTAGCCATAGTTTAACAAAAACGTCCTTTGTGATTCATTGTTTCACATTTTATGGTTGTTTTCTTGCGGCGAAGGATTCTTATTTTAATTGTGCTATTACAAAAAGCTTTGCTGAATGAAATACATTCTCCTCTCACCGGCTTTCTGTCTGAAAGCAAGAGTGAAGTCCCACTAAGAATGGATTGGTCGATGCTTGTTCAAACACGTGTTTCTCTGTCTGGACCCAGTCAATGTCCTACACCAGAAAAAAGAGAGAGAGAGAGAGACATTTGACTTATCATGAATAATGAAGTGCAAATGATCATGACAGGAATCTGGTTCACTGCTTTCTAAGAACTAGAGGAGAGGACATGATGTTTCACCGCCTCTACTGGGGGAATATTGCAGGACAAAGAAAAAAACAAGCCTGTGTTTTCTGAGAAAAACTTCATCTATTGATTGTTTAACAGCGGAAAACACTTGGCACTATTGCATGCTGTCACTTTGGGGAGTTAAATCTCAGATTTAAAAGAAGAAAAGCACCTTTCTCTTCTTCTTTAAAAAGTGCAGAAAGGAAAGACAACAGAGAAAAGAGAAACAGACATGTAAATAATTCAAGATCAGTCAATAAAGGTATATATTGTACAGTATCTTTCAACACTCTTTCTTTTTTATCTGTTAGAAACATGCTTACACTTTCATTTCACAGAACAGTCCAGACAGAATGTTACAAAACATCTGTATTGAGAATGTCTCTGGGTGTGAAGACAAGGCTCAGTGATGTGTTGATAAAGTCAAGTATTTTTGTTCTGTCGACATTTTAACATTAAGCAACACTTGTAATCAGCTCAAAGAACTCAAGAGAACGTCTGTTACTCAACAACAAAAGTTGAAAAATGACAATGAACATCTTTTGAGAGGCTAAGGGTGAAATGAGAGATCTCAGCCCTTTGTTTTTCTATCAAGTCTGGACGTTTTCATTGGCGAATATTGTTTTTAAGCCAAGCTAATGATGTATTCTATCCCCTGACCTTAAACTTAACACTAACTGAAACTTGTATGGATTTTTAGATTTTAATTAGCATGTTTATCAAGTCATTTTCCTCATGGGACTTTCGGCCCCACGATGTAGGCAAAACATGATCCACACACACACAGTCTGATTTCCAAAACCAAAGCAATTTAATTTCCTGGACGAGTGGAAAGCAGATTATAGGAAAGCAGTCTCAGCATAAAGACATGAAGAGAAACAGATGATATATAATATTTTGAATGTCTATATAGTTTTTTTTTAAATCATTATTTATTTAGTTTCATTTATTTTACTACATCAAGAAATATTGCCTTGACAACTAGCTTAAATAAAATGTTATTTTGTTATGTTGTTTTTTATACTTATACATGTTTTATTTCAGTTAACGCTTATTTTAATAAATAAACAAATTTTGCTTTTTTTTTTGTATTTGTTAACTATAACAAACCTTATTGTAATTAATTAATTCATTCATTCATTCACTAATTTTTTTTCCATCATCAGGATTTTAAGGTAAAATGAATATGAATATATGATAGGGAAGTGTATATTTTAGGTACTGTGACTAGTCAGCATTTCTTAAAAGTTTTTCAGCATTTTTAATTTTTAACCACTTTAATAGTCTGCAGTTTATTCATGCACAAATCTCTCTCTCAATTCATATGCGGTGCATAAATGCATATATGATAATCAGACAAGAATTTGAAAAATAAAATAATGAAATAAAACAGATAGTTCCAGTCCTGGATGCTGATGGCTCAATACAGCATTCCAGTCGAGCTAAAAGAAACACTATAGTTATGTTGACCAATAGCTATGGTGTATTATATATCAATGGGCAGTATCCATAGAGAAAAAAACTATTACAAAGTTACTTTTTATGGAAAGTAATGTGTTACATTACTTTTGCGTTACTTTTTCTCACCTGGGCTGGGCTTGCTTGTTTGTTTTTTAATAACAACTTTTTAACAAATGTTCTATTTGTTGGCAAATGTAAAGCTTCAGGCTGATCACAAATGTGATGTTTATTGTTTATCTAAAGTCATTTTTGCTCATAGTATGGTTGAATTGGATCATTGAAGGTCAGCAGCAAAGACATTGGTTAATAACGTGAGATTAAATACAGTATATTTGCTTCATTTAATATATTTAATTATTGCAGGTTTGTGCAATATTCTGAGATTGCATTTCACTGATTTTATTAATCTTTTTGAGCAAGTGAGATGTGTAAATGCTCACATTTAGTCTAGAACTACAATAATCATCATGTTTACGCCTCTAAACTTACTCTCGATTTCTCTCAACATGGCGACAGGAGAGCTGTCAGTCAATAAATGTGAAAATAACGTAACGCGTTACATATTTGAAAAAGTAACTCAGATATTTTGTTGTAAATTTAAAAGTTATGTGCTATTTTAACAGTAATTTGAAAAAAGTAATCTGATTACGTAACTCAAGTTACTTGTAATGCATCACTGATAATAATGTGTTTAAAGAAAGGGAATAAAAGTTGACTTTTAAACATGCAGCACTCACATTTATTTAATTCCATCATAACCTTTTAAAAGTTAATAATCGCATAAGGCCATATTGCAATTCCTGCATTTCTGTCCCCAAACCTCTTCAGACCTCTTAAAATGATAAACAAGCCGTCTTCTGTTATACCATTTAAGACTTTTTATGACCTTAAGTTTGATAAAAACTGAATTTAAGACATTTTAAGACTTTTCTGGAACCAGCAGGGATCAGTGATATGAATATAGTCAAAGTTTAAGGGGTTGAACAACACTCTATGCGACTATATTCACAATATAGCACGGCATCTCATATACCTTATTGCTTAAGTACAGCATGTCAAACTGCAATATGTTTGCATTAAATGCCAAACTGAATGCATCATTAAATTGCCTCATTAACCTTAAAGTGTGAATGGTGACTGCACAACATACATAGCCTACACAGAACACATGTCTACAGCACAGTAAGAGAACACATTCCTTGAAGGAACGCCTGCTTTCCAGGAAGCCATTACATTGTTTGTGCATATTCAGAGTTCAACTGCATGTCTCTGTCCTTCTGGAAAGACCTCTGCTCTTTGTGAACTTCATTCATGTGCGTTAGCTGACAGCCATATGGCTTTATGTTCCTCAGTGTGCCAAGTTTACAAAGACACAATAGCTTTGACTGTACAGAGTTTACATTGTGATGAATAGCTGTACAGTTCGGTTTGTCTTTCTGTTTGATGTCCGTTCACACATATCAGGTTTCGTAACAGGAAGAGAAAGAAAGAGATATCGCTAATGCTATAGTGCACAGAAACTCGTTTCTCTTTGATTTTGATTAACTGATGCAACCAAAAAATAATAATGTCTCTTAATGTTGTATTTGTGCTTTTTTGCATACATTCAAATTCCACTGCATTCAAAGGCTATATTAATGAAATAAATAAATAAACAAACACACTAATATTCAAAAGTTTGGGGTCTGTAAGATTTGTTAAAGAAGTCTCTTATGTTCACTATGGCTGCATTGATTTTATCAAATATATTAAACATTTTTGTTTTAATATCTTAAAAGTAATTTGTTCCTGTGATGCAAAATTGAATTTTCAACATCATTACTCAGTCTTCAGTCACATGATCCTCTGATATGCTGATGTGTTGCTTAAGAAACATTTCTTATTATTATCAATGTTGAAAACAGTTAAAAAACACACCGTTTACATCAAATGGAAAGTCTTTTTTTAAAATGTCTTTAAAAAAAATCATACTGACCCCAAAATTTTGAACGATAGTGTAAATAAATAAATAAAATTACATTTATCACTACATTACAATAGCAACTATATAAAACCTATATATAGACAACTATATAAAAAGTTTAATATTTGATAGAAGTAAAAAAAAAAAAAAACACTAAAATACAAAAAAAGCTATATTTTTCTCACTTTATTTTAATGCCATGCTCAATTATGAGCTTCATTTGGCTCCTGAAAATGATATGTGGACACATGAAAAATGGGAAGTGCCTTTATCTTAAGTATGAATGAACTTAAGAAAACCCCTGAAGATGAACTGCTGGCTAGTGATGGAGGATTTAGCTATTTAAAATGAGCACAATCCCACAGCACCACCTATTGGTGTCAATTACAATCACATGTCCAAACTATATAACTTCCTGCATTTTCACAGATCTGTGAGGTGCAACAAACACACTGAGACACCATGATAAAACTGAAGCAGCCCCACCCTCACGTATCATCACCATGACAACCCAGTCCGTTACCTCATCATCATGGACCAGCTCTTTCTTCACCACCTTCATGGCGTAAATCTGTTCGTTCTTCTTGAGTCGGACCAGCAGCACTTTAGCATAACTGCCCCTCCCGATGACCCGGATCAGGTCAAAGTCCCCCAGGCCGAGACACTGAGAGATCTGAATCCCCTCGATCCCGTCCACCACCGCCTTCAGATCCTGTGTGCACACACAGCGGAAACTTTTTGTGCAAAACTATTATAACATTTCTCTTCAACAAACTCAAAAATGCTGCAGAAATACAGTGAGGTTTCACGTTACATGCATTTCTGACTTTCTGTACAAACTATATAGGTATGAAGAATGTGAGTAAGAGCATTTGTATATGATTATTAGTGAATAAAACCTTGTGGAAATTTGGGACAATCGGTTATGATCTGCGTCTTACCTCTGCATCATCTTCAGCTTTCTCCACTTTCCGGTTGTGTGCTAAGAAAGGGACTGGAACTGAGAAACAGAGAAAGAGGGAGAGTCGTTCTTATTATTTTCTCCTAGTGTTATCTTTCCTTTTCAAATATTCTATATATTATTAGTCAAACCAGTATAGCACTTTAAATTGAAACTGAAACTGAGAGATATATTATGAATTTATGAATCTATATATTTAGAGAGAGGATAGGAGAAAGTTAAAAATGTTCACAGCAGTTGGACTAGACAATCTGATTCATTATAGTGAATTGATTTATTATTATTTTGCTGCATCACTCAGAAATAAGAATAAAATTTAAATAATTATCAGCAATAATTATAACAACAACAACAGTAATTATTACTATTATTATTAACTTGTATATTAAGAAAGGGATAGAAGAAAGCATTTTAACATTAAACATTTTCTCCCTATTGAGTTTAACAGTAGTTGGATTGGGTGGACTAATTGGTCCATTCAGACAGTTAATTTTAATGCAGTAGTATGATGCATCACTCAGAAATAATAATGCTTATCAGCAATCATTATTATTTTTATTAATATATTAATCTATATATTAGGAGATGATAGGAAAAGTATTTTAACATTGAAAAAAATAAATTTTTCCCTTCTTTTGGGAAGTTTGGGAAGTCTACTCAGTCTCACTGTAGTGAACATGCAGACAGTTCATTTTATAGTGACATTAAAAATAAAATGATTCATCAATTAGTTTGATTCACCACTCAGAAATGTTCTCAAAAGACATTTTACACTAAAATACATCGTATTGTTTTCAATTAGATTAAATAAATCAAATGTTTTATTGTTTTTAAACTGTACCTCAGTTTAACCCCCAAAGTTCTCCCTTCCACAAGTTTTGAAATTAGTTTAAAGTGCCCATATTATGCTTTTTTGAATATTACCTCTCATTGTAGTGTGTAACATAGTACCTGCTCGTGAATGTAAAATGTCTGCAAAGTTTTAAAGATCAAAGTGCACGACAGATAAAGTTATTGTCTCTTAAAAAAAAGAAAAAAAGAATCTGAAACGAGTCGTCAGCAATAGAGTGGTGAAACTATGACGTCACTTCGTAGGCAAATCAGGGCATCATGCTGGTTCCCTCAACACAAACCCAATAGGATTTTTCCATTGGCTTTTGGATTATCACAAAAAATAAGCTCTGTAATAAACAAAAGTTTATGATACTTACACGTTTTGTCCATCAAGATCGTTTTCAAAGATGAACACAACTTTTATGAATTCTGAAGCCTAAATGCAGTTGCCAGGAGTAAAAAGATAAAGCTGCTATAAGCGAACTACACCACGGTCGCACAACTTTTCAGTCTTTATCAAAAACATTTTCCCTGAAAGTTTGAATTAGAATAGTTTGTAAGAGCGCAGTTATAAGCATAACAAGCGGACTGAGCTTAACTGTTTGGCATGATGACATTTAATGTCAGCTTCTGTAGTCCGATTTAGCCACTTGTTAGCAAACATCATTTTCGGGACATGAAATGTAACAGCTTAAAAAAAATTGGTTAATGCTGATGTATTTTATGTCGTAGAAAGAAATGTGAAAGTATCTAGAGCTTGTGTTAACCGTGGACCTTATTTCAGCCATTTAACCAAAAACCTGTTCAAAAAATCCATTGACTTTGGGACGATGGAACTGGAAGTGCTTAAATACTAACTCGTTTCTGGGTTTTGGCCTATAAAAATCCGTCACAGTTACACCACTCTTTTCCTGTCTCACTTCATGTTACATACCTATGTAACAATGTAACAAATTTGCATAATTCCAGCCAATGGTCTTCATTGGCTGCCCGCGAATGATGTCAACTTTGACCCGCCCTCAAACAATGCAGTTGTAGCTGAAGCCTGGAAAAGTTTGGTTTGTGTTGTCGACATGTTGAGATGATGCTTTTTTCTGAGCTGAATACACTTTTCATGCACCTAAAAAGGATGAGCACTCACACTGAAATTGAAATGGAAAAACCACCTGCATTATTCGTGTCACTGTGTATCAAGTGCTGAGGAAACCTAAGGAGCTGAAATTCAGATATGGTAATGGGCGTTTCTTTTTAAGTGTTAGACCAATCATGACTAGGCCGTCTGACCAATCAGAGCAGAGCAGGCTCGTGGATTTTAGAAAGACTGAACCTTCGAAGTTCGCACAAACCATTATAACACTCTTTAAGAAATGAGGCGATGTGCAATGTATATTATGAGTGTTTTTTGACCTTGGATGAATGTAAACATATTGTTGCATAATATGGGCACTTTAAATGAATTATTAAAAATAACTGATTCAAAAGATCAATTTCTTTTCACAAATCACTAAGAGAAATGTTTAATGTGTAACGCTATAATATTCCAGCAGGGGGAGCCACAGACTGGACTGTCTCAGAGGGATAAGCATGTCTTTCTCTCTCTCAACTGGGTCAATGTGACATTACTCACACCTGATGTACTACAGTATCCTACCACAGTCAGCAGTGCCCTCTGACAGATAGAGGACAGAATGACCCCAATACCCACACAAAAACAGCATTTACACATGCACACAGCGGAGATGGAGACCTACTTGCGTCTGTTTCCTCAGGGTCCTCAGGGGGGAGCTCCACTTCCTCTCCACTTTTATCATCATCTACCAACGGCTCCTGTGATGGCATGACTGGATCCTGCAGAGAAAAACAGATGATACAGGCAAGGTATTTTTCAAATGTCTTTTTTTCCTCTCATCTTTAAAGCTCCAAATCAGAATTTCCCTTATCCCAACATAAACTCATCAGTTTTGGGTTCTGCTCAAAGAAAATCTGACGTAGGAAATCTGAGGCCTGATGTCTTCTGTCATGTAAATAAATCAGAAGTACATTGTTGAATTTTGCACTGAATTTCTGACATATGAAACAACTGGAGTTTCTTACAGAAGGTGGTGTTGTGAAGACGTTTAATGTTACAGTTTTCAGTCTATGATTGCGAAATTCTGTCAAATCAGGTCAATTCAATACTGACAAGACAGTGTTATCATCTGACAAATTCCACAAGGGCTATCTTTGAAACACTGTTGAAAAATCCAACATTCTTGAGAAGTGAGAAGAAAGGCAAACAGTTTCAAAAGGTCAAAAAAAACATTACAATGTAAAAGTAATGAGGTTTTCAACAGCTGAGGATGTGCTTATTTGAATGAAATGACAAATACAAGAAATCTGATTTATGGTTTTATATTTTGCAAGTCAAATTTTCACTTTATGCTTCTTTATGACTCTCAGTGACAACAGACAGATGATGAATATTTTTAGATCTGACTAAAAGACTCACCATATGCCTTTGACAGGTCAGTGAGACGAGCTTGTGACAGCGTTTATGGACCAGTAGCTTGCAGTTGATACACTTGTAGCCCTGACGCCCCAGTCCCCATATCCTCTCGCTGCAGTGGCCACAGTACGCTTTCTGAGAGAGACACAGACAGATACTGAAGTTAGACTATCGTTATCTATGATCAGTTTAGCAAGTCGAAACTCTTCATGAATGAGTTAATCTGTTTACAACAAACTCAAGTAAGCTATAAAAGAAGGGATGTCTTACAGATATCACATGAGTAGATGGCACACATGAGCTGAGTAATGAATTCTGAATTAAAATTAAGTATAAAAGTAAAAATAAAATAAAGCATAATGAAGTAAATACACTACTGTTCAAACATTTAGGGTCAGTAAGATTTTTTTTTTTTTAAATGGATTCCGCAAGGATGCATTAATTGATCGATTAAGACAATGTTTCATTAAAAAATTAATCAAAAGAGATCTGATAAAAGTTGTAACTTTGTTTCCACAAAAATATTAAGTAGCACAACTATTTTCAACATTAATAATAATAAGAAATGTTTCTTGAGCACAAATCAGCATATTAGAATGATTTCTAAAGGATCATGTGACAATGAAGACTGGAGTAATGATGCTTTGCCATCACAGGAATAAAATACTTTGTCCAAATATATTAAAATAGAAAACTGTTATTCTAAATTGCAATAATATTTCACAATATTACCATTTTTTATTGTATTTTTATACAAATAAATGCAGCTTTGGTGAGCATAAGCATTGAAACTGTATGTAAAGTAATCAACAATTTCTGACAGGATGTTGGTCAGATAAATATCATGTATCATACTTGTATCAATGTATTATTTACATTTTATGTATTGCTAAAATAGCAAGCTACCAGTGTAAAGCTAACACATGCTAGATGACGCTAGCATCTGTACATACTTAAAGCCTGGCTAATGATTTCAACAGATTTTGTTTAAAATCCAAGCACGGCAGTTCAGAGGACTCTGCTGACAGTGCTGTAACCAACATTAAGGTTTCAAATACACACACCTGCTCACACACACGCCCTGTGAGTCATAAATAAATGAAAATATCTTTAGCTCAGTTTGTTGAGAGGATCTCCATCTGTCTGCTGGAGAGAGAGAATGAGCAAGAGCCTGAGAGGGACACAATGTTACTTTAAAAAGTGCTATCTAAAAGCACTAGTAAATAATACTAGTCAAAACTTTGATATGATTAGCAAAATAAATACAGCAAAGAATGACATGGGCATGAAAGATGCTACAGGCAAAAGTCTTCTCTCCATGTGATATGAAAACCATCCACCAGGGGGCTCTAACAGCAGGACTTTAGTGCTTCATGTAGCATAATCCTATTAAAATATGCTAATCTTTCATTAACGGACATGCACTTCCTCTGACAGTTTCCCCTCTCTGCCATAGCAGATAACTGAGCATCATCTGTTTAACAGACCTTCAACAAACCCTCAGAGAAGGACTCACTGGATATACATGATGCTCTTCTTGTCAGTGCTTGACGTTTCCTCTGTGTTCCTCGACTCTATTTCACAGCTCTATGAGCATGTCATGATCCCTGTGCTGCTGGTGAGGTTTTAGACAGCACTTTCTCACCATCTAAGGAGATATTCACCTGCTGCAGTGATTTCTCTGTATCTTTTAAGCCTTCAGCCCTGATGAGTGACCTACATTTTCTTGGCGCTTTCTGTCAGGTGCTCAATTTATGTAACTGGGGTTAAACGTTTGAAAATCAGGACTTGAAAGTAGCACACACATCTAAAGCTTGAAGCTGGCATCAGGAAATAAACATGTTCCTTATGATCAGGGATTGAAATAGTAAAGAATATAACAGCTCTGGTTCCTTAATGAATCCATTGACAATTCTTTTAATACACGAAAGGCATAAATATTTGAAAAGAAAAAAGAAAAGAAATGCATTTCCATTTCTAAATGGTGATATTATTTCAATCAAAAAAATAAATGTAAAACTATTCTTGCAGAAATGTTTTTACAGACTTCTTAAATTACTTTTCAGTGTTTTAGAGGAGGCATAATTTCAGTAATTATATTTTAAACAACAATAATGAACAAACAGTACTATTTAAACAGTACTTACACAATGTATAATGTGTATAATGTTAACTAAACCTTGTCAAAGGAACAATAAGTCATTCACATTGATTTAAGTCTCACAGTTAGTTGCAAGCTTTATGTTTGATTCACTAAAAAGGCCCAGCTCATAAGAGCCATTCTTTAATTGGACTACACTGGTTGTGCTTTATGTGTCTGATTCACTAAAAAGAAGAGACTCATAAGAGTCAGCCGTTCTCTAACCAGATCACATTGGTTTACCTGTATGTGTTTGATTCACTCAAAAGTTCCTGCTCATTAGAGTCATTTTTTCTGGAATCAGAGTACACTTGCAATGCATTTGTTTGATTCACTCAAAAGATCTGGCTCATAAGAGTCATTTACTTGGAAATCGGACTACACTGGTTGGCCTGTACAGTATTATGTTTGATTCACTAAAAAAGAACAGACTCATAAGAGTCAGCCGTTCTCTAACCAGATCACACTGGTTTACCTGCATGTGTTTGATTCACTCAAAAGTTCCTGCTCATTAGAGTCATTTTTTCTGGAATCAGAGTACACTTGCAATGCATTTGTTTGATTCACTCAAAAGATCTGGCTCATAAGAGTCATTTACTTGGAAATCGGACTACACTGGTTGGCCTGTACAGTATTATGTTTGATTCACTAAAAAAGAACAGACTCATAAGAGTCAGTCATTCTCTAACCAGATCACATTGGTTTACCTGTATGTGTTTGATTCACTCAAAAGTTCCTGCTCATAAGAGTCATTTGTTAGGGAATCAGAGTACAGTGGTTGCACTGCATGTGTGTGATTCACTAAAAAGATCTGGCTCAAAGGAGTCATGTATTTGGAAATTGGACTGCACTGGTTGACCTGTACAGTATGTGTTTGATTCACTAAAAAGAACAGACTCATAAGAGTCAGTCATTATCTAACCAGATCACATTGGTTTCCCTGTATGTATTTGATTCACTCAAAAGTTCCTGCTTGTAAGAGTCATTTGTTTGGGAATTGAAGTACACTGATTGCACTGCATGTGTTTGATTCACTAAAAAGATCTGGCTCATAAGAGTCATTTATTCGGAAATCAGACTACACTGGTTGGCCTGTACAGTATGTGTTTGATTCACATTAAAGAACAGACTCATAAGACTCAGTCATTCTCTAACCAGATCACACTGGTTGACCTGTATGTGTTTGATTCACTCAAAAGTTCCTGCTCATAAGAGTCATTTGTTTGGGAATCAGAGTACACTGGTAGCACTGCATGTGTTTGATTCACTAAAAAGATCTGGCTCATAAGAGTCATTTATTCGGAAATCGGACTACACTGGTTGACCTGCACCGTATATGTTTTATTCACTAAAAAGAGCAGACTCATAAGAGTCTCATAGGAGTGATTCTCTGACCAGATCAAACTGGTTGACCTGCATGTGTTTGATACACTCAAAAGTTCCTTCTCATAAGAGTCATTTATTTGGAAATTGGACTACACTGGTTATCCTGTATGTGTTTGATTCACCCAAAAGAACCGGCTCACAAGAGTCATTCATTGTGAAATCAAACATCACTGTGTTGTGTCTGTTTCACTAAAAAGGAGCAGCTCATTAAACGATTTAGGCCTATTCATTCTATAATTTGGTCTGTTTCATGCTGTAGATTCAGTAGAAGTGTTGCGGTGCTGGTAAATAGTAGTGTAGGAAACACTGTCAGAGTACTTTAGTATGCTGTTCTGTCCACGGAAGAATGTATCTTCAAAACCTGTTAACAAAACAGAAATTCTACCTAATTAGTCAGTTTGTGGAGCAGCGACTTATCTGAAATCCAGCAGCTTATAACACCTAATCTTTTGCTTTTTGTTGAACTAGCACAAAAAATCTTCCTGTGTTTTGACAGGGAAAGAAAAACCATGCAAGAAGTATTAAATATCCTAACCCGTTATGTTTTATTTCCGACCAAAATCTCAGGATCTTCCTCAAGGACGGCTAGAAGGCAGCATCGGATCACCCATCAGCAGGAAATGATCAAAGAAGAACATGATGAATCCACCTCAAGCTATATGCACTGATTCTGTGCCGTTATTCTTAGAAATGTGAGCAATCTTTCATATAAACAGTCTCTTTCTTCTTCTCTCCCCCTCTCGCATCTGAATCCCAGCACAGCTTCCACCCCATGGACTTTTTTAGCATATCGAGCCAGCGCTGCTAAGCAAACGCAGTGCCAGAGAAACAATGTGTTTCTGCACCCATTTAAAACACATCAAGTCTGCACATATCGGGCTTCCATTCAGGACAGTGGATTAAACTTTAAACCCAACCAATTGTCCCCAACAAATAGCAAACATTTAGCACAGCTGAGCGAATGGGGCCTTCAGGGCTGAGCGTGTGCACCATGTATCCCAGATACAGCAGGAATTTCAGGGGAATGTAAGGCAAGATGAAGGCAGATGTCTGAATACAGCTACTGAAACATCTAAATAAGCCTTTGTTTGTGTTGTTGTGATATTTAAAGGGGGGAAAAATAGGAAATAGACTGAGAAAAGCAGCAAAAATGTATTCAACATGATGCATCAACCATAAGAGCATTAACATATGATCAGCATGTTTACATATCAACTTTATATGGCAATAATGAGTGTCATAGTGTGGGTGTTGTTAATCTTTAATCTGTTTAATATGCAAAGAGATTAGCCAATCACAACAGAAGTAATTTACATAAAAAAGGTTGTGACGAGCAGGGCAGGTGACAGGCGTGAGGGAGCGGCGCGAGGCCGGTGACGCGAGTGATAACATGCATCAGCTGCGCGTTGCACCGGTCTCGAATCTCTCACGGAGGAGCTCCGGAAGCATAAAAGGAGGAGCGACGACAGTGAAGGACGAGAGAGGACCAGGCCTGGACTTTAATTTATGTTTTATTATGTTTGTGTGGCCGGCAGACGTCCGTGAGGGTCTGCCGGCATTACTTTCTTTTTGTTCTTTGTTTATTTTATATTAAAGTTTGTTTGAATGTTCGCCGGTTCCCGCCTCCTTCTTCCCGTACATACGAACTGTGTTACAAAGGTATAATAGGAAAAACAGCATGTTTAACTCTTACTAGGGGGCTATTTACACGACACCGCTTTCAACTGAAAACTGAAAACTTTTTATGCGTTTTGGCCGTTAATTTACACTAACTTTATGCGTTGTCATCTTCGTGTAAACTGCAAAAATGCAAATCTGTGAAAACGGGGACGGCATGCACATGCGTATTACGTGTTTAGTCTATCCACCTTATTTTTCAACGTGAAGGTAAGGTGTTTTCTGAGAATGTGCGAGACGAGACTTCCAATTTATTAGCCCCAATAGGGAATATCGAAATGCAGTAAACTGTAAAAATAAGGTGGATAGGCTTGCGAGTTTGGCGCGAGTGCTCTCTAAAAGAATGCGTATATGCGCAGGCACGTAATCTTTCTTTACAAAGAGACATCACCAACTACTTGTCTGGCATGTGTAATACAGCGTTTTTAGTCATTTTCGCGGAACCGTGTGAACGGGGATAGTTTTGATAACATTGTCATCTGTACAAAGAAAAGTTTAATACATCGTTGTCATGTAAATGTTCTCATAATGTCAGAGAAAAGGTGGAAAACAGTCTTTCAAAACTAATTACGAATGTTCTGCAAATGCCCTTGACTAAAATTATAATTGGACTTCAGAAAAGAAAAGAGGATTGATATGAATTTGGCCTCTTAAAATCTGATGTATAAGTGAGTGGGACAGAGTAATTTCCCAAATCCAGACAAGAGAACAGCTTATTTCTTGCCTTTTTCAACTTCACTTTCAATGAAGCTGTTTTTAAATTAAGTTTGTCAATCAATTAAAATGTAGCGTTAGCGTCAGTTCTGGCAGGTCACGTCAGTCAAGCTTGCATCAGCTGACTCCCAGGTGACTTGCGTCTACCTATAGGAATACGACGCCTATCACGGCATCTATATATAAGCTCCTCAGTATTATCAGCAGCTATTGCATTCTCAGGAGCAAATTACCCACCTCCATCCCCAGCTCCTCCTCTCTTCAGTCAGGATCGGCCTTATTATTCCCCTAATCAGACTAATTCTCAAAATATGTCTTCCTTAAATTATGACATTTAATGATATCTGCATATGTTGGTCCTGTTCTGTTTACCCTAGGGGGTTTATTGCTGCTCTCCCTGCGCTTATCCATGCTAGGCTGCATGGATGCGCAGGGAGTTCTTGCCCAGAACAGAACCATACCACCAATACAAACTCTATGCATTATCTATCATATTTGACGATAGTGGTCCTGACAGAAATGTTTAAATTAATTAATTACATAATATGCCAACTTAGTGCAATTAATCACATATATCAATATTTGCAAATAAATAAAAAATAAAGATAATTTAAAGAAAGTGGTACAATATTTTGTTGCCATATTAATTAATTACTTATTCTAAATTAACACATTAAATCGACAGATGAATTGTCCCAAATGAAGACAAAAGAACAGCACATTTCAAGCCTTTATCCATTTTCAATCTCACTTTCAGTAATTGTTTTTGAATTAAGGTTGTCAATCAATTCATTTTTTTAAATGAATTAATTACAAAATATGGAGATTAATTAAGTCAATAAAGCGCAATTAAGCACAAATATCAATATTTTATTATAAAAAATAAAAAAATCAATCATAATTCTAAGACATTATTGTGGCAGATAAGTAAAATATAAATGAGCAAATAGACAAAAAGCGCATGGTCAATATATTACTTATATATATATATAGTTTAAGTACGTCATGTAGAGCAGGAGATGGAAAAGCAGCAGTTGAAAATGACCAGAGACAAGACATAAAAATTTAATGCAAAACTTTAACCCAGCAGAAGAATATCTGTCTCCTTTTTGTAGCTCACTATTTTTTTATGAGGAGCAGGAAAAAGCACCAAGAGATGATCAAACGTTTATGTCAGAAACTTTCACATGCGCACCCCAACACACACACACACACACACACACACAGCCCTTCTCGCCGGCCTCTGTATTTTTCACTTCCTTTCCTCTTATAATCCTACCTCTCTGTCTCTTTTGTAAAGAGGGAACAAAACATGTCTAATTCAAAGCCATCCATGTCATTCAGCAGTTTCTAAAACACACGCAGCCATAAGTGGGACACTGACGATAATTACAAGGACCTGAGGGCTCTTCAGAGTGACATCATCTGTGAATCTCTGAAGAGTGGGAGTGATCGTCCGCATCAGAGTGCTGCCCCGCAGCCCGATCAGCCCAAAAACTCCCACGTAGATGCCACACACACACTAATCACAATTTTAGATATATGCTCAGATCTCAAAACAAACGGACTGGGGCTCATCAACCTGAGTTCAAGCTTGAAAGGAATGCAAAGCATGCTTGGCAGAACCGTTGCAGAACAAGGAAAAAACATTTTCATCGGAAAGCAGTGACAGAAAACAAACACAAGCAAGTAAAAATAGTCATAGGAGAACATCATGTAACTGCTTCACCAGGAAAAAAATGTAAGAAAAAAACTGATGGATGAGAAAAAGCATGGGAGAAAGACACAGGGTATGATTTCATTCTGTTCCCTCACGACTTGGCAAACGTTCCACGGAATCCTTACAGCACTGAGGATTCACCCGAGATGCCTTACAAATGATACAAGCGGGATGGATTTCTGAGTGCTGGATGAAATAGATTTCCATTTACGCTGGGCTCCATGACGTTACTTTGATAGGGATTTTGGCCACGGGCCCTTAAACGACAACACACAGAATGCCATAAAGGCAAAAAGTAATCTGTCCAATGAAACAGAACATGCCTTAAACTAATGAAGGGGCTGAACACCGAAGTATATTTGATAGTTAGGTCCTAAATATATATTTATACACACATACGTACCACAAAACGCAACAGCAACCGATATCATTTTGTTTTTATGACATCATCAATTAAATTCATCTCTATGAACACTGACTCACATTTGAAGAAAATCTGCTGCTCTTTTATGTAAAAATGTAGAATACAACCCCCTGTTATCATTGGTGTCTGAGGGTGAAGTGTTAAGTGTTTGTTATCGCTGCCAATTGTGTTGAAAATACAGGTCAGTCGGCTAAGAGATGAGAGAAACCCAGGCTCGGTTTTTATCGACCGTGCCCTCAGAAGAGCCGAGATGAGTGAAGTGCCTGGAAATGATCTCAGTGCATTATAGACACACACACACTGTTAAAACACTTAGCATTAAAACAGTGCTTTGTATGTCTAGAGTTTGAGCAGATCAATATCCATCACTTAATGTAAGTTTGAAATCGCCACTTTGTTTTCTTACCTGTCAAGGAAGGACATGCTAACAGCAGAGTTTAGACAAGGTCAGTCCTTCGTAGCACGAGCAAACCTTTTAAACATCCGTCATTTAATATCCACACAGAAAAGAAACACTTCAGATCAAGTTCTCTGACATTCTCCCTTAAAAACAACACAAAAACACTGTAGATGTAAAGAATTATGACCATTCCTAGAAAATATCTCCATTTCTGTAACCGCTCAATTGCAGTTTGCTTAGTTTTAGGGGCTGTTTCTTAATTATGCTCTAAAGCTCCAACGGTCTGTCTGATACACCACAGACGCCACACCTGCCACCTCCATCGCCACGGCAACAGATGCCAATTTCCTTATTTATGACATCATAAATTAATCTCTGTGAACTACGGACTCAAATTTGAGGAAAATCTCCACCTCTTTTCATTTTTCGACACAACACACACGATCAAAGTGCCAAAACAACATGGACAAGTGGAAATAATCTCAGCAAACTGCACAAGTCTTGTGTCGTTCTGCCACATTACAGGAAAATAATCTTCTAGAAGTCTCAAGAGGCTTTGAAATGCATCTGTATTGTTTGTGAAAAGGATGTGAATGATTATTCTGTTCTTAACAGAGCGGAAAGGAGTTCACACATATGATAGATGAAAAGCACATGAAAACAGAGAGAAAAAAGTGACGGGTAAAAATGAATTTATTATATAGCCTTAAAATTGATTTGTTACAGATTGTACATGTCCTGTCTGTCCAAAGAGGGCTGAGAACACAGACAGAGACAGAGACAGGTCCAGAGGTGCTGATGGGAGGGAGGGAACAAGTCGAATCCTTAAAAGAAGGACAGAGGGAGGAAAAAACATGACCTACTTCTGCTCTATCCCTTGTTTCTATGGCGAATGAGAGGAGTGGAAAAGTAGCAGGAGGGCAGAATGTGTTCTCAGAGAGAGAGAGAGAGATGCAGCCACAGGAAGTTCCTCTGATGTTAAACAGACTCTGACTACAAGCTAACTACTTATTGATTACTATTTCAAAAAATAGCAAGTTAGATAGGTATTATGCAACGTTAAACGTATTCAATTTTAGTATGCTACATTACTGTCAGAAGACTTTAGTGTGTGCTTGGCATCCTGTTATCATCTTATGAATAAATATTAATAAAATAAACAATTATAATATAACCATAGTATTTGTTGTAAATGTGTAAATATTTACAAATATGTAAATATTTTTTTAAATATGTAAATATTAAACAATCAAATGTTATCAAATATTATTCAGAAATTAAAAAAGAAAAAAATATAACTAACATTATATAAATAAACATAATATAAAAATTAAATATAAATCAGAATAAGATCAGATAATTTGATCAAATAATGATTAAAAAAGAGATATTAACAATAGATGCTTCTCACTGGAAATAGAAGGTATAACCGCATTGCATTGTGGGATACAGTATTCCATGCAATGTGCTCTGCTGTATTCTGCACCTTTAGTTCATATTCTATCAGGGGCNTGTATTAATTTTATATAATATAATTATAATTATATTTTTTTGTAAAAAAATATCTATATAAAACAAATCACATATAATTCAAATATAAAATAATAATAAAAATAATGAGAACATTAATTTATTTTTAAAATGTTATATGCCCGATGAAGGTCATGAGACCGAAACGTTGCTAATAAAATATTTTTGATACGTCTTGCAAGTATTGTGTGTGGGATTTTCTTTGTTTTTTTTTTTAAATGTTATATAAAAATTATTTAAAGAAGAGATATTAAAAGACATTCCATATATTCTATTCATTCAGAAAATTTGCATATTGTGCACAGTATAGATAGATAGATAGATAGATAGATAGATAGATAGATAGATAGATAGATAGATAGATAGATAGATAGATAGATAGATAGATAGATAGATAGATAAGATAGATGCTGTTCACAATATTTTTGTAATTTCACTATGTGCCACTAGTAGCGCAGAAATCATACACCGCATCTTTAAACAGCCACCATTAGCTTGGTTAAAAGTGTTTTACACTCATGGACTCAAATGGATGTCTGGGTTAAGCAAAGTTTTGCCCTGTCTGCAGTCTGACATTAGAGCTTTTCAGGAAATCTGACAAATTAGACTCATCTTGATGATGTCATCCTGCAGTTCTACCATATTGTTCATAATGTGGTCATACATCGATCACCTTGTTAAGGAGAAAAGGAAAGAGTAATTTACGCACATCACATGGCACACACCTGCTGTGGTGAGTGGGAGCTTTCTGAGGGCACTGTCCTCATCATGTGTCTCTCTCTCTCTCTCTAAGACTCTTTTTCTCTCTGTTTTCTTCTTATCCTCCATCTTTGCTGAGGGGCATTGAAACATCTCCAAGAAAAAGGACATTTCAGTGTTCGCAAAAATAGCACAGGCGAAAAAGAACAATGTCCCTTTCCGTCTCTCCCCTGTCTTTGTTCCTCCCTCTCTCTCTTCTATCACTCTCTCTTGTGTTGTTTTGGTGTTCTTCTTTGTCTGGCACATGATCTGCTCAGTAGAAGAATGAAGACTACTGCAGGAAGAGGTCTGCATTAACATAACAAACCCTCAAGGGATGATATCTGATTAAAGGCAGGGCATCGCCGCATAAAAGAAACATCACAATCAAGAGCCTCGGTCTATCTCTCCCTTGCCTTCATATAGGCTTTCTATCAGTCAGTATATTAAACATTCCAAGCACTAGATTGGGTTGGAGTGGGAGAATTGGGGCTAAAACCAAACACTTTTCAAGCAGGCCACTACACCACCAAAAAAAACACCAAACCCCTTTTCCAAGTCTAGAGCTCCAGATAATTATTGATGGTTAAAGAGACTTTTACTTGTTTTAACAGTCACTACTACAGTTTAATATGCTAACAGTTGCTACTACACCTACTAATCAACAGTCACTAGTACAGTAAATCTACAGATTTGTAACAGCTGTAGATATTCATCAGAACAGTCATTATGCACTTAATATGCTTACAGTCACTACAGCGGCTAAATATGCTAACAGTTGCTACTAGGGCTATTCAATCATTTATTCCAGAATAAAAATGTCATTTAAAGAGAAGGGTTCGACAATAAAAATATATTTACTATTATTATGTACAGGGCTTGTGGATTTCAGCAGTGGCGTGTAACGCAGTCACTCCTACTAGCCACTTTGGCGGGTTGAGTTTTAAATGTAATACTGTAGTCAACATTTGAAGTGGATCAAAAAAGTTCATCAAACTTTACATATCGATACTGAAATATCTGAAACACTTCCAATACTCATTTTCCACAGAATAGATAAACGATACCAGCTGCACTTTCTCGCTCTCTCATCTCTCCGACAGTGAGTCGACACACAAACTCGCCTCCCTTCACTCACTCGACTATTGTTGGTGTTACAGGGCTTGAATTTCAGCATGGGATTTTCCGTCTTGCGCATAATTTTACTCACAGATTTTGTGTTCACACCCAAAGTGGGCACACATAAAGCCACCTCTCAGTACTAAATTGAGTTCTTTTTCGTTGCTTATTGCACTTAAACAGTCAAATACACTCAAAATAATGTCAGAATACCGGTCTTGGCGAGTACTGACGTAAACACAGTCAGTTATGTTTTAACTGAACATGCACAGTTGAGAAAGCAAACGCATGTGTAACTGTATAATGGATCCGTGCGTCCGGTCTTAAAGTGACAGCAGCCTAATATACCTGCAGCCAAATTATGAGATAATATTAAAAATATCTATATGGCAGTTTTTTCCCATGGTATCGATGTCAAAATTTTGGCCAGTGAAAATGCTGAGTGGCTAGTAACTTTGGGAAAACCACTAGCTTTTGATCAATTTAATGCATCCTTGCTGAATAAAAGTATTAATTAAAAAAAAAAAAGAGTATTATTTTTTATTGTAATTAAAAAATAGCAACACANAAAAAAAAAAATTGTATTATTTTTTATTGTAATTAAAAAATAGCTACGCAGATTGTATTTTAAAAACTCATCTGCAGTTGTTTCTTACTACAGCTACAGATACTTATTGCAAGTCTACTTCTCTCTTGCCCATCTTGCTCAAGTGTACGACATCCACAAATTTAGTTATTTTTGCAGCTCAAACATAAACAACTCTGACACCCTTTAAAAATGTGTTCACTATCACATAATGCTATTTGCCCTAAACAAGATCTATCATAAAATGCAATCATCTCACAAACAGACTGACATCTGAACAAAGTGGGTTAAATACATTAAGTCTCCAATCAGATGTCATCATTCAAGCTGGAGAGGACTAGAGGATTTTAACTCACCCTGTTAAAGCGCTTGGCCTGGAAGAGGTGTCCGTTCACCCGGTACAGCTTCCTCCATCGTCTAGCTCCACGGCGATAGATCGATTCTAGGAGAGAGAGGAAACGGTTGTATAGGAGCAACATGGAGACTCGAGGAATGAAAACAAATCAATCCCAACACGGAATAAGGATTCAAAGATGAGAGACAGAAGAAGGGAGATGGACAGAGGTGTGGCTGGTCTTGACCCCGAGTGAATGTGGACAGAATTCAACTGCGACTGGATGAAAACAAGCCCCACTCAAAAGCAACGGGAAAATGCTATCAATCCCTCCCTCTCTCTTGCTCTCTTTCGTTCATCAGTGTCTCCTTCTGACCCACCCTCCTCTTCTCACTCTCTCATTTCTTTTTTCTTGTCGATCTGTTATTCCCTGCAGCATCACTTTGGTCACATGTCGACTGTTTCATGTAAAAGTGACAAGCGTCTAGATTGACTTCAATTGATTCAACCACAATGAGACTTTGATTTGCTGCTTCTCTGGGGGTTTTGTCTTTATGTCTCACCGATGACCTTTTTAGGAGGTTTTTGAGCACATACAGACCAAAATACAGGCTGCATCTGAATTCTCATACTATAAACACTAAACAGTGTGCAAAATTAGGATTTATGTCTCCAAAATAGTGAGTTAAAATAGTATGCCAAAACACAAAAGATGACGTTCTGAAAAATGTTCTTGTCCATACAAATCAATGAAAGTCAATGGGGTCCAAAACAACCCTGAGACATTTTCAATCTTTTTCAGTTCCACAGAAGAACAAATGACAGAATTTTTATTTTTGGGTGAACTATCCCTTTAAGTATCACCTTTAGTAGATGAGTTGCTTATTATAAATGAAAAAAAAAAAATGTGGAGAGAACTAAATTATTAATGGTATTTATCACTAAAGATACAAATTATATTGCTTAAATTATGGTGCTTGTCTTTTATATAGTTTAAATACCATTTTGTCTCTCTCTCTGTTCATTTAATGAAAGTCAATGAGGTCCAAAACAACACTGGACACTATTGACTATCACTGAATGGACACAAAAAACAGACAATTTCGATCTTTTACTGTTCCACAGAAGAAAGAAAGTCATACAGGTTTAGAACGACATGAGGGTGAGCTTGTCTGCAAACTATCCCTTTAGTGGTTGAATTGCTTATTATAATGACAATGATGTCCATTGACTGAATTTATCACTGAAGATTCAATGATAATACATAAATAATGATATTTAAACTCATTGAAAGTCAAGCACCATATTATCCTCGCTAGTGATTCACAGGTACCTCAGATACCCCAATATCTTTACGTCATTATGCCCCTTATCTAATGTTCCAGTTAAGTTGGCAGACCTTCATCATTTTCAAGTATAAAGGAGAGGCTGAGAATTGTGCTCAAACCCTGGAGATTTGCTCTGTCTGCTGCCGTTTCATGTTTCTGCCCTCAACTGCAGCTCAGTTACGTAAAACCGATAAATATTGAAATATTGTCGAAACTTTCAAGTGTCAGCCACTAATGAGCACCAGAGGAGATTCAAAGGCCTGGGACACTTGTGTGTATGAGAGAGAGATCTAAGCAAAATGAGAAAATGAAAGTCTGTTAAGCCTTCAGAAACTAGTGTGTGGCATAAAGCAGTGCTTGAATATTAAAACATAACACCAATCACAACATATATTCAGCTCTGAGTGCACTAAACCTAAAATGTCAGCGTAAAATCAACACTCACAACATATAAACATACCACACACATTCAGACATTGAAAGTGTCGCTTGCATCAAAACTACACAACATGAATCATTTATTAGTAGAACATGATAAAGCTGAAACTCACATATTCTTCTAGATGAATAACTGGTGCCCCAACAGAGCAGTTAGACATGAGGAGAGGAGCGAATTCTTAAACTTTAACATCAAACCCCGTGAGGCTGACATGGGGAAAAACAGTCACTGTTATTATCATTGTTTGATAAAGGCCAGACAAAAAGCGGATTAAAAAGTGGATTACATAACAAAAAAGAATCTAGTTAAATTATATGATTAATTGAAATATAATTATTTACTATTTCTTACTGATCATCATATCATGGAACACATTAACATGATGTTAAAAAATTTGAATCTTGTTCCTAAAGAACCATGCTCCTGTCATTGGTCAGAAAAAACATGATAGCCCCGCCCCAAACTCACACCATTGGTTGAGCCAAAGTTGCTGTTGTCGGGCTGGTCAAACAAACAGAGCAATGTTTTAATGGTGCCACAGAGCCACAGTGTTTATACTTGTTGGGGAAATGAGCCTATAATTAATGGCTTAATTATAGTTTAGTCTGCATATTAAACTGAGAAAGGATTAAAAAAGACAAATTTCATCAATTTGAAGTGACATGCCTGGTTAAAGGTAGAGATCGACCGATATATCGATTTACCGGAATTTTCCACGATAATTAAGCATTTTACCAAAATCGGATATCGGTTGTGTAATATCGGATTTACCGATAAGCGCCGCCATCTTGTGGGTGTTTTGAGAATTGCGCGCAGGATCGCCATTACAGCGCATCTGAGGGGAGACAAGACAACGGCGTGCACAGGTAAAGTATACTTACCTGCTTTGCTGTAATTAGTCAACTTTATTTAACATAACAGCCAATAATGCACAAATTAGATGTGTTATATAAATGTCTGAAATGTAGCTAGTTTATGCAGCTTGTCTCTAAGAAATAGAGACAAGCTCATGGAGTCACGTAAAATAATCCGTCAAGTCCTTTCCCAATAAAGATGTAACTCTGCATTAATTAAATAATACAGCTATGAATGAGCACATGTTGGAAATAAAAGCGCTGAATTTAATTCTCTCTCTGTTGTCTATGCTAATCATTAGTCTCGTGAAGTCGTCTGCATTTTCCTGTTCACTCAGCGGGTTGATGCTCAGGAAATGCTCCAGCACGCGAGCGATCGCAGTTTGAGTATAGTTCTGTGTAAATGCATAGATAAACAGGGCTTTGTCAGCAGATATTTCATAATCTAGTATGACAAAAACATTATTAATAATTCTGATATAACATAACAGTTGAGAAATGCAATAAAATACAATGTTTTGTTTGTTATTTTTCAATATTCCAGAGAATATTATTCAGTTATTTAACATTATCCAGTGAGTTATTCTTCACTCTTTAGCCTATTAAACAGCTTAACTGTAGTTTAAAATGAAGTATTACATTTCTGCAAAGTTGATATGACTCCTGTCTTTAATTCATTTTCTCCCTTTGAAAACATTAGATATTCTATTCTACATTTATTTTGTTTATTGTTAACATTAGTGTTGCTGCTGATGCTTTTTATAAATAAAACTATTTTTGTAATATGAAGATTAAAATTAACATGAAAGACTACCAATTTTTAACAAAAACAGTTTAGTTTTTATTTTTTGCACTTTCAGACCCCTCTATTTATTGGTGTATAAATAAGATTTGTTCTGTTTTCTATGCAAGGAGGGAGTGATTATAAATAAAATGGTTTGTTCAGTTCAGTGGTGTTGTAATCGTGTCAAAAACAAGTATAACAGTAAATAAATATCGGTTCTGCATATCGGTTATCGGGCACATAAACACAAATTATCGGTATTGGTTCTAAAAGAATCAATATTGGTCAATCACTAGTTAAAGGTATAATAAAATACTAAAATTAGCACTGATATTTAAATATCAATTAATATTCAGCATCTTGGCCTGCCTTGATGACAGTTTTCACATGCCAAAAGTTTAATTCATCATTCAAAAATGAAGTCTCTTTGCTACTTGAAATACAGTAAAAACAGTAATATTGTGAAATATTACAATTAATAACTGTTCTTGATTGTAATATATATAATATTATTCATACAATGGCAAAGCTGATTTTTTTAGTATTTTTATTATCAATTGTGAAAATAGTTGTGCTGCTTAAAATTCTTGTAGAAACCCTGAAACATTTTTGTCAGGATATTGCATTGAATAGAAAGTTAAAAAGAACAGCATTTATTTGAAATATAAATCCTTTGTAAAATTAAAAATGTCTTATCAAACTTTAAATTAATTTCTTTAAAAAAATCGTACTGACCCCAAACTTTAAATCTTAAAGGTATAGTGTCAAAAAAACCTGTTAACTATGGCTGTGTCCGAAATCGTCCCCTATACCCTTAAATAGGGCACTGTTTGAGGGGACAGACATTTGTAGTAGTGTCTGAAACCATACCCAGACAGCAACATAGTGTCAGCCCAGATCTGGCCCACATCAGTATGGATTCCACGCGGACCAGATGTGGGCCGGATCTGGGCAGACACTATGTTGCAGTCAGTGATAGTGGACGTTATCGAGTGCACTCATTCAATCCTACAATGCACCGCAATAAGGAGTGCACAACTGATGTACGCTCAACAGCTAGAGAAAACCCATAACGCACTATGAATGTCGCACAGTGAATTAATCTCCACGTCTGACCAGAAGATGGCGCCCACAGCTGAATTCTCCATCCATCCCTTTTCCAAACCACTGGTCGAATGTGGGTACAGTGTAATATCATACAGGTATAAATAAATTCATTTTTAATTGATTATTAAATTGTTTAATTAAGGTTTATACATACTAGTTTCCTTGACAGACTTCAAGATAAATCTTTTCATCTTACTACTATAAGTAGTATAGTAGTAAGATGTGGACTTCAGGTGAAAAATAAAATGCTACAGAAGTATAAAACATGGCACCCTTAAATAAATATATTTCTTAGCTAAAGATTTCCTTCAACAAATGTTTAAAACAGCCAGATGAGTGCAAGTTATTATAGGCTACCTTCTTCCAGCAAACAAAACATTTCACTATGTTCCTCTCCTTCATCAAACCAGTGACAGACTTCAACAGAACTACAAACGCTCATCCCCCTCACAGAGCACAATAACAGCTGCTCAGGAAACAGCTACGTGTTTGTTATCATAATCATCCAGATGGGCACTGAAACACCTGTTCTTCGACCTGTTAGGCAGCATGTATAGGTCTAAAGCCCTGCCCGACATCTTGGCTCAGGAATTGGCCACATAACAGTAATTTATTTCTCAATGTTGAAAATGAAATTGTGTATTTTGTTATGAACTATACCTCATTGAAGTCTCTCTTCTCAATCCCATAATCCTCACTGACTGTTCCAGTCATAAGGTCCCATAAGCCAAAGCAACTGTAAATGTAAACTTGACTCTGTCTTGCACTGGAAAACTTGGCAGGGTGGTTGGCTGCCACATCTTCCATGACATGTTAGTGATTTTGAGTCACAATGATGCATTCAAGTGATTCACCCATGAAGGAGCTGCTTTTAAACGCTCTTTCCTGCTTGACAGAGCTCTTTTAGTGAAGCTGATACCAATCGCCTGGAAACGGCCTGGTTGAGGGTGCGGCAGGCACAAATTCAATTTTTCCATCATCGCCATGGCAACATACACTCTCTCCTGTGCCATACGTGCCAGATGCCAGCAGCTCTGTGGACAAGAGATCCGGACATGAGAGCCGACGCACACTCAAACAAACACACCACATGCAATAATACACTGAACATCCAGCATCGGCTACAACAAAAACACAAAGCGGTTTGCCAAATGCTGTGCAACAAAATGCATCACTGACAACACTGTGAAGTGCAAAAACAGGCATCAAAGAAGGAGGAACATCAAAAATATGAACTAGAGCTCTACTTTTAAAACTGCTCTGAGCTCCATTAAATCAGAGCAGTGTCTCTCTCTGTTATATAATCAGGTTGGTTTGTAGATATTTGCATCATAAGCACTCATTTTTTCATTCCCTGTAGCTCAACTGAAAGAGCATGCTGTTAATAATGCCAAGGTCAATGTTGGAGTTGCAGGGAACACATAAATTGACTAGATTTACTTTGAAAGTCGCTTGGAATAAAAGCATCTACCAGATACAGAAATAATTTCTCAGTAGAATGTGATGGAAAAAAAACAAAAGCTGAATAACTGAGCTTTCCCTCTTCTCTTTATGTTTAAAAGGAGCTGAGTCTACGCATGTCTCCTCAAATCTGAAAGTTTTTGATCTTGCAAAACACTCGCAGGCTACAGACAGCATCAAATCATCAAAAACAAATGCTAGATGACTCTTCTGAACAGACTGCATTAAGGCCGACCTAACACAGTACAGTACCAAACAAAAATGTCCTCAAATTCATGTATATTTATTTATTTATTGATGAACTGCTTTTTTCAATATGCTAAATTATTGATATGACAAAATGGACAATTGTACAAATGCATAAAAAATACCAGCATAACACTTAGAACAAACACTAGGCTAAATATAGTATAAACCAAAGTGACAGATGAATGTAAAACTTAAATTTAATGCAAAAATAATAAGGAAATAACCAGTATATATAAATATATAACCAAAAATTATTCAGACATTTTTGATATTTTTTTATATATTTTGTCTAAACTGTAATAATGAATGAAATGTTCAAAGTGTCTGAATACATTTTGGTTTGACTGTATATTATATATAGAGGTTATTTCCTTATTATTTTTGCATTAAATTTGTATATATTTTGTAAATATGGATGGAAAACGAGAAAATAAACAGCTTCCTTTGTCCACTGATTTAAAGATGTGAGATTGTCCACTGGCCTTTAATTCTAAATATGCCTAAACATTGATTTATTTCAGAGTAATGAAACTATAAATCGATTTTCTCAATTTCTGGTGAGCTGTCGTTTTTTGTTTTGTTTTTTTCATTTTTTTCTTGCCAGGACTGAAGAATACCAGATGATGTTAATGTCACAACATACAATTACTCCTTTGCTTTGTGTCTGTTTATGTGCGTGTCTGTGTGTGTGAGAGAGAGGGAAAGTGAGGGGCTAATTAAAAGGCAGAGCCGAGGTCTTTAGCACTGTCATCGCTGAGATCTATCTCTAATCTTATTAACTTCACCCCTACAGGGAGAGTCCTAGAGAAACTGTGCTGTTGCCATAGTTACCCAGCACTATTTTTTGCCATTATCTCTAACATTTGACCACAGAAAGAAAGAGAAAGAGTACTCCATGTCCACAACCAACACCTCTCAGGCTGGATGTCATGTGACCATATCATCTGCATATTTACCGGGTTCTTCCTGGGTTAAAAAGAACACTAAAATACATGTTTCTCAAGCTACTGTATGGCTTCTGACAACTTAAATATAGAGCGCTAGTTATATGGACCACTTTATGGTGCTTTTTTGGTATGTTTATGTATGTGGAAAAATATTTTTGTGCACTACACTCTTAAAAATAAATGTTCCCAAAGGGGGGTTTCACAGGGATGCCATAGGTGAATCACTTTTGGTTCCCCAAACAATTTTCAGTGTACAGTTCTTGGGGGGGTACATTTAAAAAAACTAAAGAACCTTTAGAAATAAAGAACCTTTTTTTAACCACTGATTTTAAAAAGTACTTCATGAAACCATAGGATGCCAATGAAGAACCTTTATTTTTAAGAGTGTACAGAAAAAAAACAACAGCATTCAGTTTTGGAAAGATATGAAGGTGACTAAAGAATGACTGAATTTTCATTTCCACATGAGCTATTCTTTTAACAGTCCAAAGGTCAGATTTACTAACAGCTTGCGTCAGCACAAACCCTCTTTTGGCATTAAAAAACTACTGTCAGGATTTACTAAAGACACCCAGTGAAAAATTAGCGCTTGAATTGCGTGGACACAGTTATTTTTGCAGCTGAACTTATTGCATATGCATTTGTAGAAGTTTCCCTTTCAGACGCAAAATTTCTGGGAGGAGAGCATTTAAATGAATCATGCAAGGTGATTTACTAAGGTTTGTGCTAGTCAATTTACTGGTATTTGTGCCATTATTTACTGCCCCAAAAAGAATGTCTTATACCAGACACTAATTTGCGCTGCTCTTGGTAGATTGTGTTAGTCATTATTCTTTAATTTGCGCATTGTAACTTCTTTTTTTTTAAATTGCGCTCTCACGCAAATTTGCCGTTTAGTAAATCTGGCCCCAAATGTGCATAACAGTGTCCAACAACAGTGAACACGTTCCTGAGATGTTACTATGAAACATTACCAGAATACCAACCTTATAGTTCATGTATCAAAAAATGTAATACTAAATTGACCATTTTACTTTCTTCTTTTGAAATTTAATAACTTTCACCACTTCTGAAATTACTTTTCTTTCCTTAAGACAAATTCAAGGTTGGCATGGACATTAATATTAACTAATAACATCATAGCCTACTTTTTATGATCCAATCAAACCCTAAAGAAAATCTTATTTCCCACTCGTTTTCTGTTTCACCTGGAAATACATCACACTACGGAAGTTAAATGCATGTTAATGCAATATCATGTATTTAACCAGGAAAAATCATCAAAGTGAACACATTCATCACAGACATTAGCACTTACTATACATACAATATTATGGTTTAATAAGTAAAATGACGGCAATCTTTCGCGCCTCTGATTGACTCTGATCATAACTGTGCTCTCATTCTCCATCCCTGCTATCCTTAATTGCCCTGTCCTTTTTACAGCTGCACTTAACCGGTGCCCCCTTAAGGGGCAGTCGTGGCCTAATGGATAGAGAGTCGGACTTGTAACCCAAAGGTCATGGGTTCGAGTCTCAGGTCCGGCAGGGATTGTCGGTGAGGGGAGTGAATGTCCAGCGCTCTCCCCACCCTCAATACCACGACTGAGGTGAGACCCTTGAGCAAGGCACCGTACCCCCAACTGCTCCCCGGGCGCCGCAGCAATGGCTGCCCACTGCTCCGGGTGTGTGTTCACGGTGTGTGTGTTCACTGCTGTGTGTGTGCACTTGGATGGGTTAAATGCAGAGCACAAATTCCAAGTATGGGTCACCATACTTGGCCACATGTCACTTCACTTCACTTCACTTCACACCAACTGCTCAGTCAGAGCACGCTCATGAACTTACACCCGTCATTATAAATCTGCCCTTGCTCCAGTGGATGGAGGGCGACGCCGCACCCGAGGGTATAAGCAAGACTGGAATAGAGTCGATGCTGGCATTCTCCACACTGAACTGAATTAGCACAGCAGAGATGTGATCACACAACGCTACTTAGTCAAGTCAGTTGTTATCAGTCATCATCGTGACCGCACACACATGCGGTGCACTTAACATATTCATTTGACCTTGTTAATTAGACCTGGAATCATGCCAGATCATCCTTTACACAATCACACACAGAAGACAGATGACAGGCGTACTGTGACTGCTATTTATGATGATTGATTATGACTACGAGTCATATATGTGTTTGTGTGTGTGTATAAACTCTTTAAGAAGTCTTTTTTAGTGTATACAGTGCATACATATTACATAATTTGCATCATAACTGACAAAATACATCTACTGTATGCTTATTAGCATCAGAAATCTCAGAATAAAGTCTAAGGCAAAACAGTTACTTGATGCATCTTTAACACTAATGAAAATAATGCATTAGAGAACATTCCAGCACACTTGTGAAGATTTCACTTGATGAAATATGAGACAAATGCACCATTAATGGTAGGCTAAGTTAAAAAGAATTGATGCAGCTCCAGCGAGACTGCAGGTATCATGGCAGTGATCCAAATCTCTGACCTTAAATTGAACAATGGCTTTGGAGCCGGAAAGTCTACACTGAACTGCATTGAATATCTGTTACTGACTATGAAAAGAGAGTAAGAACCGGAGTTATGGAATAATCAAACTTCATCTACACATCAGAACCCATCTGATATCTGTATATAAATACATGAAAACAAGAGATGTTTAAATCCAGTAGATTGTTTTCTCTATTTTAGCTCATCCTTGCTGAATCCATAATGAGACTGACACTGTCATATCATAGGCATTCCTCTGTTGCAAAGGGATGTAACAGTACACGTATTCGTCCCGAAAAGTACGGTACGGACGTCACGGTTCGGTTCATGCAGTTAGATGACGAATACAGTCAGTCACAGGCGATTCACACTCCAATCCAGAAGGGGGAGCGTGCGGTCATACAACGCTGTTTACTGACTGCCACAACAGGAAAAAGCGCAGAAGAAGAAGAACAGACGATCTAGATATGTGTGTAATCTCTCAATCAGTTTTTGAACCGCAGAAAGACATCAGTAAAACAGCTTGAGAATAATATCTCACGTAGCATTACATTTACCTCAGGCAAGTCATTTAGTGTCCACAGCATGTTAGTTCACAAGATAAATTAACAATACAGGGCAGCATTTCACTAAATATATGCACTATATTAGCTTATTTATTCATTATATTTACTTTACCTGTTAGTAATGTCTTAATTATTTAATATATGTTTAAATAAATTTGTCATGAAAACAAGTTATGACAGTAACTGTGTAAATGATTACATTTCAAAAATTAATTGGAGTAATAATTTTATAATTCGATTTAGAAGTTACTGCAAAACCTGCCTTATGTGCAATTTACATGTTTTTTTTATTATTTGAGCATTGATTATTAAATCTAAAAATAAATAGCAACTGAATTTAATAGTTTGGGTCCGTTGTTAATTGTAACCTTTAATATTATAGTAATGTGTAAGAAAAGACTCCCTGTATATAGTTTACAGCATTAGCAGAGATACATTTTTTTATCCTTAAGAAAATGTTTATAATAATTGAATCTCCCCACTGCTGTACCGAACCCGTACAGAACCGTGACTTCAATACCGAGGTACGTACTGACCTGTCATGTTTTTATACCATTACACCCCTATATATATAGTGATGTTATACATTGCTGAAATTAATAGATAAACTCACTATTTTAGCATAAAATTGTGTGTGCTATGTATACACTGAAAAAAATGAGTTTTTAATTAAACATTTTTAACTTGTTTTCCAGAAAAAATTTGTTAACCATTAAAACAAGAATTTTTTTTTAAGAGGCAAAGCTGCATAAGTTAAGCCTTTCTTCATAGATTGCATCTTGCATACAAGTGTATTTTGTCATTTTGTGTTTTTTTTTTACTTGACTGAAGTAGAAATAAGTCTAAAACAAGTGGAAAAAAAATCTGCCAGTCTATTAAGGCAAAATACACTCATATTAAAGACATCATCTGCTAACAAATCTTAATATCTTATGCAGCGTTGCTTCTCAAGTCAATTTATCTTGTTTCAAGAATTTTAGGATATTTTAACTGGAAAATAATAACAGATTTTTTGCAGTGGTGTTCAGCTTATTAGTGTATCGCATCATCTCCCATGCAGTTTGCTGCCTATTTAGAACGTCAAATAGTTTCAAATAAATCTCTTTCATTTCAGTTAGGCAGCGAGGCACTTCACTAAGTCTTGGAACAGATGAAAAATTTCCAAAAAGACAGAAAAACAGAAAATTTATATTAATTTCCATTTCATGTCCCTCTCCCCACTGCTAAGATAAACGCTGTGGATACCTCCTGCGACAGTCGGAGAGCAGACCAGTGTTGCATCACCCCACATTCTTCCTCCACCTCCTCCTCCGGTCAGAGGAACTACGACGAGGGAACACAGCGGCACGAGAGTTAGAGTTGCACCTTGCGAGTTCTGGATCGAAATGGAGAAGCCCGCCATGGCGTGCCACGCTGACCCCAGAATGCTCCAGCCAGGGCTGAACGTCCTCTGTGAGGGTCTTTGTCTGGTGAGCGTGTAAAGGCTAGGGGCTCAGAGAGCAGGACCAGTTAAAATGGGCTTGACTCACTTCCACACATTGTTGGTTGGGCTGGCAGGAAGATGATAAAGGGGGCTTTCCTTTGCTGAGCAGAGGGTGTGTAGGATCAAAGCAGGCAGTGGGATTTGAGCTGAATGAACAGCCGGGACTGAAGCGCACGGCTGGAACGCAGCAGGAGCAGAACATTTTAGCACTCTCTGTATAAGGGCCCTTATATTCGGCCACTGAGACCTGAACATACACTGAAACACTAACTCCTCTGTTCTTGGCCACTTCAGACTCACTCTTCTCAGAGAGGCTTTATTGCAAACATCATTTTATTAATCAGTATTTCGTCTTGTTTTCACTAAAAATACTTAAATATTCTTAAGGCAAAATAAATGTATTATAAATGAATAGTAAATTAATTATATTAATTTATTTACATTTACATTTACATTTATGCATTTGGCAGACGCTTTTATCCAAAGCGACTTACATTGCATTATACTATACATTTGTATCTGAGTATGTGCAAATATGTGCAATCCCTGGGATTGAACCCATGACCTTGGCATTGCTAGTGCCACGCTCTAACCACTGAGCTACAGGAAAGCCTAGCTCAGTGGTTAGATTTTCATAGATCATTTTCATACATCATTTATTTTATTTTTATTTACTCTATTTTTCTTACCCCACTGGCCAATGGTTTCTTGTTTTGAGCATAAACCTCAATAAATTTAGTTAGATGTTTATAACGAGAAAAAGAAAACTTGCCAGTGAGGTAAAGAAGGAATATATATGGGTATATATATATATGCTTTATTAATTTATCATGATATTGATTGATCATGATAATTTAGGATGTTTATATTAAGAAAGAGTGATAAGTGATAAAAACATTACTAGTTTTTGTTAACAAAACAGCAACAAAGAAAAAAATAATTTTACTTATTTTAGCAAAATCAAAACATTTTCAACCCTGGACGTCTCTGCATAAACATTCCACTGACAAATAAATCCAGAAACAAATTTCAAAACACTAACAATGATATAAAGTCAGTTATTAACAAAATCTGGCAACAGTTACACCTTCCACTTCAAGCTTCCTGAGAAGAAGATCAGGACCTAAGATGACCTTTACTTGACTTTTTGTGCCCTCAAGTAAAACAATCTAAATGGGTCATATCATGGAAAACAGGATTTTCCTTGCTCTTCAGAAGACAAACACAGTTGCATAGCACATTTCTGGCCAAATTGCTTTTTTTTTAAATGGGTAAATAAGGTACAAAGATGTCCCTTTAAGGGTCTGCCCCAGCGACAAGCTGTTATACCCCTAAAGGTACAAGTTTTGCACATTTTTCTGAGAGTGTACTCATTACACAGGTAAACTGTTTAGCCAATCATGGTAGAGGTCATTTACATAGATTTCAGAACAGACGGTTTTTGCTACTGTACCTTTAAAATTTGTCAGAAAGATTCGAAAAAGATGACGTAAAACTGCCAAATACCTTGACTAACAATGCTATAAAAGTGGAGGATATAGCCTTTAAAAATAATGTGTTAGCATATAACAGGGACAATAGCAGCTGAGAAAATGACAATGAGCGCGTTAGCGGCATCCCGCTGAGAGGAGATGCTAATTTCAGCAGCAGACATTAACGTAATGTGTTAATTGACAGGGAGGAGCTTCATAAACCACTGCAAGGCAAATAACATTACTGTGAATAGGCTGCTTTGAAGTTTGCACTTAATTTAAAAAGGAAGTTAATTTATCAGCCGTGTCCTAATCCAAAAGATTAGACAAAATTTGATTACTTTGGGAGTTAGCATGGGGCACAAGACTACCCATTCACACACACAGATGCCTCTGATTCCTGTAGAGTGCTCTATGTATGCAATCGTATTGTTTTAACGTCGTTTTGAAGTCTCCCACAATGTCAGAGTAATCAGATCACAACACATTTTCACTCATACACTCCTTGACTGCTGCCACATTTCGCTGTGATGTAACCCTTCTGATCTGCTCTCGCGTGGGATGGGAGTGTATCTGTACATTTCACACAGAGTGTGTGGGATTCACTGGACTAAAGCCAAACACACACACACACACACACACACACACTGCTTAAATGTAGACAATCAGTGAGTCAAGCCTTAAAGAACATTGTGACAACTGGCACCTACACAATATATTTGCATAAACATAATACAGCATACTCTGTTAGCAACCAACACATTATAGAATAAATACAGAAAAAAAAATGTAGTGAATATGCGAAATGAGTTAAATGAACTCACCAAAGAAGTCTATCGAACACTTAAAACAATTCAGAATGCAGCTGGAAAAATGCTGACTAGTTAAATCCCACTTAAATATGACTACAAGATATACTCCAGCTACATCTCAGATTAACCAACTGCAACTTGTTGCTTGTACCTATAAACAGTTGAAAACTGGCAAATCACCCTGTAACACTTGGACTAAAACTTAATATTTTGGTAAGGAAACTTAATTCTCTTCTCTACTTACTTAACTTTTTTTTTTACTTTAACATCTATGTACTATGTATGCACTGTCAATTTAATTTTATGTTGTTATGTTATAAACATTCACTTACAATCAGGCAGCTTATTATCTTCTCTCCTTCCTTTGTCTATTACTTAGATGTTAAAATGCTAAGTCAGAGGTACCTCGTAAAAGATGATGATAAACAAAAAGAAAATAAACAACCCCAATTTATGAGATGAATACACCAGAACATGGGAAATAATTTTGTGATTGTGTACTTAAAACAAAATTGGACTTTTTTTTAACCCTTACACTGTGCTGAAAACCCTGTAACACTTTTGGAGCTCCCGGTCAAAAATGGGGCCTACAGTCAGTCAGACTCAGTTTTAAAAAATAAATATAAAAGAAAACCCTCTCCGGGTCAAAATTAGCCAAACACAACATAAGTGTTAATTTTTATATGCTAGTAAAAGATAAATAAATAAAATAAAATGGCAACCAGTGTTGGGGAAAGTTCCTTTTAAAAAGTAATGCATCACAATATTGCGTTACTCCCTAAAAAAGTAACTAATTGCGTTACTTAGTTACTTTTTATGGAAAGTAATGCGTTCCTTTTGTGTTACTTTTTCTCAGCTGGGCTGGGCTTACTCTCGATTTCGCTCAACATGGCAACAGGTCAGTCAATAAATGTAAAAACGAAGTAACTTGCGTTATATATTTGAAAAAGTAACTATTATTTTGTTGTAAATTTAAAAGTAATTATTTTACAAGTTACTTTTAAAAAGTAATCTGATTACATAACTCAAGTTACTTGTAATGCGTTACCACAACACTGATGGCAACCCCCCTATTAACCATCTGGAACACCCTACCAACCGCATAGCAACACCATAGCAACCACCTAACAACCGTCCAAAACAGAAAACACCATAGCAACCGAAATAAAATAAAATAAACAAAAATAAATAAAACAAAATTAAAAATGTTACTAGCTGACAAGTCCGATATATACTTCTCAAACTTCCTGTTTCAACAGGAAATGTCAACACAAGAAAGAAAACTGTGTCCATCAATTGATTTCATGTGTCTTTTAGTCTGAGGCTGATGCTTACTGAATCATACAGTGGAAATAAACTCCACAGCAGAGAATGAGTTCTGAGCTATTTAAGGTCACAATGTGTCTGCAAAGCCTCAAGCAATCACACACACACACTGATAGTTCTACTTTTCGTATCACCTTTCATCTGTCATCCTTTTCTTTCTCTGAAACTTCTTTGAACTTTTGTGATGCATTATGAAATGCTGTAAAAGTTACATAGACCGTTGTCTTGTGTCTGATTTTGAGATATTCAGATTTCAGCAACAGTCTTCATATATCCGCCCGGTTAATTTTTCACCTTATGGTGGGAAAATTGTCTTAGGAGACACTTTTTGTGGCTCCTGAAATTTTTTGCTAATAGAAAAGCCTAAAAAAAATGACATCAGAGTGGCAGCCTTTACTTCAAGCTCATCAGAGTTATCAGGGATGAAACAGCAGAGCTCGCGGGCAACTCTTTGATTTTAGGTGCCTCGTTTTAAGCCTCTCCTTCATTGGCCTGCCAATCTTTTTCTTATTCCCTTATGTATGAACTGAACACATATTCTTCATCAATAATGAGCTTTTGGCTCCTCGGGATGTTTTTAAAACTTTAAAACACCCTGTTCAGAGCTTCAAAGGTTTATAATGTCACTGTTGAGATGACCCTGAGACAAGAAACGTGCCTGGGGCCATGTGTGTGCACTATATTAGTACAGGTAGCATTACAAAAGTATAAGTGTGAGCTTCACAGAATTAGGCAGTTTTAGGTCATTAGTAGTGAAGTAAACAAAAAAAGCTTCACTCTTGGGAGAACAAAACTCTCATGAGACCCCACTGCTGAGTGCACATGCATGATAAAGTCTTTGAAATGTTGAGCATACACCCAGGAAAAAATAAAACACACAATCTGGTATCAATTCCTCATCCTATAATATTTATGTACTGAATCACCACACAATCAGGGTTTTAACACTATGTCACCTTAGATAAACCACTTATTATTTGAACCCTTGATCCTAAGTGTTAAAGGGCACACATCATGAAAATCTGACTTTTTCCATGGTATAATTGGGTCCCAGTGCATCTGCCAACCCAGAAAACGTAAAAAGGGACAACCCAATAACTTTGTTTTGGCAAGCCTTTCTCTGCAAGCATGTGAAAAAACGAGCAGCTCAGATTTCGCTTCCCTTGTGACGTAGGAAAGGGATCTTATTATAATATTACCGCCCCTTAATCTGCACGTTTCCACCCATGGCGCCATCATTTTTTGTTTGCAAGCGAAAATGGTGTACCAGTTCTAAGGCCATGGCAAAAGTTTGAGCAAAGCATGCTAACTGTTCTGTCGTTAGCAGCACAGATGAGCACAGAACACTACTTACAGTCTTGTTAGCTTGGATAGCCTGCAAGTTGCTGGCAAGCTCAATTGCTAAAAAAGGAGCGTTTCTGTATATTCAGCGATATTTTGGAAAAAATATTAGACCACTCACAGCATTTGATAGCTATCATAAACAATAGCCTGGTGTGTAATATGGCTCTGTTTGGCAAACAGGTACGCTATGTATAATGGGCATCCATACTGGTTTTGCACAAAAGTTTAACATGACGGCACATGCTCCACAGCAACTGCATAAATTTATCCACTAACCATTCAGAAACGTCCAGTTGCATTCTAAAGTTGTAACTTCTTACTGAGTTTCTCCATCAGTGTCCGAATCCGGTTTGAACAATGTAAGGCTGAAAACCGTTACTGACAATCGTCATTTTGGCTGCGTGAGATTCTCCAGCTTTGTTGTTGTTGAGCAAACGAAGCGCGAGCTGTTAAATCTCGGCCCTCTTTTGGAAAGCGGACCCAGAGCAGCAGCTCATTTGCATTTAAAGGGACACACACAAAACAGAATGTTGTATTCAGGGCTTGACATTAACTTTTTTGCTCACCAGCCATTATGGCTAGTCATTTTCCAAAGTTACTAGCCACTCAGCATTTTCAATGGCCACAATTTTGCTGTTGGGAAATTACATTTTTAATTATTAAAGTTGACTTTGGCATGCTAAAATTACATGATTTTGAGACATTTGACTTGATTTACAAGATTTAAAACCCTTTCAGACTTTCAAATGCAGATTGACCACCTAAATCAGCGTTTCTCAAAGTGTGGGGCGCGCCCCACTGGTGGGGAATAGAGACATGACAGGTGGGGCGCGACAAACGAGAGGAAATGTGGACATTTTCTATCTCTTTTAACCTTTTGAGTCCTGTCCCACATATGGGATTTTTATTTCTGTGCCCCTGAGAGTACGGTCCCACATATGGGATTTATAACATTCAGTAACGTCACTTATCTGCCAGATTCAAACTGTGCTTTCACGCTTTGGCTGGCGCTGAACCAGAGACGGACGCGTTCAGCAGCGCTTGTCATTTGTTACAATTATGCAGTGTTTTTAACAACATAATGTTTATTTTAGGTGTCAGACATTTAAATATACATAAGTACTAGTAAAACCATACATTTAGAGTTTGTAAAGTACATACTGATGTCCATGGAAGCAGCAGTAACAATCAATTCAAATATAATTTGCCGACGTGTTTTATTCATATCAGACACACATAGTATAAGTAACTATAAAGTTTACTCTATTTTTCTCCCAGATCACCGGACACTTACTTACATGGATTTCGGGAGAAATTGATGAATTCACGTGCTGTAAATCCGACTGACAGGACTCGCTGAACAGTTGCGCAAACAAACATGGCGGCGCCCATCTCGCGTTACAGATCAAGATCATTTATTAACGTTTTTAAACGACAAAACACACTCACTTCTCCATATATGAGAATCAGAATATCAGATAGTTGATGACATGGTAAGCAAGTTTGTGAATATTTTGAAAAAAAAAGAAGAAACGAAATAAAAGCGTTACATCTGTCATACAGTGTTATTGTGGCTGCGGTGTGTGACGTGACAAGCCTGACGCGTTGCCATGGAAACAATAAAACCCTCAAATAATATTTAATTTATAATTTATATATAATAAATAAAGTTTTTAATGCTGTTATTTGATCTAATGTTTTAAAATGTAATGTTAATAAAATAAATTAATACATTTTAAATGTATTAAACTTAAAGCCTAGTTTTTTAACATTTTGTTGGGGCGATTGGGGACAGGTGGGGCTCGGAACCCTTCCCTACCTCCAAAATGGGGAATGGCAGAAAAAGTTTGAGAAACACTGACCTAAATCAAGACTAGGCCTACATGGTATATCAGCTGGTATGTACGGGTGGGTAATATGACCATAATATGATACATTTTATAATTGTTCTTTTTATATAGTCTAACAAAAATAACTTATACAATGAAGCAAATTTGCAAATTACAAATACAATAGTAAATTAAATAGCCTAAACTCCTTTTTCAGACACAGTAGGTTTATTTAACATTTATTTAACATCTTTTGTTGTTTGATTAACATTACTGACATACAGATATTTAATTGGGCTGCTGAATGCATGTACGTAATATACTGACACATATCCAGTTTTTACCCACCTGTTTACGTCCACTTAAGCCATAACCGACTGTATCCACGCGAGATACTCCACACGATGGACAATTCGACATCTGTGTGTGCGTGTATTTGACTATTCAGGTGCAAGGAGATCTGATTGCGTGTGACAGAGCGAGAGAGAGCGCACGCGAGAGAGCGCTTCTGTTGTGTGTCATTCAGAGCGATTCCGCCGATCCTTCACTAACTGCAAGTTAATCGAAAAAGAATTGTGATCGGATTGTAATTTTGTGCTACGACGAGCTTAGCTACCTTTCATTTGACTGTAGGCTAAAATTATATTCAACCCGCCAAAGTGGCAAGTGGGAGTGAAGTTTTTACTGTATTTTTGATCAAATAAATGCAGCAGAGAATTCTTAAGCAACAACTTTAGAGAAGCCCTAGCAACCATAATAACTGACATGGTCACTTTACCCAAATTTTTATCCACTCCATTTTTTGAGAACTAGGGTAATCATTATATTTGAAGAGCTGTTTTTTTGTTTTTTTTCTCCATAGTGTGAAGAAAAAAACTGCAGCCAGACACATAAAACAACAGCTTTTATGACCCAGCAGAAGCCTCAGCCACCTGGCTGCATCGACAGTAGACTGAACACCTACTTTTCAGATCGTTCTTACACAGTACCCTTTGTACATAGCAACTAAACACACACTAAAATCACTAGCACTTGAACACCCTAGCAACTACACAGCAAAACTCTTGACAACCACCCCAGCATTGCAGCGTAACCTTTTGCAAGGGCAAGAAAGCAGGGGTGCAGTATTCAAGTTTACGACAGTGATGGCTTATTGTTTTTTAATTACTAACCCTGAGCTTTAACCACTACAGCACACCACCCATAGCAATATTTGCTAAACACAATGAGCTAAGCTTCCAGCACATGTGAACAAACTGTCAACATCATTTTGTTTTGAAACAAAAGTGGACAGCGCACAGAGCCCTGAGGAACTATTATTGAGCTATGCACTAAAAATAGAACATAATCCATAAATAGACATTTAAATGCAAAGGAACTCACTTTCAAATGGTGCAAAGGGGGACACATATCATGATAAGAGTCACTACACGTTAATACAGCTTTCAGATTGCATGGACTTTGAGTTAAATAGATCCTGTCAACCCGAGTGAAAGATCCAAAACCTGACATTACAAAAATGTGATATTGCAGTCAAGTAGAAAGCGTGTAGCTGTTAGACCATGAGCTAATTGAAAACTCTCTCAGCATAGAGGACAGTTAAATAACGGACAAGATAAAGAGACACAGAAAGAGGGCATACAAAAGCAAAAATAGAATGAACGAACCCTTTCGTCAAAATACACAACCGATACTGGAAGATTAAAGGGATAGTTCACCCAAAAGTGACATTTCTGTCATTGCTTACTCACCCTCATGTTGTTCCAAACCTGAAATATTTTCTTTATTTAGCTGAATGTCAAATAACCAGTAACAACATTCACTTTCATTGGAGGAAAAGGAGTGGCTTGGACATACTGCTAAGCATCTCCTTTTGTGTCTCACGAAATGAAGAATGTCAAACTGGTTTGAAATAACATAAGGGTTGAAAAAAAATGGGATGCAATATCCCTTTAAGGAACAAAATCCATCAAATAAAACAGCCATTCTGTCTTTATCCCTCCATTTGATCTATCTAATCTATCTATCTATCTATCTATCTATCTATCTATCTATCTATCTATCTATCTATCTATCTATCTATCTATCTATCTATCTATCTATCTGTCTGTCTCTGTGTACAGCATACAATGGTACCTTTCACTCGCAGATAGAACAGCAGTGTTAGCAGCATCCCTATATGGGCTGGTGGTGCCTGGATCCACTTCACTGTCCCTCTTCCATCCTTCCTGCCATGCCACTGGAGCTCAGCCCGTGTCTCTGGTCCCCACTGACTCGTTCCCACTCCTGCTCAGTAGCAAACCCTCACACACCCGTCTCCTTCTGCCTGCTTGCACACACACATCTGAAAAGCGAAGCGGAACTGAGCATGCTCAGTTTATCTCTACTGGATGTTTAAAGGGATTTTTTTTTTGGCTTTTTCCTCCTCTCTTTTCTCTCTCTTCTTGTTTCATGAGGACCCCTGCAGGTTGATGCCCTCACTTGTAGAAACTTGTTATAACATGCACCTGCCACAAGAGGGCAAATCTGACTTTTCAGCCTGGCCTGATTCTCTGGCTCTGTGGGGACTTGGTGCTATTATTAAACCTTGTGCAGCAAGGAGAGTCGAAAAATCGTGCAGGTGAAGTCATATTTTAGGATTCAGAGACTGACATATAGCAGAGATAAGCATTTATTATTTTGTGAGATAATGGGAAGGGCGTGATTGCCAAGAAATTGAAGCTTTAACAGTGAATAGTAGGCTATATATAGAATATTTTAAGGGATATATAATAGAAAACAGCACAACAATTAGCGCATTTGCATTAAAACACCTACACTTACTCTACTATTCAAAAAATGAGGGTCTGTAAGATTTTTTGAAAGATTTTATTAAGCAAGGATGTGTTAAACTGATCAAAAGTAAAGACATTTATAATGTTATAAAAGATTTCTATTTCAAATAAACTTTATCTTTATCAAAGAATCCTGAAAAAAATCTATCACGGTTTCCACAATATTAAGCACAACTGTTTTCAACATAATCATGCCCACACACACATGCATAGGAGAGATCAGAGTTCAACATTCTTTCTCCACTTATGTTACCTTTGGAACCATAAATTCTGAATATTTGACCTCTATATATCTTTTAGCCTCTCTTTCTCCTGTTCTCTTTTTTCCCCTCCTGCAAAGACCTCAATCTCTCTCCTTGACTCGCTGATGTTGCAATACTTTGGAGGTTGTGAAAGCATTTCCTCAACAATGAGAATCTCTCTCTCTCCTCAGGATGGTCGGCTTTATTAGAGTCCAGCCCCGCTCAGGAAGCTCATCTCATCTGAGGACTTTCACCTCCACCACTGCTCCAGTTCATACTGCCTACTTCAGATTCACCACGCGACACCTTTCAGTCGTTAGTTTAGCAATAGTGAAGCAATTATTGCATTCCACAGTATCTATAAAAGGAGGACGCGACCTTCGGTATGAGTCAGACATTTAATGTGACAAATAGAAATGGCAAGAGTTTGACGCAGATTTAAAAATGATGCCAGGAATTTCTGCAATGAGAAAGAGCACATTATGTCCAGTGCTGCCAACCGTACTTCCTGTGCTGGAGTTGATGCGTTTCAGTGTTGCCATCTGACAGCAAAATGATTTGCCATCCTAACAGGATTTAGAAAAAAACTGAACACTGTAAAACTGTAACCTAAAGGCAAACTCGATACACAGCCATTAGGCCTTAATTCAGTTCTGTTTATGTGCCTCACTACATGGAATAAACCCATCTGGTCTGTCTGGTTTGGCTTAGCAATGTATGCTGAGTGAGCATGCGTGTTTTCATGTAAATAAAGGGGTTAATGGAAGGGCCTGTGACTGGTACGTAGACAGAAAACAGCTAAAGGTTTGTGTAACTCTAATGGTTTTCCATTATGGCCCAGTGGTGCATCACCGAAATTAAATTGCATGTGTGTGGATCAGTCATTGAACAGATGTGCTCAAACATCATCCTGTGGTTAAAACAAACATGCATTTCAGCAATTCAAACAGTTATGCCTCTCATTTAAAATGGCAAGGGAACAAGTACGGTACAAACATGTGGCCTAATGAATAATTAATTACTCAGCACATCAACTATTAAAATTATCACGTCACTTCTGCACCAATTCAAGCAATATCTCTTCTATAATTGAA